>BPTQ01000009.1:295399734-295835744 GCA_019973895.1 Chrysanthemum seticuspe | reverse complement strand
TATAAATAATAATTAATTTTTGATAAATTTTGATTAAATTTAATAATTTTTATGGTTTATTTTCCTCTTTTTATACCTTTTTATGAAAAATACGAAGATTATAAATAGAATTAGATTATTTTTACTTTTTGATAAAAAAACCTTGGAAAAGAATTAAAAAACATAATTTGTGATTAATTTTTCCTAATTTTTGATTAATTTTATTTCTTTTTATCGATCTATGGAATCTTTTTAGACTTTTAAATTCCTTTTCAGATTTTATAATAAATCTTCGATCCTTTTAATCTTTTTCTACACGAATACACCTCCTAATTCCTAGACGATACCTTTCACGAATAATAATTCGTGAAATTATTCGATTTTCGATGGTTTACCCCTGGTGTGACTTTTTCTTCGATGTGATTCGATTTTGTTGGTTTTATGTTATCGTTTGTTGTTCGATTATGGTGACTATTCGATCCTTACACTTTTGAGCTTATTTGGTAGGGCTGCTAACAGCTTATAAGTTGTCCCATTTTCTGTTTTTCTGTCAAAAAGCTAAAGTACTTATTTGCATATTCCTAGCTTATCAGTGGTATTAGCTTGTTGTTTGCTATTGTATTTTGGTTGTTTTAGCTTAGTGTAGCTTCTTTTTCAGTGTGGTCCCCATTTGGTAGCTTTTAGCTTATTAAAGTGCTTAATAATAAGCACTTTCCATAGCAGATCCTTAATCCTCCACATAAGCACATCTTTTTCTAATTTTCCTAGCTTCTAAATAATATTTTAGACTTTTCCTTAAATTTTCAGATTTTTCTAAGGTATCTAGCTATTTTTCTTTATTTTAATTAGTTTTTAATCCTTTTTAATTAGTGTTTAATACAAAAAATTAAGAAAAGGTTCCAAAAAAATAGTTTTTCATTTTTATTAGATTAAGATAAATATTAGAAGCATAAAAAGTATTTTTCCATATTTTTCTCCTTTTATTTGGTATTTTTAATAATTTAAATTAGTTTTAAATAGTTTTTAATTAATAATAAATATATAAAAAGTCAAAAAAAAATATATTTTCTGTTTTAAAATTAGTTTTATCATATTTTAGATTTTTCTAAGTCATAAGTTTATTTTTCTAGTCTTATTTCATATTTTCTTTTTATTTTGAGTATTATTAAATAGTATAAATTAGTTTTTATTTAATAATAATTAATTATTTAGTTATAAAAATAATTTTCTTTTTCTATAAATTTTCTTTTATCATTAGGTTTGTAAAAATGTATTTTTCATATTTTTAGGATCTATATTGTATTAGTTTCACTTTTTATTTTGTACGTTTACGTTATTTTAATTTAAACGTAAGTTTTTCGTTTTAGGTTTTAAACGTTCATCACTTTAAAAATAGTGATAGCGTTTATTTAATATCTTTTATCTTTTTAATTTTCTTAATTTGCATTTAAGTCGCTGTTATTTATTTCCTTTTTCAGTAGTGTAATATTCAAATCCTAATCCTTTCTGATCGCTATCATTAGTGATCATCCTATCTTCTGATCAAGTGTTTAACACACCATTGAGTCTCCGTGGGACATAACGACCCGGGAATCCCCTATATTCTCTGATCTTCAATTGCATTTGTGTCTGAGCTGTTCCAAGTCTTTTTGACTTGACTGTTCAGCGCGAATCAAATTTTGGCGCCGTTGCCGGGGAGGCTTAAGCGTGTGTTTAGCCTTTTTCAGATCCCATTCTTGCACATACCCCATCCATTTGTAAAAAAGTTTTCTGTAAAGTTTTCATAAATCCAAAAAAGTTCATTAACACTTTTTCTAAAGTGTTATCAACACCCAAAAATATTTTCATTCTTTGTTTTTGCAATATGTTTTTCAAAAATCCAAAAATATCCATCTTTACCCTCTCACATCTTTTGATTCTTCATTTCTTACCCTCTGGAACCATTTGATTCTTTCTATGTCTTATCCTCACCCTCTTGGTTGTCAATGGTGTGGTGGTCCTTATAATGGTGGTAATTGCCCCAGTTGTTGCATGGTGGAATCAGGAAACGGGTCTGTCTATAACCAAGATCCCTATTCCTACCATAACACAGCTGATTTATTCCATCAGCTGCCACACTGTGATACTCATCAGTTGTACTGTTGTGAGTACTGTGGTGGTTCACACTCCAGTTCTGATTGTCAATCGGGAAACACGCTTGTCTATGAGCAGGTTCCTGATAACAATTATGACTACATCACATACCACTCACAGCCACATCAGTTTTACTGTTGTGAGTATTGTGGAGGTCCTCACTCTAGCTCGGATTGTCAAACAGGGAACCCAATTCCTTGTAACGATTACGACTCTTCGTATCAAGACCAACCTCCACAATACCAAATGATTCAAGCGACTCCTCTTGAAACTACGACAGACCTTCTACTGAAGACTCTGGAGTTATTAAAAGAACTTAAGGAGGAGTCGGCTATGTCATCCCATAATCCAAATGAAAAATCAATGGAAGTTTTGTTAGCCGAAGAGCGGGCTGCTAAAGTAGATTCCCAGATTGCGTTTGAAAAATCTGTTAGGGAATCAATTGCAAAAGAAAAAGCGGCCAAATCTAGCTCTCGATTCCGTTTCATTCCTGATGACGATGATGATGAAGATATCCTTGATATCTTACAATTTTATAACAGTTCATCAAGTTCATCAGTTGAGACTCCTTCCATGATCCATCAGGGAGAAAAGACTATGATGGAATTACTAGCAGAAGAGCAAATGTTAAGCATCAAACATATGTATGCTAGTCCTTCTAATCTCCCTCAGTCTGTTGTTATCACACCTGATATTCCCACTCACTCTCTAAACATGGGGGATGAGCTTCTTAGCACTATTCCAGAAATGGAATCGTCTAGTGTTGAGGACCTTATCCCAATCCCGAGAGAGTCACAGGGAATTCTCGAGCATCTGTGTGATATTCCTTTCCCTCTTGAGTGTTCTCGAGATCATTTTGAAACTTTCTCTGATCTTAGCGACGATTGTGCTTCCTATGGAAACATTGAGTACGTTGAGGCATCACTTCCACAATCTGATGCTGATCCCCTTCTTGAGGAGTTCTCCGGTGAACTCACTCACATCAATCCACTCTTTGATTTCGAAGCCGATCTGGGAGAGACTGAAAGTCTCATTGATAATGATCGTTCACTCACTTCTTATCCCAACAATCCAAATGAGAATGTTGATCACTTTGTTCCCGAAACATTCAAAGCTACTTTCACTAATCCTCTATTTGAATTCAACTCTGAATTCACTTCAATTTCTGAGAATCCACTCTTTGATACTCAGACTGAGGATAGTGATGAGCCCACAATGGAACAAGAGTTCACAAATTCACATCATGTGAATGATTCTCTTCATGAGGAGTTCGCCGGTGAACTTTCTCATATCATATCTCCGCTGGAGTATGATTGCTTGGAAGGCAAAGATCATGATCGGGGGGAGAGAATCTCAATTTACATAGTTATGACAAATCTTCCTACCCTCCCCACCGAGATGCCTTCCATCCCAAAGAGCTCTACCAATAAAATCCAAATAAGTGCAACTGCACTTAATCCCGAGGAAGAAGATCTATTTATGATTGTTATCATGATCTTCCTTCTTTTCTTCACCTACTCGGTGACTTCCTCTCTTCTTCACTCCTTCGGGAGTGAGGACACTATCTTTGACCCCGGCATTTTCATTCATCATTTTTGAGCCGGTTCTATATATATCTCATCGGTGTGGAACTTTCGCGTACTTCAGTGTTTATCCAAACATTTTGAATGAAAGTCCGATGGAGATTGTTTCTTCCACTTTGCTTCCCCATGAACAAAGTAATTCGGGGTCGAGTCAAGCTAGCGACTCGATAATCAAAAACAGTAGCTGAACATGGGTTTTCACCCGTGTGTACCACCTAAGTGTGGGGGAGTTGCCCCACATGTTATATATCTATAAAAAAAAAAAAAAAAAAAAAAAAAAAAAAAAAAAAAAAAAAAAAATCTTTTAAAATAATGGCCGTAATATTTCCCTTTCACGTTCTTTGTTTCGGCATAACCGCCGGTACTTTGAATATCGAGGGCGATATTCATTTCTAAGTGTGGGGGGGGAATTCTCACGAATTTCATATATTATTTACCCAATTCCCCCGTTTTTGGCCAAAATTTTTTTTTTTGGAGTAAGTGTTTTACACTTTCTCATTTGGTTATCAGTCCGCCTTGTCTGTAAGACAAAAGGATTGGCTAATCCAGGAGCAAACGGCTCTTGGTAAAGATTTCTCAAATCCGTTTATATGGCTTGCAATTTGCCCAAAATTGTATGGTATTCAGCTCACCATATCCTTAAAAGTGAAGAGTTGGCTAGCCCGCAAGTTTATGGCTTGTGGTAAAGGCAGTGGAAAAACCATAATTGGTAATCAGCTCACCAAAGATAATGTTGATAATTTATCTAAGAGTTGGCTAGTCCAGAAGGGTACGGCTTCTGGTAAAGACAAAATCAAATCCGTTGAAAGCTGGTGGTTTGCTCAAAATCACATGGTTATCGGTGTACCATGGTTCTTACTTGAACTGAAACATTTGGCTACTCCAGAAGTAATGGCTTTTGGTAAAGAGTTTAAAATCCATTATGTTTTCTCAAATCATTGCTAGGGACTAGCAATATCTCAGTGTGGGGGATTGATGAGTCTCTAAATACTCATCATTTTTATAACATTTAAACTGCAAAATCATCTGAAAACAATCAGAAACACATTAAAATGATCAAAATATCACAAATCAGTGTTTTATGTGTTTTAAATTCAAAAATATCAAAATCAGATGAAAAACATATCAAATTTGCAAAAATTGCAGTTTTAGTCCCCCAAGTTTCTAAAATTGTCAAAATTAGTCCCTAAGCCAAAATTTCAAAAGAAAAGTCACCAAAGGTCTTTTTAAAATCATAAATTGTCATATTTAGTCCTTTGGTGAAAAATCTAAAAGTTTTGAGAAAATTTCAATTTAGTCCCTAAAAATCCAAAATGTTCAAATTTAGTCCTTGGAAATTTTCAAAAGTGTCAAACTAAACCTTGGACTATTTAATATTGGCAAAACATACCCTTTTGACTACTCTTCATAATTTTCATGTTTGGTCCTTGGATTTCCAAATGTTACATCTTTGGTCCCTTTTGTATTAATAAACAAACAAACCAAATGGACCTATTTAAACCCTTGGCCCAATCTTAACCACCCTTGGCCCAAATCCCTTTAACCGGTCTTCAACCCAAAACCCGGTCCACCCCTTTGATTATTAATACTTTGCCTGTGGTCAAACCCCCAAGTCAAACCAAACCCACCACTTGGCGCCCTTTTGCAGTCTCACCTTCAACCACTCTCTGCAATTCCTCTCAACACCTCAACCCCCAGCTCACCCTTATCACCTCCTTGTCCCCCCACCTCAACACAAATACAAAAGCCATTAAATGATCCCTCACTCAATCACTCAACCAAAATTGCTAAAGTCCAATTTGGCGCCAAATGCATCTAATGGCTAGAATGGTCCTAACTCATCCAACGGTTCCAATCAGAAGTGGGATTTGCAAAAGTCAAGGAAGAGAAGCTAGTGGAAGTATAAAAAGAGAAGAGGAGGCAGTTGCAAGACAGTAGTTAGCTTTTTTATTTTTTCCTAATGTCGTTTTTTTTAACTTAATGTTCTAGTTTTAGATAAAATGTTGTAATTTTAGTTTTCAAGTATCATATGTAAGTAAAAACATCTTTGAATGTGCCTTTGAGTTTAAATTAAAGTCTTTTACTTAAGTTCCAAACTTTCAAGCTTCTGTTGAAATTCTAAATTTCTAGTTTCTATATAAAAGCTTCAAATAATCTCTTTCCAGGTTAAATAAGCTTGTTTGAGCTTGCTATAGCTTTTTACAAAGTCACATTTATGTTTCTAGCAACTTTGAATGAAAGTCAACGAAAGTCAACTGTCTAAGCTCATTGGGATTTGAGCATGGTTTGGGAGATTGCAGGCTTGGATTTGGGTTAGAAATGAGTTAGTGTAGTAGTTCTTTGGGTTGGTTTAGCCTGTTATCATTTGGACACATGTGAGTCATTTTCTCATCTTTTCATTTTATGGTTAATATTGCAGTTTATGATTGTAAGTGTATCTGTAGGCACCAATGACTTAAGTGTGTTTATAAAGTTGTATTTAGGTCTTTGAAACTCATTTTGATCATGGATACCCTCTGGTTCAGTTGTTTGTTTCATTTCAGTTTGCTTATTAGTTTTAAAGGGGTGTTTGGCAATGCTGCTCTTTCTGCATTAGAGGCCTCATCTATGCTTAATTTCTATTGTATCATGCTTGTTTAGTCTTAATAGATTCATTTGAGTCTTAACCTTGTGCCTTCTTAGCTAAAAAGTCAAAAATCCATCTTCTTGGGCCTTAGCAGCCACTGTTGTGGTTTTTGATTTCCAAAAGTTTGATTTTGTGTTCAAAAGTCATTAAGTTAGCTTTCATTAGTGTTATTTCATCAAATCATATCATTTTCAATCCAAAAATCAAGATCAAAGTTGGATATAGTCAACTTTTAGTTTTTATCAAAAAGTCAAAAATTCCAACATGGTCGTTTTTGAATAAACTTGGGATTTTTGTTGTGGGTTTAATAGTGAGTTTCAGTTTATAAGATTTGGAGGATTTGTAGTCTAGTTGGTGTAGAAAAATACAAAAATAATAGTTCTTGTTTTCTCAGCTGTTTAAGTGCTTATTTCAGTGCTTTTTGGTGATACCTGTTCTGCCATAGTGCCCTGTGCACAGATTTTGAGCCCATCTTGATAAGCTTGCATCAAGCTCATTTCTTGTCCAATTCTCTTGATCTCTGGTTCTTTGGAAAGCCATCCTGGTCCTCTTGAAGTATCAAGAGTTGTTTTTCACTTTTGAGCTTATTTGGTAGGGCTGCTAACAGCTTATAAGTTGTCCCATTTTCTGTTTTTCTGTCAAAAAGCTAAAGTACTTATTTGCATATTCCTAGCTTATCAGTGGTATTAGCTTGTTGTTTGCTATTGTATTTTGGTTGTTTTAGCTTAGTGTAGCTTCTTTTTCAGTGTGGTCCCCATTTGGTAGCTTTTAGCTTATTAAAGTGCTTAATAATAAGCACTTTCCATAGCAGATCCTTAATCCTCCACATAAGCACATCTTTTTCTAATTTTCCTAGCTTCTAAATAATATTTTAGACTTTTCCTTAAATTTTCAGATTTTTCTAAGGTATCTAGCTATTTTTCTTTATTTTAATTAGTTTTTAATCCTTTTTAATTAGTGTTTAATACAAAAAATTAAGAAAAGGTTCCAAAAAAATAGTTTTTCATTTTTATTAGATTAAGATAAATATTAGAAGCATAAAAAGTATTTTTCCATATTTTTCTCCTTTTATTTGGTATTTTTAATAATTTAAATTAGTTTTAAATAGTTTTTAATTAATAATAAATATATAAAAAGTCAAAAAAAAATATATTTTCTGTTTTAAAATTAGTTTTATCATATTTTAGATTTTTCTAAGTCATAAGTTTATTTTTCTAGTCTTATTTCATATTTTCTTTTTATTTTGAGTATTATTAAATAGTATAAATTAGTTTTTATTTAATAATAATTAATTATTTAGTTATAAAAATAATTTTCTTTTTCTATAAATTTTCTTTTATCATTAGGTTTGTAAAAATGTATTTTTCATATTTTTAGGATCTATATTGTATTAGTTTCACTTTTTATTTTGTACGTTTACGTTATTTTAATTTAAACGTAAGTTTTTCGTTTTAGGTTTTAAACGTTCATCACTTTAAAAATAGTGATAGCGTTTATTTAATATCTTTTATCTTTTTAATTTTCTTAATTTGCATTTAAGTCGCTGTTATTTATTTCCTTTTTCAGTAGTGTAATATTCAAATCCTAATCCTTTCTGATCGCTATCATTAGTGATCATCCTATCTTCTGATCAAGTGTTTAACACACCATTGAGTCTCCGTGGGACATAACGACCCGGGAATCCCCTATATTCTCTGATCTTCAATTGCATTTGTGTCTGAGCTGTTCCAAGTCTTTTTGACTTGACTGTTCAGCGCGAATCACATAGACTCCCACAACCTTAGTTTAGATAATTAGATAATAGTAGAGTAATCGGTAGAAATACCAACCCCCCAAATCTAATACCCGAGATTCGTACCTTTCCATTTCATAAAATATAAAAATACAAAAATAATCATCCCTCACCTTTAGACTTAAATCGACATACACTTCAGCCTAACGACACTATTCCCCTAGAGAACGATATCAATACCCGTGGCTTACCCTAATTACTACACTACAACGATTAGGTTCACTGCCTAGGGTGTTATAAAACTTGCTCGAAGAAAAGGAAGTTCCTTTGACCCCGAACGACGCGTGTAGCGTTATCAAATTGGTTTTAGTCCTTTAAAGGCACTCCTGCCTCCATGTGCCAAACGATTTCAATATACACAATGCACATGTTGAGGAGGAGGATTTATCCAAAAACCATATGAGTATTTAAACAAGGCCACATTTTCTCCCATGTTTTCTAAACCTAATTAAATCACTTGGGATCCAAAATCTCAAAGGGTTTGATATTTTTGATCGGGGTAGAATTTGTGATTTAATAATGAAATTTGATAAAAGGTAATCGTTTTGATTTAATTGTGCACGCTGCTCGCTCATATGTGCTAAATGCTTTCGAATCTTGAAGCACATATTGAGGGGGAGCAAATAAACTATCGAGGTACGAAAGATTTTTAAAGTGATTTATAAAGTACCTTGATTGAGTTTTCAAATGGTTTCTTAATGAAATTTGTAATCGTGGATGTACTTCAAAAGAACTCTTGCCTCTATGTGATAAAATGATTTGAAATATCCTATGCACATATTGAGGGGGAGAATTTACCAAAGAAAATCAAATGGCTTTTTCTATGAAAATTGGCTTTTTCTATGAAAATTGTGATCAAGAATTTATTTCAAAAAGAACTCTTGCCTCCATGTGCTAAACAATTTACAAAATAATATGCATATGTTGAGGGGGATCATTTCTAAATGATCAAAACTTTTAAGTTACAAAATGCTTTGATCTCGTATCACAAGTACCTTGATTGTTTTTCCAAATGATTTTTCAATTGGTTTCATGAAGGAAAGAACTGTACCAAAAGACCGACCATTTTACTTTATGTATGGAGTTATAAGGATGGTGAGGTTAGGTATTAGTTCCCACGATCCGCCAGAACCGGAGGGATCTACCCAGGGACAATCCACTAGATAGTGTAGAGTCCTTAGGTATATTGAAAAAGGAGAAAAATGAGAAATGGGAAGAGTGCGGACTGGGACGGAGCTAGTACTAGAATAAACCCAACAAGGTTCTAGTAGTGAAGTCTCGGTAAGCACTGAAGGGGTTGAAGAATGAAAAAGAATTGAATGTGAAAAGGGTGAAAATAAATAGCACTCCATTAATTCAACCTTAGGGCAGTAACCGGGTTCAATACATATGCTACTGGTGTTTACTAAGGTAACATCGGTATTGAAGACAAGACGTCATGGACCCAGTGACGCACTGCACTAAACTTCCCAAGCTACTCAAGTTCCTCTTAAAAGGGCTTGTTTCATTCTCAGGGGGAACCGACATAATCTATCGACTTTCTCTTAGAGATTTTTGATATTGAAGAAGGAGACCCTCTCCCTAGTCTCCGACACAGGAACCAAATGTGCACGATTGAGTCTAGAGCCAAGAGATCATCCACAATATCTCGTTAGGACACTAAATTCTTGAAGACTTGCTTTTTCACACAATGTGGAAAGTAAGTATATATTAAGAGTCCTACGCATTATCCTTGTGGTATTGCCAGAACATCCGAGTGATATGTAAAAATATTCACAATGAAGATGGAAATCCTTCTAGAGCCAACATCAAACAAGCTCTTGGTGGGTGACATGTGAAATCTTGCAAAAGATCAAGCTTGTGACAACTGGATAGAAACGATGGGGCGATTCATTATTGAATCAACCTTGGTCCAGGAATGGAATTGACGAATACTTTTGGAAAAACCGTTCGATGTGCAAACCTTCTTTTCTCTAGCACATCGAATGTGTACTTATGTTTTCAAACACAAAAAGTATCTCTGATTGTAAAAATACTTTTGGAAAAACAGTTCGATGTGCAAATCTTCTTTTCTCTAGCACTTCGAATGTGTACTCTTTTCAAACATAAAAAGTATTTTTGATTGAAAATTGATCTTTCTCATAAAACCTTCGTTGTATTGCAAAACTCTTTCTTCAAGCAATACACGATTGTTTTTCAAATCATTTTTCATCAATCAGTGAATCTTAATTCGCTGGATCACTCACTCCGTGTTGTCTTCTTTGAGACGTTCCTGTTTGAGAACAGCTAGAATAGCTGCGAAACCCTGTCAAGGAGATTCTTAGGAATCCTACCCGATCACAGGCAGTACTTGTACTGATCAACGGGGAACCGTGGGCCGTGTACCTCAATTCAACGAAAGTGATCAAAGACACTTTCGTGCGCTTTATTGCTAACTGTTGTTTGCAGGTACATTTAGACGGTTGCAGCTGATCAGAATTGAGGAGTCAATCCAAAGCCGCATGCTCACAACATCCACATTTAATTTGATGAAATCATGACTGGTGCATATCTACATAACCTGGCTCTGATATTTCATACTATGCTTCTGCTTCGCTGCTGCAAATATCATGAACCAGTAAGGCTTCCACTACTCTGATGGAAAGATGTCATGATTCAAAAGTGTGAGCATGTCGGTCCGAAAGTCACAACTTCACATGATGGCAACACAATAAAGGGTGATCCAGAGATTTACTGTGGCTGATGATCTCAAAGAAAGCTCGAAGATCATCAAAGATGTGGATCAGTTAAAGGCCTCCACTTAAAGTACAAAGTTATCGGACCTTAAAGAATCGCTACTAATGCACAAAGATTGCGGAATTGAAGAATTAAAGTCTACGAGCTCAAGAACAATGTCAAGAATAGAATGCTAGGATTCGAAATGTAAAACATGGGGTGACCTCCCTTAGGGGGAGATTGTTAGGAATTAGAAAATTCCATAGTGAAGAGTCGGTCACCCCAAATATTATCTAGCATAAGTTAGCTCGTAGACTTGTCGTTATTTACGTTATTATGTAGTTAATTAGTTAGTCAGTAGCGTAAAATATTTTAGTGCAACACCGTGGAGGAAGGACGGGTCTTTACCCACTGTATCCCTGATCCACAGGCCGATAGGAGGTCGTGTATTTGTAAGTATAAATACCCCTTCCATCCATGGAAGGGGTGGTGCTTCTCATTCAATCTCATATTCCCTTTGTGTAAACCTCTAGCAAGAACACCCTCTCTCTCTCTACTAACTCTCTAACTATGGCAAACATGTATTTTGATCATCCAAGACCACCCGAATCATCAACACAATAAATATTACGATCCTACAAGTATATTATTGAAAGATTGATAAGAAAGGTTGAAGAAGAGTTGTGGGGATAGTGTGATAGAAAAGATACTTGTAACTCCAGAAACCGATAACTAGTCAGAGATACTGGTAGTGGTAACTAAAATAGCCCTTATGAATTCAAACTATAAAGACCTAATTTTTAAAACCGCAAAATAAGGCCTCCTTTTAAACTATCACTATAAATTAGGGGTGTTTATCCGTTCGGTTATCGGGTTGTTTGGTTTCGTTAAATCGGTTATTTTTTTATTCGGTTCAACATGAAAACCGAACCGAACCGAACTAGAGTTAAACCGTAGCGAACCGAAAACCGAATATGAATTCACTTCGCTTCTTGGGTTGACCTGAAAAGTCTTAAAAACGGATAAAACGGAAAAAAAAACATACTAAAGCGGACGAAAACGTGTAAGAACGTAAGAAAACGTATGGAACGTAAGAAAACGTATGGAACGTAAGAAAATGTACATTAATATGTAAAAAAAAATGAAAGCGTATGAAAACGGAAGAAAACGTCTAAAATAGATGAAAACAGCTAGAAACGGACGAAAACGGTCAAAAACTTATACAAACGGACTAAAATATGAAAAAACCAGCGACAAAGTGTAAACACGGACGAAAACGTATAAAACTAATTAAAAGGGACAAAGACGTACGAGAAAGGACAAAAACGTATGAAAACAGACGAAAACGTGTAAAAACGTAGGAAAATGTGTAAAAGTGTAAGAAAAGGTATGAAAAAGGGCGAAAAAGTCTAAAAAACAAATGAAAATGGCTAAAACGGATGAAAACGAAAAAAAACGGACTAAAGCGGACGAAAATGTGTGAGAACGTAAGAAAATGTACGTTAATATGTAAAACAGATGGAAATGTATGAAAACGTACGAAAACGTCTAAAATAGATGAAAACGGCTAGAAACGGACGAAAACGGACAAAAACTTATACAAACGGACTAAAACATGAAAAACCAGCGACAAAATGTAAACACGGACGAAAACTTGTAAACAAAAACGAAAACGTATAAAAACTGATTAAAAAGGAAAAAGCCGTACGAAAACGGACGAAAACGTATGAAAACAGACGCAAACGTGTAAAAACGTATAAAAATGTGTAAAAGTGTCAGAAAGCGTATGAAAACGGGCGAAAAAGTCTTAAAAACTTATGAAAATGGCTAAAATGGACAAAAAACGGACTATAGCGGACGAAAACGTATAAGAACGTAATAAAATGTACGTTAATATGTCAAACTGATGAAAACGGACGAAAACATATGAAAAGAGACGAAAACGTGTAAAAACGTACAAAAACGGACGAAAACGTGTACAAAACTAAGAAAACGTATGAACACGGACGAAAACGTATAGGACCGACTAAAACGGACAAAAATGCACAAGGGTTGTGTTATCGTGCCCAACGTATATAACGCAACCCTAAACACAGTTTCACACAGTGTTTTGAGTAAGACATGTGAGTTAATGATTTTTTGTCATCCTTAAATGTCAAAATTAACATGCCCACTCTTAATTACTTTAATACAGTTGATATAACATTCACACTATAACTATACACCTACCAAGCCGGTGCAACCCATGCATGACCGGTGATAATGGCTAGTTCACATGGTGGGTCGGGTATTACGTTATCACTGGTCACATTCATTAATGGGTATTTGACATCATATGGGTCACAAGCATTGGGTTATAGTTGCTTAGAGTGTCATGTTACGACATGATTCAATCAATAGTATATATAATATTATATTATGAAAAACCCGACCAAATGGTCAATTTGCTGTCTACCCGAGAATGAAAATCCCAATTTCGTAAAAGAAAGTTAAAACACAATATTTTCCAGAAATATGAGATATTCCCAGGCCGTTTTAAGTCCCAACTGAGTATGAATAGAAATTCGCGTTCGGTTCGTGATCCGGTGATAAAGAATAATGAAAGATATTTGGATTTTGTGAATAAATTTATGAAACATAAACTAAAAACAACTAAATAAGCAAATAAATCAAGTAACAAAAGTCGAAATAACCTAAAATGCAATTAATCCTAAAAATACCAAATATTGGAAATTTAAGCATAAAAATTAAAAATATTTTTTAAAAGTCCTAAATACTTTAAAAAAAATTTAAAAAAAAAATTGTATTTTTCTGAATTTTATTTTATTTATTATGAATAAAAAACCTTTTTAAACTAATTAAATGAAAAAAATCATTAAATCAAAAGAGAAAAAACCTTTTTAAACTAATATGAAAACTTTTCAAAAATTTAAGCAAATTTAAAATTCCCCCCACAAATTAAATTTATTCCCCCCAAAGTTTGCATCAAGGCCATTCCAAACTGATCAACTCCTCCTCCTGTCATCGCCACACCTCCCTCTCGTCTCACCACAAATCCCGTCACCACCACAACTCTCCCGTCATAGACCCACCAGTCCCGTCACCACTGGTAAGTATTGTTAATTTGTTATGTTCCTTTTTTACACATCGTTCTAACACATAAAATATATAAGTAACCCTGTTAAGCCTATTAGCTAACTAAACATTTGTTTTGAGATATCCTCTTGTAAATTATGTCATTTTCTTGGTAAATTTAGATAGTTAATTGGTTAAAAAATATAAGTAACCCTGTTAAGCCTGTTACCACATGAACATGGAACCAGAATTTAGCTAGTTAATTTCTTATTTTTCGTTGACCCAAACACCCCTTTAGGAACTGTTTCATTAGACTTTATTCAATTCTTAGCATAATTCAATACCACATTCAATCTTTGAGCTATCCTCATTACTTGGAATGTCTTTTTTAACTTTTAATATCATCAATTGCAGTTTGATGTTGTCTTCTATAATCTTCAATAACTTGGACTGTCTTTTTAACATGCCTGCAGGGACTACATTTATAAACATTGATGCTCGGAAAAGTGGGACACATTTATAAACATGGACAAGTCTTGGATAGGAACTAATAGGACCAACAAATCTTATGTTGATGGAGTAGCAGTGTTTATTGATTATGCAGTACACAACTTGCGGAAGATGGGGAACATCGACCCACGAGTTAATAAAAATGATCTTTCAATGCCATGTCCGTGTACATTTTGTTTAAACCACATTATGCATAAAGTCGAGAAAGTGCAGTTCCATTTATTCAGAAATGTGTTTGATCTAAGCTACCTAAACTGGACTAAACATGGAGAGAAGGATGAGTCATCAATAAGTACCGAAAAACCTGTTAACGCTACAACAGAGTTTGTTGAAGACACGGATTTTTCTTCATATATTCCAACAGATGCCCCAGCAACAGTAGAAATGGTTAATGCTACAAAAGATAATTTTGATGAGGATGATCTTGTCAAGTTTCAACAATTATTATTAGACGCAGAGAAGCCTCTTTAAGAAGGATGTCCTGACTTTACAAAGTTGTTCGCAATAGTTAAACTACTCAACTTGAAGGGTAAGTACCGATGTTCTGATAAGTTCTGTACTGAATTACTAGGATTGTTAAAGAAGATGCTACCTGCTTGTAATGAAATGGTGGAAAAAAACTTATCAAGCCAAATAAAATTTTGAAATTGATGGGATCAGGATACACAAAGATACATGTATGTATCAACAACTGCCTTCTTTACTGGAAGGATGACAAGGATTTGACTTTGTGTCGAATTTGTAGGATATCAAGATGGAAGGTGGATAATAAGACACATAAAGTGTACGAAAACATTCCAGCAAAGGTAATGTGGTACTTTCCAATTATACCAAGACTGCAACGACTATTTAAGCTAGAAAGTATTTTAGAAGATTTAAGATGGCACGCGACACGGAGGATAACCGATGGTGTGTTATGTCACCCCGCAGATTCAAAGGCATGGCGTACCATAGATGAAAAATTCCCCGAAATTGCTGAAGATCCAAGAAATCTACAGCTAGCAATATCGGCTGATGGGGTTGACGTCAACTCATGAAATAGGCATCACAGTGTATGGCCAGTTTTAACTGTCATATACAACCTTCCTCCATGGTTGTGTATGAAAATAAATTTTATCATGCTTTCGGTATTAATATCTGGATACCCGGGAAATGATATCGATGTTATTTTAGAACCGTTGGTTGATGATCTACAAACCTTATTCGATAAAGGGGTTGATACATATGATGCATCCATAAAAGATAACTTTAATCTACGTGTCGTTGTGTTATGGACAATAAATGATTACCCTGCACTTGGTACATTATGTGGCTGCCCGTACAGTGGATTCAAAGGTTGTGTAGTATGTGGGAAAGATACAAACTGTGTTAGACTTTCTGCCTCATCCAAGCAAAGTTATGTTGGTCACAGACGATATCTACCATATGACCATCCGTTCAGAAGGCAAAGGAAGGCATTTAATGGACAACAAGAATTTCTCCCAGCTCCAAATCCAATGACCGAGGAACAAATATACAACGAGCTACAACATATTGAAAATAAGTGGGGAAAAGGAAAATGAACAAACAATAATGCATCAGAAAACCAAGAAGATACGAGAGGCAAAGGTGCTAAGATTCAAAAGCAGAAAAGAAACATAACAGAAGTAGAGGGTAGTTAAAGCCAAGTAAACGGAGAAAACGGTGCGTATTGGAAGAATTCAACATTTGGTATCGAAAACTTAGGTATTGGAGGCAATTATGTTCCACATTGTATTGATTTTATGCATGTAGAAAAGAATGTTTTTGAGAGTCTTGTCGGAACTTTGCTACATGTTCTAGGAAAGACGAAAGATGGACTGAATGCTCGATTGGAGCTGGCTGAGTTGGGGGCAAAACAAGAGTTTTTTGCTATGCAAGAACAAGACAAAACAACACTACCTCCAGCAGGTTACACATTAACGAATGCTGAAAAAGATATTTTTTGTGAAACTTTACACAACATAAGGGTACCACAAGGCTATTGTTCAAATTTCTCTAGTTTGGTCAGCCTAAAGGATAGGAAGTCATTGGCCTAAAATCGCATGACTATCACATGCTAATGCAAGAGTTTCTGCCCATTGCAATACTTTCAATCATGCACCCACGCACACGATATGCTATTATTAGGTTTTGCTTTTTCTTAAAATCAACATGTTGCAAAGAAATAATATTGCAAGAACTAGATAATATGCAAGCAGAACTAGTAGTGACACTGTGCCTACTCGAGAAGTTCTTTCCTCCATCATTCTCTGATATTATGATACATTTGACTGTGCACCTAACTAGGGAGGTAAAATTATGCGGTCCCATATGCTTTCAGTGGATGTATCCATTCGAAAGATGTATGATGGTTATTAAAGGACATGTGCGGAACAGAAAAAGACCAGAAGGATACATTGCTGAGGAGATTATTGCGGAAGAAACAATAGAGTTTTTTAGCGAATATCATAAATCCATGAAAACTGTTGGTATCCCACCTGATAAACATGAAACAGATGAAAATGAGGACAGAAAGCCATTGTCGGCCGGCAAATCAAGTGAAGTTTATGCGGAACTCTTTCAGAAAGCACATTTCTATGTAATAAATAATACAGATGAAATTGTACCGTATATCGAGTAAGTCTTACTAAGACATGTCTATTTCGTTACTGAAAATGATATATCAAATATAATAATCAAAAACATTGTTTTAGGCGACACAAGCAAGTTTTGAAAACAGAAAACCCAGGTAAACGAATAGCATTTCTAGAGAATGAGCACAGCAAATCTTTTGCCAAGTGGTTACGCAAAGAAGTAATTAATCTTATGTTACTCAACATACCCTTTCTAAACCTTATTTCTCAGCTCATTTTGATATGAAATTTGGTGTACTTATTCTTTTGAGCTAATATATACTTGTAATGAAATTCAGGTTGAGAGAGAGTTAGAAATCGACAAAGAAAGTGTATCAGAAACTGTAAGGTGGATATCCTATGGACCACGTGCCACCGTAGTGAAATACGATGCATATCACATCAATGGGTATACTTTTCATACGAAATGTCATGAAGGCAAAATTTAGCAGAAAAGTGGGGTTAGTGTTGAGGCATTAGATATGCACATATCTAAAGAAGTTGCAACCATAAGAAAAGCATATTATTATGGGGTTTTACAAGAGATATGGGAACTAGATTACCGTTACATGCAAATTCCTCTTTTCAAATGTGACTGGGTTAATCACAAAGTTGGTCGTGTGAAACGCGATACTACTCTTGGGTATACATTGGTTGACCTGAATAGTTTAGGCCACAAGGTTGATCCGTTCATATTAGCCGCACATGCACGACAAGTTTTTTATGTGAAAGACCAGGTAGATAAAAAATTGTCTATTGTGTTTAAGACACCTCCCAAGAATTACAAAGATAATTATGACGAAGCCGATGAGGAATTTAGTACCGTCATTCACCAGCACAATGATAACATATTGCCACATGTGGATTGACGTGACTTGGGTAACGAATCACGAACTGACTACTATCGAACCAACTACGGAGGTGTTGTTATACGAAAATCCAAGTGAACCATGTTATGCTCAAGTTGTCACTCTCTACCTTTATCATATTTCACTCTTTTAAAGCATAAAGACATTCGATTTTTTGTACTTGTTTAAGGATTTATGTTTATAATACAAGACTTAATATTAGTTAAATCTGTTAGGTATATTATTTTGTACTTGTTTAAGGATTTATGTTGAAAAGCAAGAATTCTCACAGATTGGAGATGTATGGAAGTTGTGCTAGTTGATGTGCTCAAGTACAGAGTTAATTCTGGTGATGTCATTGTTAAGTCTGTTTGACCATTCTTTAGTCTGGTAGTGCAAAAATTAAAAAACGATTTTTACTGTCTAAATAGTACCGTTACCTAATTTTAGGTGGTCAGAAGTATTTATATGGATAATTTTTATTTTTAGAATTCATATTTATCCTTTAATTACTTTATCCTAATCTTTAAAAGTTTAAATCTTTTCTTTCGATTAAGTCTCCTTACCAGCACTAAACCCTAATTGCGCTGCACTACCAGTACTTCAATTAACATAAAAGATGGCACAATTAAAGTTTGTAGACAAGCACAATTAAAGTTTGTAGACAAGCACAATCAAGTGGGATTTCTCAAAAAGCCTGCTGAAAGAACAGGTTTCGAGCAGATAGTGGACTTTCTAAAAGGTAGTCATATCAGGTATGCCCTTACTCATAATCCAACTATCTATGATTCCCTAGTCAAACAGTTCTGGCAGACTGCTACTGCTAGAACTATTGTTGATGGGACACTAGAGTTAAATGCAACTATTGATACTTTAGAGTATTCAATCACTGAGGAATCAGTCAGAAGCAAGCTTCAATTGGCTGATGCCTCAGGGATTTCAATGTTGCCAAATAATGACCTCTTTCATGGATTGGAGAATATTGGATATCTAACTGATGGAACATTCACTTTTTGGAAGAGTCATTTTACGCCACAATGGCGTTTCCTTGTGCATCATCTTTTACATTGTATGAGCTCTAAAAGTGGTGGATGGGATCAATTTGGAAGCAATATTGCTTATGCATTTGTCTGTCTCTCCACTGGCAGACTCTTCAATTTTTCAAAAATGATTTTTGATGCCATGTTGCTAATGCCAAGAATAAGAAAAAGTTTTTGATGTACCCAAGACTTTTGCAAATAATCTTAAATGTTGAAACAACAAGCAAACATCCTTACACTGTTGTCCCTTTTACTAAAAAGATATTTGGTAATATGAAAATGGATTTTGAAGGGGTACACATGCCACGTTTGCCTGATATGTTGCCTGTTGTTGCTACTGACCTTGCAGGTACATCTACATTTGTTCCATCTCCTACTGCTACATCAGAAACTCAGGCTCAACCTACATCTAAACCAGAAAAACCAAAGTTTGAACAGAGGACACCAACACCCCCACCACCTTCACCTTCAGTCCATGAGGAAGAACCACCAGTGATTCCTCAACCACAACCTCCAACACCCACTCCTACAGCAGAACCCAGTTCCTTATCTATGGAAGATCTACTTCAACTGGTTCCACAACTGATTTCAAGGGTTGATGAGTTGGAGAAAAATTTGAAAAAGACCAAGAAGTCACTAGGAACTACTGTTTTAATGTTGCTCAAAAGAGTTAACAAATTGGAGGGGAAATTCAAACAGAAGGGGATAGACATTACAGACTCAGAAGGTGAGGAATCCTCTGAGGAAACTCACATTAGTCCTAAAGGATTGGAAGCAGCTAAAATCTTGGTTAAGAATTTCAGTCAGAAGAAATTCTATAAGAAGAGACTGGATAAAGAAGTTACAAGTTCTGGTGGAGTGGATAAGTTGGGTGACTTTACTAAAGATAAGTCTGGTGGTGCTCAAAGTAAATCTGCTTTTGATGAAGATTTTAAAACTAGCTTTGATGCTGAAGTTAATACTAGTACTGAACATATTAATCCTGGTAGTGATCCATGTAGTACTGGTGAGGAGTTTGTGCATAGGGAAGCCAAAGGAATAGTGCAAGAATCTTCTAAGCCAGTGAAGACCAAAAAGCAACTCACAGAAGATGAAGCTAGCTTAGCTGAGATTGCTAGGATTCAACCAGATGATGAGGCTGCAGAAGCTAAACGTGCAGAACAAACATTGAATGATGAGCTGATTGCCAAAAACCTGCAGGAGGAACCAGAATTAATTGAAGACCAAATGAAAAGGAAAGATGAAATTATGGAATCTGCCAAATTCTACACTGATGAATAATGGGATACTATAAAGGCCAGATTATTAGTAAACAGATATATCCTTCCTGATATTGGCGGAGAAGACTATGCAAGGAAAATGGTTGAGATGGTTAATGAGAAGAAGAGGCTTCTCAGAGAGCAGAGACAAAGAGAAAGGATGCACAGACCCTTGACCAAATGTGAGTAAATGGATTATATGATCCACTACATCAAAAGTCAAGGGAATCCTAGCTGGACGGTGGGCCAGTTAAGGAAATTGAAGGCTGATGTTCAAAAAGCAGAATTTGAAAAAGTAGTGCACCAAATTAAAAGATTTACTCTAGTGGATTCAGAGTTGGAAGCTTCAGAGCTTAAAAGGCAGGGTTTCAATGTTTAACCAAAGGATGTTAAGAAGTAGAAGATTACAGAGACTAAAAAGGTTGCTGAAGCTGAACAACTTGGTGATAAGCCAAAAACTGTAAAGAAAGAGGATGAAGCGAAGGTTAAGCAACCAGTTCTGAAGATAACAAGGAAGAAATCCACTCGAAAGAAAGGAGTGAAAAAGGATAAGACTAAGGTTAAGAAGGAAGTGGAAGAGTACATGAAGGATAAGGTTGATGAACCGTCATCAGAAGAGTTTACTATGGGTTCCATTCCTACAGGTTCAGCACTTCCTGCTAAGATTGCAAAGGTTCAGATCATCAAAAATGGGAACAAGGTAGTTTACCTGATACTAAGGGAAAATCACACCGAAACTATATATGTGAACTTTCCTGGTTTATTGAGTGATTTGTCCAGGGATGATTTGAAGACCATGTACCAGCTGATGATGGAGAAGCATGGTGACAAGAGACCTGAAGAGGAATATGAAAGAGTCCGCTGGGGTGACTTGAAGACCATGTTTGAGACACCAGATGTTGATGATGAAATGTGGAAGTTGGCTTGTCAAGAACAAGTGATCAGATGGAGATATTTCCACACTTGTCAGGTGCACTGTTTGGAATTAGAAACTGCAATTCTTTATATGCTTACAGAAGTGGAGTATCCACTTCCAAACAGAATTTTCAGGGCTATGCTTGAGAAGAAGCTGTTAGGTGAAAAAAAGGATGATGCATGCTATCAGTTTTTGAGGTTAATTGAATCAAAAGCTCAACAGCAATAATACTGGTAGTATAACATTTAAGTCTAGTAGTATTCGTAGTTAGTTTTGTTTATGAAAAACAGAATAGTTTATTAGGGTTTAGGGAAGGATATGTACGCGTAGAGATATCTTAGGAAGAGATATCTATATCCTTCTACACGTTTTGTATACTAGGTTTTCCTAAGTGTATAAAGGAACCCTAAAGTATAGTGAAATGAACTTGTACTTAGACGAATAGAAATATTAATAAAAGAAGTTTATTAGTGAAATAGCATTTGTGTTCTTCTTGCTTGTTGTTAAGATTCCGCATTAACAATCAAGTACTCGTTGTTAAAGAGTTCTTCATATATATAATTAGTTTGGATTTATAAAAGTTTAGTATATTGTGTTGTTGCACAAGTGTTAATGTGTGTGTTTGTGTGTGCATATCAATGTGACTATAAAAGCCATCACCTACAAACCCACATTTGCATTAACAGCACAATAAATGCAACAAACTTGACCATATGGTGTTTAAAGTGAAGAAATGTGTATTTTGTGTGACTATTGATCATCGAATGGCCACATGAATTTTATGTTTGTGTGGCCTTTTCTAATACTTAGTCACATAAAGCATGTTTGTTTTGGGTATTTAGTCACATACAATCAAGCATAAAGTGGCCAAAAGTGTTAATAAGTGTGACCATATGGTGTTTAAAGTGAAGAAATGTGTATTTTGTGTGACTATTGATCATCCAATGGCCACATAAACATAATTTAGTCACACATTTGTGATATAATGTGGCTATTGTAAAGGCATATAGTCACATGATCGTGCTAGAAGTAAATGTGACTATACAAATTATATTTTGCCAAGCTACTTTAAAAATACATATAAAGTTACGTGAACATATGTACTGGATTTTGGCTAGACTTAAATAATATGTGTGACAAAACGTTTAGTGTGACCATATATGGCATTTGGTCACAGTGTTAGTAGTAAATGTGACTATATACATTAGCGTCTGGCAAGCTAACACAAACTAAACTTGAGACACACATATTAACTTACGTGACCATATGTACTTGATTTTGGCTACACTTAACGAATGTGTGACAAAACGTTTAGTGTGACCATATATGGCATTTGGTCACAGTGTTGAAGTGTGTGACATATATTTGTCACTGTTTATATGTATATCGTGACTAATGCTTCAACCTTACTTTTTATTTGTCACGCGTTCCAATTTCTTATGTGGCTAAATACTTAGCAAAACATATCAGTCACCCTTAAATAATGTGTGACAAAACTTGACTCTATGATTTAGACACACAAAAAATTACTTCATGTGACTAACACATCAAGGTTACTTGTATTTGTCACCCCTCCAAATACCTATGTGGCTAAATGATCATGTTAGGAATTAGAAAATTCCATAGTGAAGAGTCGGTCACCTCAAATATTATCTAGCATAAGTTAGCTCGTAGACTTGTCGTTATTTACGTTATTATGTAGTTAATTAGTTAGTTAGTAGCGTAAAATAGTTTTGTGCAAGACCGTGGAGGAAGGACGGGTCTTTACCCACTGTATCCCTGATCTACAGGCCTATAGGAGGTCGTGTATTTGTAAGTATAAATACCCCTTCCATCCATGGAAGGGGTGGTGCTTCTCATTCAATCTAATATTCCCTTTGTGTAAACCTCTAGCAAGAACACCCTCTCTCTCTCTACTAACTCTCTAACTATGGCAAACATGTATTTTGATCATCCAAGACCACCCGAATCATCAACACAATAATATTTAGATCCTACAAATGGTATCAGAGCCAAGGTTTTTGTGTGTTGATGGTTTTTTTAAGTTTTGTTACATGGTTTTAACTGGTTCGTGAACTTTGTTGGTCGTAATATCTGTTGTCTGTTTATTATTCGTGGTTTTAACTGTTTTTAAACTAGTATTTTGGTCTAATAAGTCTGGTTTATAAAGTTTGTGTCATATTTGTGTCAACATCTGTCTTGGGTCAAAAGTCTTTATGTCCAAACTGTCCTTCATGTTTTCTGTTACACAGATATCGGTAAAAGTTTATGCCTTTTCTTGGTTTAACTGGTCAAGTTTTTGTGGTCCAAACAAGGTCAAAAAGATGGATTTTTAATGTTTTTCTGGGTTACCTTTGAAGATGAACGGAAATATTAGTCGGAAAACTCATCGAAAAATAACAAAAAATCTTGTTAACGACTTGTCACAAAAACTGTCAAGATGCAATGTTTTTACCTAGCGACTTGTCTTTACAAGTCGTAGCGACTTGGTCTAGCGACTTAGTCGTAGCGACTTGGTCTAGCGACTTAGTCGTAGCGACTTGGTCTAGCGACTTAGTCGTAGCGACTTGGTCTAGCGACTTGCGTCTATCTAGCGACTTGGTTTGGAAAAAATGGTTAGCGACTTGTTTTGGACAGAAAGAGATGAAGATGAAGTGATACTACTTTTGCATAAACTGAAACAAAAGACCACAATATACAAAAACCATGTCACGACCTCAGTACCAACATGTCATCAGTCCTTGGTTTTTAGAATTATGAAAGTGTTATGAGTAAACTATAAAAAGACCACAACATGACTCTTGAGCACAACTCGAGTTATACCAATTACCATATCTGGCTCGACTTCAGTTTCATCACCAACATCAATTTATATAACGTATTATCCCATCTCTCATCCACTAATTTTCATGACTCGACACACAAAACATCTCAATATCTCAAGACTTCAAAACATAAATGACATATCCTAAGATCTCAGTCGTTTAGTCGTGATTATCAAATATATATCAAGACTCGTGAAGGTCTATACCACGTACTTAACCTACCATCATCGATCCTTTTGAAGTTGTCACTTCAATTGAATATCCGAATTAAAAGAAAGTATCATAACAAACTTGTTACAATCTTTTCTTTAGTTTGGTATAATTAAATGAAAAACTCGACAACCAAACAATATATACCCTACCTGAGACCAATCTAAATGATCTTGAAGCCAATCTTGAAGTCGTTATTTTTTCTTTCAAGCCATCCCTGTGGCCATCAAAACCTTTAAACCATCCCTGTGGTGAGGTCATTTGTATTAACAAATGATCTTATGCTTGGCTTGTGTTGGTGATTGACTGCGTTTGGTTTAAGTGAGAATAATTTGGTTGAGATAAACTGGTTGTGGGAGGCGACACTAAACGTTTTTGATATATGGGATTAAGGTTTTATTTTCTGCGTTTGTGATAAGAGATGGGGGCGGCTGAGAGCTTATAGGGTTGAGGTAGTATTATTTGTGAGATTTAAGTGTGTTACTGAATGGAGTGAATGGGGACGGATATTAATGCTTTAGGTTAAGTGGAGTTGGTGTGTTAAATACCCCATTCGTGTGGGGTTAACAACAATTGACTATCCTGATATACATTGTTAATGAATTAGGTGTAATGGGCCTTTGTTCCTATTCTATCTTGTAGAGTCATATATGGGCCTGAGCATTTGATTACATTGGGTCTCATTCAAGAATCAAATTTTGAAATATATCATTAACGTGTATTTGTCAAATGTCATGATACGTTCATTTGTTATTAACTTTGTGGGCTGCGACCGGAATATGGTTTTAACATGGATGCTGATTTGATTTCGTTGGTCTGGTATTGGTTTTCAGTGGGTGGACCGGTAATTGAATGATTGGAATTTTTGATGAAAATTGAGAATTTTATGTGTGATACCGAGACCAGCCTATCAACGAATACTTACAATTGTGGTATCTCAAGTGATGTTGAGAATTTCCTAATGTGAATCTCTACTATTGTTGAATCAGAATGATGGATATGTGTAGATCACGAATGGGCCTTTCATGATTTATTTGGATTGGGCCTTGTGTTAAGGAGAAGATTTGTAAGGTCAAAGTGAATCTACTGTTTATTTGAGATTTGATAATATGAGTTTTTGTGAGACTTGATTAGTTTTGATGGTGAGATTTTTCGGGTTATGAGATTTGATCATGAGTTTTGATGTAAAGATTTGGTGATGTGATTTGATGCGAGCTGATGATTTGTTGAGATTCGTTGTCATACTCTGGTATATACATTTTCATGGATAAAATTTCCTCACGGCTTGAAATGATTTATTTAAGCAAAGTTGACTGCGGGGTTGTGTGGACGGTATTTCTTATTTGATTTGAAGTAAGATTTTCTGGGCACGTTTACTTATTTCGTCTTCTTTCTTTCTACCCTTCCGCGAAGATGACTTGTTTGGGCGTTTATTGAGTGTGATAAAGACTTGGCTATTTAGTTACGGTTGTGATTCTTTCTCGCTTAACCCATAACGTAGCTATCACTTCGGTGTCTCACGCAGTTGAGGATACGTCAAGAGGTTTTGTACATTGGGTACACCGTTTCTTTTTCACGAGAATTAGTGCAAGCTTAAGTAACAAATCCGGGGAATGTTACGTCTTGTTCAAGTTTAGCATATCGGGTCTATTTCTCCATGTGGTCACTACAATAGCCGACAGAATGCGTGATTGATGTATCTACGAAAGTGTTTAATTGGATGGTTGATGATGGTGTTGATGTTGGTTTTGTCTTGATTTTGTAAAATCCCACGAAACCAAAACAGATATTCACTGAAACCAAAGTTGTAATTACACATTCAAGCTAACATTGTTTATGGTTTTGTCTTGATTTTGTAAAATCCCACGAAAGAATCTATTTCTCGGTTTAAATCATAGACTCGTAAAATCCAGTGACAGTGGAAACATCCTGCTAATTGTAAAGTGCATTTCCGGATCTATCTTACGGTTTATTCTTGGTTTTGTAAAATCCCGCGAAAGAAACTATTTCTCGGTTTAAACCATAGAGTAGTAAAATCCCGTAATGATGGAACCATTTTGGAGAAAGGAAAGTGTATTTCGAGATCTTATTTGATGCTGGTGCTACGGTTTCTGCTTCAAAGTAGGGATAAAAGGGCGTGCTTCATAAATTGGATGTGTGTTTGGATATTCATCATATTGGGTTTTCTCCATCAGCTGTCACGACAAAGAGCCTACTGAATGATAATGGGTTGATTTCATGTTTTGCCAAGAGATGATGAAAAGAGAGAGATTATGATGTATGAACACTTTAGTTCATGCCTCGTACTCTAAAGAAAAGAAATGTGTACGTTTTAGTGTGCATTATCTTCTGAAGAAGATAAATCTTCTTATGACGTCTGTTCACATCAGTTCAGGCCTCGTACTCCAAAGAAAAGGAATGTGTACGTTTCAGTGCGCATTATCTTCGGAAGAAGAGAAATCTTCTTATGACGTATGAACACAACAGTTCATGCCTCGTACTCTAAAGAAAAGAAATGTGTACGTTTCAGTGCACATTATCTTTGAAAGTAGAGAAATTTTCTTATGACGTATGAACACAACAATTCATGCCTCGTTCTCTAAAGAAAATAAAAGTGTACGTTTCAGTGTGCTTTATCTTCCGAAGAAGAGAAATCTTCTTATGACGTATGAACACAACAGTTCATGCCTCGCTCACTTAAGAAAAGAAAAGTGTACGTGTCAGTGCGCTTTATCTTCTGAAGAAGAGAAATCTTCTTATTATGACCATTCTCATCAACATGCTTCATACTTTTTCCATGCGCTTCAGTCATCAAGTGAACTGGGCTACCACTGATTGTTTCTCATTCCACTTGCTCGATTATAATGAAGATGGCGACATCATGTGCTTATTTTGCGGGAGAGAAGTGTGAATAGAACATTTGGATGATTTTCACTTATTTAGTCAAGAATGGCATCTCCGTATGCAATTCTTGAGGGGGAGAAGAAGTGTCATTTTTTTTGCATTGCTGATTGATATTTGAGAATTTAAATGGTCATACGGCTCTAAACTCATGTAAGAACCGAGCTTCTTATTATCAGGTCATCTTCACACGGAGTTTTTCTCTTCTAAGAGCCGTTGGTTGACATCTTCACTCGGATTGATGAGTTTATCGACAAAGTGCTTCCGGTTAATGCTTCACGTATACATCAACATGATGATTCCGAACAATCTCTCTGTTCTTGTTTGATGTGATTGGTAGTTTGGCGTTACCATCTTGTGTGTTCGTTGCGGCCTTATTGCTGATTTCCTTGATGAACATCTTTTTGTTCTTGTTTGATTGGGAGAGATTTTAGTTAAGGGGATTTGCAAGATGTAAGTTAATTGGGATGCTGTTTGGTGGGATGCTTTTTTGTGTGAGTTGAAGATGTTAACTATCTATTCCCCAACTGAACAATCTTGAAGAAGGTCGAGTCTACAGTCTGTTCTACATTTTCTGCTACATGTTAGAAGACTAAAGACAAGTTGCATTTAACGATCTAAAGACTTCTTCTTAATCTGGGCATCTATCAAACAGATTGTCGGTTTAGGGGAGAGCACTAATTGGGAGAGAGTTATAAGTCAGATTCAATCCCCAATTAGACTTGCTCATATTCTTTAGCAGTGACTCCTCGAGACGTTGTTATTGACTATTTCACGTATTGGACATTTGACACAAGTTGATTACTTCGGAGTTAATCATTTATCACTTATTTGAGATTGAAGTTGACTTTTACAAAGGCGTGTTCTTATTTGATAACTTGATCGGGCTTAAGAATTTGAGTTAAAGACTTGGTTTATCTAGTTACAAGCAGTCGAGGTGGATGGTTGAAGACCTGGTTAACTATCACTATTAGGAGTTACTTTATTTTACTCAGTGTCACACGCATATGACGGTGTGGATAATCGCAAGAGGTGTTAATGTCTCATACTTTGTTTGGATAGTGAGTACTTAGAAATTTTCTTGAAGCATAAATTCTATAAACCATTCTTCCATCATTAGGTGCAAGCTTAAGATACAAATGTGAGGAAGTTGACTTCAGTTTCAAGTAGGGTATATCGGTTTTTCTTCATCAGTGGTCACTTCAAATTGTCTACATAAGGGTTGATAAAAATAGTCAGAGAGAGTCTTCAGCAAGTTGATTCTCACAAGAGTTCAAGTGTTCTTCTCATAAAGATTTCAAGTATTTGGGCTTATATTTGTTGCTGATTCTGAAGTATCAAAACCAGAAAGGGGCAAGGAGACACACATCTAAACACAAAGCGAGTAAACTTGATAAACTTAATACTTCTAAGTAACTGAAGATATCTCGGGAAGACAAATGTTATTACCACAGAGAAACTCAAGGTTTGACTCATGGCGAGTAAACTTGATGAGCTTAATACTTCTAAATGATTGAAGATATCCCGGGAAAACAAATGTCATGACCGCAGAGAAACTCAAGGTTTTACTCATCAAGGCTTTTAGTGTTAGTATTCCAACGACATGGGGGAAGTGATGTAAAAGAAAGTTTCTGAAGATAAAAGAGGTACACAAGTGCGACATATTCAGGGGAGATAAATGTGTAACATGAGGGAGGTGTTATCAGTTATTCTTTCGGTGGGCATGTGTGTACTTCGGATTCTTGAGCTTCATACACGATCACCAGGGAAGAAAAATGTGAACATGGGAAGGTGTTTTCATTCCCCTCATGATGTGTATTCGGGAGAGCTTTTGGGTATTGGTGTACTTCGGGTTCTTGAGCTTCATACATGATCATCAGGGAAGAAAAATGTGAACATGGGGAGGTGTTTTCATTCCCCTCATGATGTGTATTCGGTAGAGTTCTTGAGCATTATACAAAGAGACTGATTACATCAATTCAACTACTTGGGGGAATTGTTCTCTTGACACCTTTTTGGAATGCATCGCTTCAGACTTCAGTGGGTATGAAAATTGAGAAGATTATTTAAATGTGGGATGATACGTAGCTGCTGTTCTTACTTGATGATATAACCCCGAACGGAGAATCTCGATTATCATTCTTAAAAGGAGCAGCGGGATTTATGATAATGGTGTGCTTCTCTGTGCACCTGGCTAAGGCAAGCTTGAAATATAGCTTCGAATCTGCTCATCTAATGGATTTTCGATTTGGTGGGAAGCTGCCAAAGTCTCTCTTTCTCAAAGGCTCATGTTCTATCTTCTATTCTGGAGCCTAGGAAGCTTTGGTGGTGAATGTTTAAGAGACGATGACTTCTATCTACAACGGGGCTGCTCGATATCCTTATCTCGGTATTCGTATCATCATCTTCTTATACTATATCATCTACTCTATCGTTGTACATACTTATTCAAAAAGCAAAATACAAAAATATAAAACCAACAAAAAGAAAATAGAAAAATATAAAACCTTCAAAATCCCATAAAAAATCAGAAAATTTCAAAAATACCAAAAATATGTTTTCCAATACATGTCTTCTGGTATCGATAACATCTGCGGTCTTAGAAATGTCATTCAATAATGGCACGGGACTTTAGATGAAGTTCGAGCAGGAGGTGTAAATATTTCTTTCTAAACATGTCACAAACTATGGCTTACAGTTATTTCAGACTGTAACCCGGGCTTCAAATGATGGCTTGCTATTATATCAGATAGCAACCCGTTCTTTTAAAGAAAGGAAAGTGCTGCGCTAAACCTATTTTCAAAATATTTCGTGCACTTATCCTAAAAACAAAACAAGGAAAGTATGTCGAAGGACTGTTGTTCCTACACAAATGTTTTTCCGTCTAAAATTCTTCAGAAAAATATTTGGTGTTTTCAAAAATGGTGGTAAATGAGTTGCTTTCAAAACAATCAGATTCAGAGTTTTGATAAAAATTTGAAAACTCAATCAATGACTTCAGCGCTTTTAAATTTTTTAGAAAAATGAGTCATTGATTGAGGGGGAGAATGTTTTCAAAACTATATCATCTAACGAGCTTTCTTAATTATCCTACGTGCTTAATTAAAAATGATATTTTCCTGTGTCGAAGGACTAGGAATTTAGGATATGATTGTTAGGTTTAGATGATTATAGTTTGATTAACACATAAACCCCATGCCTTATATGATCTGTTTGTTATGTTGAATTGACTTTAAATTAGTCGATTGCTGTTATGGGTGATGTCGACCACCATATATCTATATGTGTGTTCACTAACGTATGCAGGTATATTGGTTATAAGAATGTTCCCGATCCGGATCCCACAACTGAATATGATTGGATGCCGAAAGGAAAGGGTAACTATATCTTGGGTTGACAAATGAAGAAACGGAGCTTAATTAGACTTCAATGGAGAGTTGGCATAAATGCTACGTAAGAGGTCTCACTGCATCAGCAGATGGTTTTCTTCTAAGTGATTGAAGAAACGGAGCTTAATTTGACCTCAGTTGGCATTAAAATGCAACGTAAGAAGTCTCACTGCATCTGCAGACGGTTTTTCTTCCAAGCCCTACAGCAACAACATCAACAGAAGTAGCTCAACCACCTAACGCTTCTTTGTGCAGGATACCATTTTTAAACAATTTTGAATTATTTGATTAAATTGTTTTGAAAATGGAAAATATTGTTTTGAAAATTAAATGCACTTAATTTTGAAAATCACCGGACTTCATTTTATCAAAACTTAAGTCACTCAATTATCGACTTCGGTCATCGATTGAGGGGGAGAGTGATTTAATTTAAAATATTTTCAAACAATATATCTTCAAAAGAGTCCATTTTGTACAACAAAAAGTGGTGATCTAAAGATTTAATGTTATATCATGGTATGATTTTCTTTAAAACTCAAAGATCTGTCAAAATGAAATATTTACTGTTCTTGTTTGATTGTGAAATTGTTTTATTTTACTTAAAGATCTCTTAAAACAATCATACCTGACACTAACAATCTTTAATGTCTTAAAATGGTCCTTATCTGTCATCTTTCAAAATTGAATCTTGCCACGTGTCTTTCCCCAAAATGTTTCTAAATGATTTAAATCAATCGGGATCCAAAACCCTAATTGGTTTGAAATTTTTGATCAAGGGAGAGATCATGATTTAAAACTCAAATCTGTTTTAATGTAATCGGTTTTAGTCCTTTATAGGCACTCCTGCCTCCATGTGCCAAACGATTTCAAATACACAATGCACATGTTGAGGAGGAGGATTTATCCAAAAACCAGATGAGTATTTTAAATCGGCCACATTTTCTCCCATGTTTTCTAAACCTAATTAAATCACTTGGGATCCAAAATCTCAAAGGGTTTGATATTTTTGATCGGGAGAGAATTTGTGATTTAATAATGAAATTTGATAAAAGGTTATCATTTTGATTTGATTGTGCACGCTGCTCTCTCATATGTGCTAAACGCTTTCGAATCTTGAAGCACATATTGAGGGGGAGCATAACTATCGAGGTACAAAAGTTTTTAAAGAGATTTTTAAAGTACCTTGATTGAGTTTTCAAATGGTTTTATTAATGGATTTTGTGATCGTGTATGTGCTTCAATAGAACTCTTTCCTCTATGTGATAAAATGATTTCACTTATCCTATGCACATATTCAGGGGGAGAATTTTACCATGAAAATCAAATGGCTTTTTCGTATGAAAATTGTGATAAAAGAAAATATTTCAAAGTCCTCTTGCCTCCTTGTGCTAAACAATTTCTAAATCATACGCACATGTTGAGGGGGAGGTTTTCTAAATGATTAAAACTATTAAGGTACAAAATGCTTTGATCTCGTATCACAAGTACCTTGATTGGTTTTCCAAATGATTTTTCAATTGGTTTCGAGAAGGAATGAACAATACCAAAAGACCGACCAAATTTACTTTATGCATGGTGTTATAAGGATGGTTAGGTTAGGTATTTGTTCCCACGATCCGCCAGAACTAGAGGGATATACCCAGGGACAATCTACTAGATAGTGTAGAGTCCTTAGGTATATTGAAAAAAGGAGAAAAACGAGAATATGGGAAGAGTACGGAGTGAGACAGAGCTAGTACTAGAATAAACCCAACATTGTTCTAGTAATGAAGTCTCGGTAAGCACTGAAGGGGTTGAAGAATGAAAAAGAAATGAATATGAAAAAGGGTGAAAAGAAATAGCCCTCCAATAATTCAACCTTAGGGCAGAAACCGGGTTCAATTCATATGCTACTGGTGTTTACTAAGGTAACATCGGTATTGAAGACAAGACGTCATGGACCCAGTGACGCACTGCACTAAAACTTCCCAAGCTACTCAAGCTCCTCTTAAAAGGGCTTGTTTCATTCTCACGGGGAACCTACATAATCTATCGAATTTCTCTTAGAGATTGTTGGTATTGAAGAAGGAGACCCTCTCCCTAGTCTCTGACATAGGAAACAAATGTGCACGATTGAGTCTAGAGCCAAGAGATCATCCACAATATCTCGTTAGGACACTAAATTTAATGAAGACTTGCTGTTTCACACAATGTGGAAAGTAAGAATATATTGAGAGTCCTACGCATTATCCTTGTGGTTTTGCCAGAACATCTGAGTGGTATGCACAAATATTCACAATGAAGATGGAAATCCTTCTAGAGCCAACATCAAACAAGCTCTTGGTGGGTGACATGTGAGATCTTCTCGTAAGATCAAGCTTGTGACAACTGGATAGAAACAATGGGGCGATTCACTCTTGAATCAACCTTGGTCCAGGATTGGAAGTGACGAATGCTTTTGGAAAAACCGTTCGATGTGCAAACCTTCTTTTCTCTAGCACGTCGAATTTGTATTCATTTTCAAACTCAAAAAGTATATCTAATTGAAAAAACTACTTTTAAAAAAACCGTTCGATGTGCGAATCTCTTCTTTTCGCTAGCACGTCGAATGTGTACTCATTCTCTAATACAAAAAGTATTTTGATTGAAAATTGATCTTTCTCATAAAACCTTCGTCGTATTGCAAAACTCTTTCTTCAAGCAATACACGATTGTTTTTCAAATCATTTTTCATCAATCAGTGAATCTCAATTCGCTGGTTCACTCACTCTATGTTGTCTTCTTTGAGACGTTCCGTTTTGAGAACGGCTAGAACAGCTGCGAAACCCTGTCAAGGAGATTCTTAGGAATCCTACCTGATCACAGGCAGTACTTGTACTGATCAACGGGGAACCGTGGGCCGTGTACCTCAATTCAACGAAAGTGATCAAAGACACTTTCGTGGGTTTTATTGCTAACTGTTATTTGCAGGTACATTTGGACGGTTGCAGCTGATCAGAATTGAGGAGTAAATCCAAAGCCGCATGCTCACAACATCCACACTTAATTGAAGAAATCATGACTGGTGCATATCTACAAAACCTGGCTCAGATATTTCTATACTATGTTCATGCTGCACTGCTGCAAATATCTTGAACCAGTAAAAGCTTCCGCTACTCTGATGAAAGATGTCATGATCCAAAAGTGTGAGCATGTCGGTCCAAAATTCACAACTTCACATGATGGCAACACATTAAAGGGTGATCCAGAGATTTACTGTGGCTGATGATCTCAAAGAAAGCTCGAAGATCATCAAAGATGTGGATCAGTTAAAGGCCTCCACTAAAAGTACAAAATATGCGGACTATGAAGTGTCACTGCTTAAGCACAAAGATTGCAGAATTGAAGAATTGAAGTCTACGAGCTCAAGAACAAAGTCAAGAATAGAATGCTAGGATTCGAAATGTAAAACATGGGGTGACCTCCCTTAGGGGGAGATTGTTAGGAATTAGAAAATTCCATAGTGAAGAGTCGGTCACCCCAAATATTATCTAGCATAAGTTAGCTCGTAGACTTGTCGTTATTTACGTTATTATGTAGTTAATTAGTTAGTCAGTAGCGTAAAATAGTTTAGTGCAACACCGTGGAGGAAGGACGGGTCTTTACCCACTGTATCCCTGATCCAAAGGCCGATAGGAGGTCGTGTATTTGTAAGTATAAATACCCCTTCCATCCATGGAAGGGGTGGTGCTTCTCATTCAATCTCATATTCCCTTTGTGTAAACCTCTAGCAAGAACACCTTCTCTCTCTCTACTAACTCTCTAACTATGGCAAACATGTATTTTGATCATCCAAGACCACCCGAATCATCAACACAATAATATTTAGATCCTACAGATCAAAAACAAAATTACCAGATACCTTTAGCCACACAATGTTTAATTGTGTGGCAATACAGTTCTAATGGTCACACAATCAAAATTTTCATGTGTGACTAATTAGTAACTGTTGTCAATTTTCGTACCTTCAGCCACAAAAATATGTGAATGTGTGGTCGTTCCATTTCGACCATGTGTGACAAAATCCCGTTTTTGTACTAGTGTATGAACCAGAAAAACCAGAGTTTGAAGAGAGGACACCAACACCCCCACCACCTTCACCTTCATTCCATGAGGAAGAACCACCAGTGATTCCTCAACCACAACCTCCAACACCCACTCCTACAGCAGAACCCAGTTCCTTTTCTATGGAACATCTACTTCAACTGGTTCCACAACTGATTTCAAGGGTTGATGAGTTGGAGAAAAACTTGAAGAAGACCAAGAAGTCACTAGGAACTACTATTTTAATGTTGCTCAAAAGAGTTAACAAATTGGAGGGGAGATTCGAATAGAAGGGGATAGACATTACAGACTCAGAAGGTGAGGAATCCTCTGAGGAAACTCACATTAGTCCTAAAGGATTGGAAGCAGCTGAAATCTTGGTTAAGAATTTTACTCAGAAGAAATCCTTTAAGAAGAGACTGGATAAACAAGCTGCAAGTTCTGGTGGAGTGGATAAGTCTCGTGGTGCTGAAATTAAATCTGCTTTTGATGAAGATTTTAATACTGGATTTGATGCTGAAGTTAAGACTGGTACTGAACATATTAATCCTGGTAGTGATCCAAGGTGGAGTTTGTGCAGAGGGAAGGCAAAGGAATAGTGCAAGAATCTTCTGAGCCAGTGAAGACCAAAAAGCAACTCACAGAAGATGAAGCTAGCTTAGCTGAGATTGCTAGGATTCAAGTAGAGGATGAGGCTGCAGAAGCTAAACTTGTAAAACAAACATTGAATGATGGGCTGATTGGCAAAAACCTGCAGGAGGAACCAGAATTAACTGAAGACCAAAACAAAAGGAAAGCTGAAATTCTGGAATTTGCCAAATTTTACACTGATCAAGAATGGGATACTATAAAGGCCAGATTATTAGTAAACAGAGATATCCTTCCTGATATTGGGGAAGAAAACAATGCAAGGAAAATGGTTGAGATGATTAATGAGAAGAAGAGGCTTCTTAGAGTGCAGAGACAAAGAGAAAGGATGCACAGACCCTTGACCAAAGGTGAGCAAAGGGATTATATGGTCCTTTACATCAAAAGTCAAGGGAATCCTAGCTGGACGGTGGGCCAGTTAAGGAAATTGAAGGCTGATGATCTAAAAGCAGAATTTGAAAAAGTAGTGCACCAAATTAAAAGATTTACTCCAATGGATTCAGAGTTGGAAGCTTCAAAGCTTAAAAGGCAGGGTTTCAATCTTCAACCAAAGGATGCTAAGAAGCAGAAGATTGCAGAGACTGAAAAGGTTGCTGAAGCTGAAAAACTTAGTGATAAGCCAAAAACTGTAAAGAAAGAGGAGGAAGCTGAGGTTAAGCAACTAGTTGTGAAGTTGACAAGATGGAGAAGCATGGTGACAAGAGACCTGAAGAGGAATATGAAAGAGTCCTCTGGGGTGACTTGAAGACCATGTTTGAGACATCAGATGCTGATGATGAAATGTGGAAGCTGGCCTGTCAAGAACAAGTGATCAGTGGAGATATTTCCACACTTGTCAGGTGCACTGTTTGGAATTAGAAACTGCAATTCTTTATATGCTTACAGAAGTGGAGTATCCCCTTCCAAACAGTATTTGCAGGGCTATGCTTGAGAAGAAGTTGTTAGGTGAAAGAAAGGATGATGCATGCTATCAGCTTTTCAGGTTAATTGAATCAAAAGCTCAACAGCAATAATACTGGTAGTATAACAGTTAAGTCTGGTAGTATTCGTAGTTAGTTCTGTTTATGAAAAACAGAATAGTTTATTAGATTTTAGGGAAGGATATGTACGCGTAGAGATATCTTAGGAAGAGATATCTATATCCTTCTTCACGTTTTGTATACTAGGTTTTCCGAAGTGTATAAAGGAACCCTAAAGTATAGTGAAATGAACTTGTACTTAGACGAATAGAAATATTAATAGAAGAAGTTTATTAGTGAAATAGCATTTGTGTTCTTCTTGCTTGTTGTTAAGATTCCGCATTAACAATCAAGTACTCGTTGTTAAAGAGTTCTTCATATATATAATTAGTTTGGATTTATCCAAGTTTAGTAGATTGTGGTGTTGCACAAGTGTTAATGTCTGTGTTTGTGTGTGCATATCAATGTGACTATAAAAGCCATCACCTACAAACCCACATTTGCATTAACAGCACAATAAATGCAACAAACTTGGATAAATCCTGGTTAACTATCACTATCACTATTAGGAGTTACTTTGTTTTACTCAGTGTCATACGCATATGACGGTGTGGATAATCGCAAGAGGTGTTAATGTCTCATACTTTGTTTGGGTAGTGAGTACTGAGAGATTTGCTTAAAGCATTGATTCTCTACACCACTCTTCCATCATTAGGAGCAAGATTAAGATACAAATGTGGGGAAGTTGACTTTAGTTTCAAGTATGGTATATCGGGTTTTCTTCTTCAGTAGTCACTTCAAATTGTCTACATAAGGGTTGATAAAAATAGTCAGAGAGAGTCTTCATCAAGTTGATTCTCACAAGAGTTCAAGTGTTCTTCTCAACAAATTTCTAGTATACGGGCTTATAATGATTTGATGACTCTGAAGTGTCAAAACCAGCAAGGGGGAAGGAGACAAGCATCTAAACGTGAGTAAACTTGATGAACTTAATTCTTCTAGGTGATTGAAGATATCCCGAGAAGACAAATGTCATGACCGCAGAGAAACTCAAGGTTTTACTCATCTAGGCGTTTAGTGTTAGTATTTCAACTACGTGGGGGAAGTGATGTTAGAGAAATTTTCTGAAGATAAAAGAGGTACACTAGTGTGTAGTGATTTCGATGGTATCGCAATGATCAGAGGAGAGAGATTATGTACGTCGGGGATGCTCAGCTGTTTCACTTGAGTGCTTAATCAGTGATTCAGAGATATTCCGAAGTTGACATCCGCATAGATTGTTGAAGACCTGGTTAACTATCACTATTAGGAGTTACTTTGTTTTACTCAGTGTCACACGCATACGACGGTGTGGATAATCGCAAGAGGTGTTAATGTCTCATACTTTGTTTGGGTAGTGAGTACTTAGAGATTTGCTTGAAGCATTGATTCTCTACACCGTTCTTCCATCATTAGGTGCAAGATTAAGATACAAATGTGGGGAAGTTGACTTCAGTTTCAAGTATGGTATATCGGGTTTTCTTCTTCAGTGGTCACTTCAAATAGTATACATAAGGGTTGATAAAAATAGTCAGAGAGAGTCTTCAGCAAGTTGATTCTCACAAGAGTTCAAGTGTTCTTCTCAACAAATTTCTAGTATACGGGCTTATAATGATTTGATGACTCTGAAGTGTCAAAACCAGCAAGGGGGAAGGAGACAAGCATCTAAACGCGAGTAAACTTGATGAACTTAATTCTTCTAGGTGATTGAAGATATCCCGGGAAGACAAATGTCATGACCGTAGAGAAACTCAAGGTTTTACTCATCTAGGCGTTTAGTGTTAGTATTTCAACTACGTGGGGGAAGTGATGTTAGAGAAATTTTCTGAAGATAAAAGAGGTACACTAGTGTGTGGTGATTTCGATGGTATCGCAATGATCAGAGGAGAGAGATAATGTACATTGGGGATGCGCAGCTGTTTCACTTGAGTGCTTAATCAGTGATTCAGAGATATAATCACTTATTCCGGAGTTGACATCCGCAGAGATTGTTGAAGACCTGGTTAACTATCACTATTAGGAGTTACTTTGTTTTACTCAGTGTCACACGCAAATGACGGTGTGGATAATCGTAAGAGGTGTTAATGTCTCATACTTTGTTTGGGTAGTGAGTACTTAGGGATTTGCTTGAAGCATTGATTCTCTACACCGTTCTTCCATCATTAGGTGCAAGATTGAGATACAAATGTGGGGAAGTTGACTTCAGTTTCAAGTATGGTATATCGTGTTTTCTTCTTCAGTGGTCACTTCAAATTGTCTACATAAGGGTTGATAAAAATAGTCAGAGAGAGTCTTCAGTAAGTTGACTCTCACAAGAGTTCAAGTGTTCTTCTCAACAAATTTCTAGTATACGGGCTTATAATGATTTGATGACTCTGAAGTGTCAAAACCAGCAAGGGGGAAGGAGACAAGCATCTAAACGCAAGTAAAATTGATGAACTTAATTCTTCTAGGTGATTGAAGATATCCCGGGAAGACAAATGTCATGACCGCAGAGAAACTCAAGGTTTTACTCATCTAGGCGTTTAGTGTTAGTATTTCAACTACGTGGGGGAAGTGATGTTAGAGAAAGTTTCTGAAGTTAAAAGAGGTACACTAGTGTGTGGTGATTTCGATGGTATCACAATGATCAGAGGAGAGAGATTATGTACATTGGGGATGCTCAGTTGTTTCACTTGAGTGCTTAATCAGTGATTCAGAGATATAATCACTTATTCTGGAGTTGACATCCACAGAGATTGTCACCCGCAAAGATAATCAGTGACTTGGCCTGCTTCTTCAATGTTATCAGTTATTCATTCCTTGTGTATTGGTATACTTCGGATACTTGAGCTTCATACACGATCATTAGGGAAGAAAAATGTGAACATGGGGAGGTGTTTTCATTCCCCTCATGATGTGTATTCGGGAGAGCTCTTGGATATTGGTGTACTTCGGGTTCTTGAGCTTCATACACGATCATCAGGGAAGAAAAATGTGAACATGGGGAGGTGTTTTCATTCCCCTCATGATGTGTATTTGGGAGAGTTCTCGAGCATTATACAAAGGGGCTGACTGCATCAATTCAACTACTTGGGGGAATTGTTCTCTTGACACCTTTTGGAATGGATCGCTTCAGACTTCAGTGAAAAAGAAATTTGAGAAGATTATTTATATGTGGGATGATACGTTGCTGTTGTTCTTGTTGATGATATAACCCCGAACGGAGAACCTCGATTATCGTTCTTTAAATGGAGCAGCGGGATAAATGATAATGGTGTGCTTCTTGGTGCACCTGGCTAATGGAAGCTTGAAAGAAAGCTTTGAATCTGCTCGGCTAAAGGTCTTTCGGTTTGGGGGGAAGCTGCCAAAGTCTCTCTTTCAGATGGTTCAATTTATGTCTTCTATGCAAGAGCCTTGGAAGCGTTGGTGGTGAATGTTTAAGAGATGACGATTTCTATCTTCTACAACGGGGCTGCTCGATATCCTTATCTCGGTACTCGTATCATCGTCTTCTTTTACTATATCATTTTCTCTATCTTTGTATATATTTATTAAAAACCAAATACAAAAATATAAAACCAACAAAACAAAATAGAAAAATATAAAATCATCAAAAAAAACCCATAAAAATCAGAAAATTTCAAAAAATACCAAAAATATGTTTTCCATGACATGTCTTCTGGTATCGATAACATCTGCGGTCTTAGAAATGTCATTCAATAATGGCACGGGACCATAGATGAAGTTCGAGCAGGAGGTGTATATATTCTTTTCCAAAACATGTCTAAAAAATATGGCTTACAGTTATTTCAGACTATAACCCGGGCTTCAAAAAAATGGCTTGCAGTTACTTCAGACTATGACCCGTGCTTAAACTATGGCTTGCTATTATTTCTGATAGCAACCCGTTTTTCAAGAAAGGAAAGTGCTACGCTTAAACGATTTTCACAAAATTTTTGCACTTATCCTAAAAACAAAATGAGGAAAGTATGTCGAAGGACTGCTGTTCCTACACAAATGTTTTTCCGTCTAAAATTCTTCAGAAAAATATTTGTTGTGTTTTCAAAAATGGTGGAAAATGAGTTGCTTAAAATCAATCAGATTCAGAGTTTTTTATAAAATTTGGAAACTCAATCAATGATTTCAGCCTTTTAAAACTTTTTAGAAAAAGAGTCATTGATTGAGGGGAAGAATATTTTTCAAATTTATATCATCTAACGGACTTTCTTAATTATCCTACGTGTTTATCTGAAAAAATATAATTGCCTATGTTGAAGGACTAGGTTTCTAGGATATGATTGTTAGGTTTATATGATTAAAGTTTGATGAACACATAATTCCCATGCTTTATATGATCTGATTGACATGTTGCATTGACTTTTATTAGTCGATTGTTGTTTGGGTGATGTCGACCACCATATATTTGTATGTGTGTTCACTAACGTATGCAGGTATATTGGTATAAAAGAATGTTCCCGATCCGGATCCCACAATTGAAGATGCTTGGATGCCGAAAGGAAAGGGTAACTATATCTTGGGTTGACAAATGAAGAAATGGAGCTTAATTGGACTTCTATGGAGAGTTGGCATAAATGCAACGTAAGAGGTCTCACTGTATCAGCAGATGGTTTTCTTCTAAGTGATTGAAGAAACAGAGCTTAATTTGACCTCAGTTGGCATTCAAAATGCAATGTAAGAAGAAGTCTCACTGCATCAGCAGACGGTTTTTCTTCCAAACCCTACAGCAACAACAACAAAAGCTTCTCAACCACCTAACGTATCTTTGTGCAGGATATTTGTGATTATACCATTTTCTGTAAACAATTTTATAACTAATATTGTTTTGAAAAAAGGAAAAATATTTGTTTTGAAAATAAATTGGACTTAATTTTGAAAATCACCGGACTTCATTTTTATCAAAACCTAAGTCACTCAATCAACGACTACGGTCATCGATTGAGGGGGAAAGTGATTTAAAATAAATTATTTTCAAACAATATTGCTTCATAAAAGTCCGGATTGTACAAAATAAGTGGTGATCTAAAGATTTAATGTTATGTCATGGTATGATTTTTTTCTTTAGAATCAAGGTCTTTCAAAATGAAATTTTTTCTGTTCTTGTTTGATTGTGAAATTGTTTTGTTTTACTTAAAAGATCTCTTAAAAACTATCATACCTGACACTAACAATCTGTAATGTCTTAAAATGGTCCTTATCTGTCATCTTTCAAAATTGAATCTTGCCACGTCTTTCCCCAAATTTTTCTAAATGATTTAAATCAGTTGGGATCACAAATCTCAAATGGTTTGATATTTCTGATTGGGGTAGAGATTGTGATTTAAATCTCAAATCTGTTTTAAATGGAATTGGTTTTAGTCCTTTAAAGGCACTCCTGCCTCCATGTGCCAAACGATATCAATATACATAATGCACATGTTGAGGAGGAGGATTTATCCAAAAACCAGATGAGTATTTAAACAAGGCCACATTTTCTCCCATGTTTTCTAAACCTAATTAAATCACTTGGGATCCAAAATCTCAAAGGGTTTGATATTTTTGATCGGGGGAGAATTTGTGATTTAATAATGAAATTTGATAAAAGGTAATCATTTTGATTTAATTGTGCACGCTGCTCGCTCATATGTGCTAAACGCTTTCGAATCTTGTTAGGAATTAGAAAATTCCATGTTAAAGTGTCGGTCACCCCAATTATGATCTAGCATAAGTTAGCTCGTAGACGTGTCGTTATTTGTCGTTGTTTACGTTATTTAGTAGTTTATTTATTAGTTTGTAGCGTAGTATAGCTTAGTGCAACACCGTGGAGGAAGGACGGGTCTTTACCCACTGTATCCCTGATCCACAGGCCGATAGGAGGTCGTGTCTTATGTAACTATAAATACCCCTTCCATCCATGGAAGGGGTGGTGCTTTCAATCTAATATTCAACATTTGTGAAGTAACTCTCTAGCAAGAACACCCTCTCTCTCTCTCTACTTTCTCTCTCTAAAATGTTAAACTTGTATTTTGATCTCCCAAGACCACCCGAATCATCAACACAATAAAAATAACGATCCTACAATTGGTACCAGAGCCAAGGTTGTTGTGTTTTGATGATTTATTATGGATCGAATACTTGTTTTTTACTGATTTCGTACCATTTTTTGATCCGAAAATTATTTTTTCCTACTTCTTTGTCATATCAGTTTTTAACTTGTTTTGTGTACCCTTTTTGGTTAAACAAATTTGTCAAAGTGGTCTAATATCTGGTTTTTTGTCTTTTGTCCAAACTGTCTTTTTGAGAAACTAGTCTTTTTGTTCCAAGTTATGGTCAGTTTTTTTAACAGTCAAGCTTTGTCATTAATGGGTCAAAACTGATGCAGATGATGTTGTCTTTCTGGGTTTATTATGCATATGGTCGGAATATTGGTCGGAAAACTCATCGGAAAACATATATATCTTGCTAGCGACTTAGACTTGGTGACGGTTTGACTTTTGAGTCAAACTAAAATGCTAGCGACTTGTCGTAGCGACTTGGGTCATCTAGCGACTTGGGTCATCTAGCGACTTGGGTCATCTAGCGACTTGGGTCATCTAGCGACTTGGGTCATCTATCTACTTGGGTCATCTAGCGACTTGCTTTGAAAATATTGGCTAGCGACTTGGACACAACAGAAAGGAAGAAGAAGAAGACCTAGACTATTTGACCACGACTACACACCAAATACCAGGACTCATGTCAACCTCAGTATTTACATCATCGGTCTATTTGCAATATAAACTACAACAGATTCACATCAAAGATCATTCAACATACATCAAAGATATGAGTTCATCATCAACATACATCAGACCTCTATACAAATCATAACTCTAAACAATGTCATTCGAGGGTACAAGCATATAGATCTCTGATTAAAATTCCATTTCTGCAATCTCTTATGAGTTTTCGCAAATATATGGAACTTGCTTCTTCATTGATTCCAACCCCATCAAACCACTCTTTCGAGTAATTAAAACATACTCACAATAATCTCAGAAGTATTTTCGTGTCAATTATTTATAAATCGAGACTAACTAGAGCCTTACACACGAAAACTCATCATCACAGATCTATGGTGGTACAATATCATAATGAATTAAAGTCGAACTAAACCATTAATGGGTTCATTCTCCTTCATGGTCTGTCATAAAGAAATACGAATGGCAAATAATTAGATCTCAGTCTCTTGTGTGCCTTTCAATAAAAATCCGACCATTAAAAGACATGCTCACAAAGTTATACATCATTGATCTTTGCTTCTGTGAAGTTCTACTTCATATTTAATGTTCGACAAATGAAAAGAATTTAACAATGAATGTTAATTCATATTTCATTGCTTCGGTTTGACTAAACAGAAATGCATATAATAGAGTTAATGATAAAACCTACCCGTGATTGTTGTCCAATGATCTCTGTGGAGTTATCGGCTCTAACCATCCCTGTGGTGAGCTTGTATGACTTAACAAGATTTGCTTTGATGATATGAGATGAGTATTGGAGGCTACTCTGAATATTTGGAGCGCTATTTTTTTTTGGAGTGAATGGGGGCGGATATCTGAGATGAATTAGGGTTAGAGGAGTTTTTATGGTTAACGACTTAACATGTGAGAAGTGCGTTTTATATACTCCACTATTTTAGGGTATGTATAAGTTTTAAGGGGCCTCGTGAACTGAATGGGCCTGATGCTTCAATATTTCGTGGATCAGATTTGGATTTTGTATGCTTTAATGAATTATTCATAGGCCCATGTTAGCATGTGATGTTAACTTATTTATTTGGATCAAGTATAATGTGTATGTCCATGGAGGCACCGAATATTTACTCTTACTTGGGTCCTGTGTTTGTCTCTCTCTCGTGGGTTTTAGTGGATATGTTCATGGGTCATATAATATGTCATGAACTTGGGTAGTTTAGTCGACTAAAACTTTGTGATTTTTTTGTGTTGGGCCCAAGATATCCGTCTTGTGATAATATGGATTCATAAGCACTGATTATTCTCATGAGAGAGCAGTAATTTTGGTAATGATTATTGGTTCACAAGGGATATTTGTTCACGACTTGAGTTATTGAATGAGTTTGAGGTTCGTGACCGATATTATTACTTTGGTAATGAAGTGACGGTTCTAACGGTTCTATTTGAACATTGGACTTGGATGAGTGGATTGATTTTCATAAATCGGGCCTTGATTTTTGCAAACAACCAAGTTTGGGTCGTACACATGATTGAGTCGAATGAGCTTCTCATGAATTGAATTTTATGTGAGTTGATTTGATAATGAGATTTGATGATAAGCTTGGGTATGATGATTTGATTTGTTGTGTTATGGGATTTGATTCTTTGGTTTACGCATTTTCACAGATTATATTATGTCTCGGCTTGAGATTGGTTATTGAACAAGGGTGACTGTAGAGTTGTTTGGACGGTATTTCTTATTTGAATTTGAAGTGAGGTTTTTCCGGGCGTGTTTACTTATTTCGTCTTCCTTCTTTCTACCCTTCCGCGAAGATGACTTGTTTGGGCATTTAAAGAGTGTGATAAAGACTTGGCTATTTAGTTACGGTTATGATTCTTTCTCGCTTAATCCACAACGTAACTATCACTCCGGTGTCTCACACAGTTGAGAATGTCAAGAGGTTTTGTACATTGGGTACACCGTTTCTTTTTCATGAGGATTTGTACAAGTTTAAGTAACAAATCTGGGAAATTCTACTTCATGATCAAGTTTGACATATCGGGTTTACTTCACCAATTGGTCACAGCAACAGCCGACAGAAGCGTGAATGATGTGTTTACCAAAGTGTTTATTGGATGGTTGATGATGTTATTGATGTTGGTATTTGAACTATTGATGAACCGCTGCATGTTCCCCTAAAACAGTTACTCACCGAAACCAAAGTTGTCATAACACGTTCAAGCTGACATTGTTTACGGTTTTGTCTTGATTTTGTAAAATCCCGCGAAAGAACCTATTTCTCGGTTTAAATCATAGACTTGTAAAATCCCGTGACAATGGAAACATCCTGGTAATCGTAAAGTGCATTTCCGGATCTATCTTACGGTTTATTCTTGGTTTTGTAAAATCCCGCGAAAGAATCTATTTCTCGGTTTAAACCATGGAATTGTAAAATCCCGTGATGATGGAACCATCCTGGAGTAATGGAAAATGTATTTCGGGATCTTTTCTGATGCTGGTGCTACGGTTTCTGCTTCAAGGAAGGGATAAAAGGATGTACTTCATGAATTGGGTGATTGTTTGGATTGTCTTCATGGCAGTTTGGTTATTACATGGTTTTACGGGGTTATGTGCTTTTAACCATGGTCGGGATGAAACCATTATCAGAGTTCACTTAAAACGTTAAAGGAGGCTAGACTTAAGCAGTTATCTAGAAGATGTGACAACGGGGTTAATTCACTATTATTTATTTGAGGTTGAAGTAAAATATCACGGGCAAGTGTACTTAGTATCTGAAGGTATCGGGGATGGATGGATGAAGATTCTTCAGGATCCTTGTTCGAACTTATTTTCAAAAATGAAGACTTGAAAATCTAGTTATTGTTGAGTGACTTTTACCTTTTCTGTTACCACTTGGGGGAATTGGGCTCTTATCACCTCAAAATAACTATCACTTTAAGGAGTTACGTTGTAGTGCTCAGTGTCACATTCAATTGTGGATTTTCAAGAGGTAATGTACGTCTATTACTTGATGGTTGGTTGGTTGAAGAGTATAGAGTACTTAAGAGATTCAATGGAGCATGAATTCTCGGCACCGCTCTTTGTTACATATGTGCAAGTTTAAGTCACGAGTTCGGGTTAGTTTACTTCAGGGTCAAATTTATCATATTGGGTTTTCTTCATCAGCTGTCACGACAAATAGCCTACTGAATGATAATGGGGTTGATTACATGTTTTGCCAAAAGAGAGGTTGAAAAGAGAGAGATTATGACGTTTGAACACAACAGTTCAAGCCTCGTTCCTCAAAGAAAAGAAAAGTGTACGTGTCAGTGCACTTTATCTTCTAAAGAAGAGAAATCTTCTCATTTATGACCATTCTCATCAACATGCTTCATACTTTTTCCATGCGCTTCAGTCATCAAGTGAACCGGGCTATCACTGATTGTTTTCTCATTCCACTTGCTCGATTATAATGAAGATGGCGACATCATGTGCTTATTTTGCGGGAGAGAAGTGTGAATAGAACATTCGGATGATTTTCACTTATTTAATCAAGAATGGCAACTCCGTATGCAATTCTTGAGGGGGAGAAGAAGTGTGAAATTACTGCATGGTTGATTATTATTTGAGAATTTAAAATGGTCATAAGGCTCTAAACTCATGTAAGAACTGAGCTTCTTCTTATCGGTTCATCTTCACATGGAGTTTTTCTCTTCTAAGAGCCGTTGGTTGACATCTTTACTCGGATTGATGAGTTTATCGACAAAGTGCTTACGGTTAATGCTTCACGTATACATCAACATGATGATTCCGAACAATCTCTCTGTTCTTGTTTGATGTGATTGGTAGTTTGGCGTTACCATCTTGTGTGTTCGTTGCAGCCTTATTGCTTATTTCCTTGATGAACATCTTTCTGTTCTTGTTTGATTGGGAGAGATTTTAGTTAAGGGGATTTGCAAGATGTAAGTTAATTGGGATGCTTTTTGGTGGGATGCTTTTTGGTGTGAGTTGAAGATGTTAACTATCTATTCCCCAACTGCACAATCTTGAAGAAGGTCGAGTCTACAGTCTGTTCTACATTTTCTGCTACATGTTATAAGACTAAAGACGAGTTGCATTTAACGATCTAAAGACTTCTTCTTAATCTGGGCATTTATCAAACAGATTGTCGGTTTAGGGGAGAGCACTAATTGGGAGAAAGTTATAAGTCAGATTCAATTCCCAATTAGACTTGCTCATATTCTTTAGCACTGACTACTCGAGACGTTGATATTGACTATTGTTGGACAGTTGACACAAGGTGATTACTTCGGAGTTAATCATTTATCACTTATTTGAGATTGAAGTTGACTTTCACAAAGGCGTGTTCTTATTTGATAACTTGCTCGGGCTTAAGAATTTGAGTTGAAGACTTGGCTTATCTAGTTACCAGCAGTCGAGGTGGATGGTTGAAGACCTGGTTAACTATCACAATTAGGAGTTACTTTGTTTTACTCAGTGTCACACGCATATGACGGTGTGGATAATCGCAAGAGGTGTTAATGTCTCATACTTTGTTTGGGTAGTGAGTACTTAGAGATTTGCTTGAAGCATAAATTCTCTACACCGTTCTTCCATCATTAGGTGCAAGCTTAAGATACAAATGTGGGGAAGTTGACTTCAGTTTCAAGTAGGGTATATCGGTTTTTCTTCTTCAGTGGTCACTTAAAATTGTCTACATAAGGGTTGATAAAAATAGTCAGAGTGAGTCTTCAGCAAGTTGATTCTCACAAAGACTTCAAGCGATCTTCTCATCAAATTTCAAGTATTTAGGCTTTCAAAGAGTTGCTGATTCTGAAGTGTCAAAACCAGCAAGGGGGAAGGAGACACGTATCTAAACGCGAGTAAACTTGATGAACTTAATACTTCTATGTAATTGAAGATATCCCGGGAAGACAAATGTTATTACCGCAGAGAAACTCAAGGTTTGACTCATGGCAAGTAAACTTGATGGACTTAATACTTCTAAGTGATTGAAGTTATCCCGGGAAAACAAATGTCATGACCGCAGAGAAACTCAAGGTTTTACTCATCAAAGCGTTTAGTGTTCTTATTCCAACGTCGTGGGGGAAGTGATGTAAATGAAAGTTTCTGAAGATAAAAGAGGTACACTGGTGTGTGATGATCTCGATGTTATCGCAATCATCAGGGGAGAGAGAATTGTGTACATTGGGGGCGCTCAACTGTCTCACTTGAGGGCTTAATCAGTGATTCAGAGATATAATCACTTATTCCGGAGTTGACATCCGCAGAGATTGTCATCCGCAGAGATAATCAGTGATTCGGCCTGCTTCTTCAATGTTATCGGTTGTTCTCTCTTTGGGGAATGTGTGTACTTCGGGTCCTTGAGCTTCATACACGATCATCAGGGAAGAAATCCATTGTTTACCACAAACATTGGGGAGGTGTTTTCCTTCCGGGCATGATGTGTATTCGGGAGAGTTCTTGGATATTGGTGTACTTCGGGTTCTTGAGCTTCATACACATTCATCAGGGACGAAAGATGTGAACATTGGGGAGTTGTTCTTCATTACCCTCATGATGTGTATTCGGGAGAGTTCTTGAGCATTATACAAAGAGACTGACTGCATCAATTCAACTACTAGGGGGAATTGTTCTCTTGACACCTTTTTGGAATGGACTGCTTCAGACTTCAGTGGAAAAGAAATTTGAGAAGATTATTTAAGTGTGGGATGAAACGTTGCTGGTGTTCTTTTGGATGATATAACCTCGAACGAAGAATCACGGTGATTATTCTTAAAAGGAGCAGCAAGTTCGATGATAATGGTGTGCTTCTTTGTGCACCTGGCTAAGAGAAGCTTGAAAGAAAGCTTTGAATCTGCTCAGCTAAAGGATTTTCGGTTTGGGGGAAAGCTGCCGAAGTCTCACTTTCAGATGGTTCAATTTCTTTCTTCGATTCAAGAGCCCTGGAAGCTTTGGTGGTGAATGTTTAAGAGTTGATGACTTCTATCTTCTACGGCGTGCTGCTCGATATCCTCATCTCGGTACTCGTATCATCATCCTCTTTAACTATATCATCTACTCTATCCGTGTAAATATTTATTCGAAAAACAAAATACAAAAATATAAACCAACAAAAAGAAATAGAAAAATATAAAACCAACAAAAAGAAAATAGAAAATTATAAAACCTTCAAAAACCCATAAAAATCAGAAAATTTCAAATAATACCAAAAATATGTTTTCCAAGACATGTCTTCTGGTATCGATAACATCTACGGTCTTAGAAATGTCATTCAATAATGGCACGGGACCATAGATGAAGTTCTAGCAGGAGGTGTAAATATTTCTTTCCAAAACATGTCTCAAACTATGGCTTACAGTTACTTCTGACTGTGACCCGCGCTTAAACCATGGCTTGCTATTATTTCCGATAGCAACCCGCTCTTCAAGGAAGGAAAGTGCTGCGCTAAATCAATTTTCAAAATATTTCGTGCACTTATCCTAATTCATAATGAGGAAAGTATGTCGAAGGACTGCTGTTCCTATTCAAATATTTTTCCGTCTATAAATTCTTCAGAAAAATATTTGTTGTTGTCTAAAATGGTGGTAAAATGAGTTGCTTGAAAAATCAATCAGGATCAGAGTTTTCATATTAATTCGCAAAAACTCAATCGATGACTTCAGCACTCTTAAACCTTTCACTAATTGAGTCATTGATTGAGGGGGAGAATGTTTTCAAATCTATATCATCTAACGAGCTTTCTTAATTATCCTACGTGCTTAATTAAAAATGATATTTGCCTGGGTCGAAGGACTAGGAATTTAGGATATGATTGTTAGGTTTAGATGATTAGAGTTTGATTAACACATAGACCTCATGCCTTATATGATCTGATTGTTATGTTGAATTGACTTTAATTAGTCGATTGCTGTTATGGGTGATGTCGACCACCATATATCTGTATGTGTGTTCACTAACGTATGCAGGTACATTGGTTATAAGAATGTTCCCGATCCTGATCCCACAGATGAATATGATTGGATGCCGAAAGGAAAGGGTAACGATTTCTTGAGTCGACAAATGAAGAAACGGAGCTTAATTTGACTTCAATGGAGAGTTGGCATAAATGCAACGTAAGAGGTCTCACTGCATCAGCAGATGGTTTTCTTCTAAGTGATTGAAGAAACGGAGCTTAATTGGACCTCAGTTGGCATTATAAAATGCAACGTAAAAAGAAGTCTCACTGCATCTGCAGACGGTTTTCTTCCAAACCCTACAGCAACAACAACGGAAGCTTCTCAACCACCTAACGTATCTTTGTGCAGGATACCATTTTTAAACAATTTTGAAAAATTTGAATAAATTGTTTTGAAAATGGAAAATATTGTTTTGAAAATATATTGGACTATTTTTTTTGAAAATCACCGGACTTCTTGTTATCAAAACCTAAGTCACTCAATTATTGACTTCAGTCATCGATTGAGGGGGAGAGTGATTTTAAATAAAATATTTTCATACAATATATCTTCAAAAAGTCCGTTTTGTACAACAAAAAGTGGTGATCTAAAGATTTAATGTTATGTCATGGTATGATTTTTTCTTTAGAATCAAGGTCTTTCAAAATGAAATATTTTCTGTTCTTGTTTGATTGTGAAATTGTTTTGTTTTACTTAAAAGATCTCTAAAAAACTATCATACCTGACACTAACAATCTTTAATGTCTTAAAATGGTCCGTATCTGTCATCTTTCAAAATTGAATCTTGCCACGTCTTTCCCCAAATTTTTCTAAATGATTTAAATCAGTTGGGATCACAAATCTCAAATAGTTTGATATTTCTGATCGGGGTAGAGATCGTGTTTTAAATCTCAAATCTGTTTTAAATGGAATTGGTTTTAGTCCTTTAAAGGCACTCCTGCCTCCATGTGCCAAACGATTTCAATATACATAATGCACATGTTGAGGAGGAGGATTTATCCAAAAACCAGATGAGTATTTAAACAAGGCCACATTTTCTCCCATGTTTTCTAAACCTAATTAAATCACTTGGGATCCAAAATCTCAAAGGGTTTGATATTTTTGATCGGGGGAGAATTTGTGATTTAATTCAGAAATTAGATAAAAGTTGATCGTTTTGATTCAGTTGTGCAGGCTGCTCTCTCATATGTGCTAAACGCTTTCGAATCTCGAAGCACATATTGAGGGGGAGCAAAACCATCGAGGTACAAAAGTTTTTTAAAAGAGATTATAAAGTACCTTGATTGTGTTTTCAAATGGTTTTCTTAATGGATTTTGTGATTGTGGATGTGCTTCAAAAGAACTCTTGCCTCTATGTGATAATAATGATTTCAAAAATCCTATGCACATATTGAGGGGGAGAATTTTACCAAGAAAATCAAATGGCTTTTTCGTATGAAAATTGTGATCAAAGAAAATATTTCAAAGTCCTCTTGCCTCCATGTGCCAAACAATTTCTAAATCACACGCACATGTTGAGGGGGAGGTTTTCTAAATGATCAAAACTATTAAGGTACAAAATGCTTTGATCTCGTATCACAAGTACCTTGATTGTTTTTCCAAATGATTTTTCAATTGGTTTCATGAAGGAAAGAACAATACCAAAAGACCGACCAATTTACTTTATGCATGGAGTTATAAGGATGGTTAGGTTAGGTATTCGTTCCCACGATCCGCCAGAACCGGAGGGATCTACCCAGGGATAATCCACTAGATAGTGTAGAGTCCTTAGGTATATTGAAAAAAAAAAGGGAGAAAAGTGAGGAATGGGAAGAGTGCAGACTGAGACTGAGCTAGTACTGGAATAAACCCAACAAGGTTCTAGTTATGAAGTCTCGGTAAGCACTAAAGGGGTTGAAGAATGAAAAAGAAATGAATGATAAAAGGGTGAAAAGAAATAGCCATCCATCAATTCAACCTTAGGGCAGAAACCGGGTTCAATTCATATGCTACTGGTGGTTACTAAGGTAACACTGGTATTGAAGACAAGACATCATGGACCCAGTGATGCACTGCACTAAACTTCCCAAACCACTCAAATTCCTCTTAAAAGGGCTTGTTTCATTCTCACGGGGAACCTACATAATCTATCGACTTTCTCTTAGAGATTGTTGATATTGAAGAAGGAGACCCTCTCCCTAGTCTCCGGCAAAGGAACCAAAAATGCACTATTGAGTCTAGAGCCAAGAGATCATCCACAATATCTCGTTAGGACACTAAATTCTTGAAGACTTACTTTTTCACACAATGTGGAAAGTAAGTATATATTAAGAGTCCTACGCATTATCCTTGTGGTATTGCCAGAACATCCGAGTGATATGTAAAAATATTCACAATGAAGATGGAAATCCTTCTAGAGCCAACATCTAACAAGCTCTTGGTGGGTGACATGTGAAATCTTGCAAAAGATCAAGCTTGTGACAACTGGATAGAAACGATGGGGAGATTCATTCTTGAATCAACCTTGGTCCAGGAATGGAATTGACGAATACTTTTGGAAAAACCGTTCGATGTGCAAACCTTCTTTTCTCTAGCACGTCGAATGTGTATTCACATTTTCAAATTCAAAAAGTATCTCTGATTGAAAAATACTTTTAGAAAAACCGTTCGATGTGCGAATCTCTTCTTTTTGCTAGCACGTCGAATGTGTACTCATTCTCTAATACAAAAAGTATTTTGATTGAAAATTGATCTTTCTCATAAAACCTTCGTCGTATTGCAAAACTCTTTCTTCAAGCAATACGCGATTGTTTTTTCAAATCACTTTTCATCAATCAGTGAATCTCAATTTGCTGGTTCACTCACTCCGTGTTGTCTTCTTTGAGACGTTTCGGTTTGAGAACAGCTAGAACAGCTGCGAAACCCTGTCAAGGAGATTCTTAGGAATCCTACCTGATCACAGGCAGTACTTGTACTGATCAACGGGGAACCGTGGGCCGTGTACCTCAATTCAATGAAAGTGATCAAAGACACTTTCGTGCGCTTTATTGCTAACTGTCGTATGCAGGTACACCCCGACGATTGCAGCTGATCAGAATTGAGGAGTCAATCCAAAGCCGCATGTTCACAGCAACCACACTTAATTGAAGAAATCATGACTGGTGCATATCTACATAACCTGGCTCTGATATTTCATACTATGCTTATGCTTCGCTGCTGCAAATATCATGAACCAGTAAGGCTTCCGCTACTCTGATGGAAATATGTCATGATTCTAAAGTGTGAGCATGTCGGTCCGTAAGTCACAACTTCACATGATGGCAACACAACAAAGGGTGATCCAGAGATTTACTGTGGCTGATGATCTCAAAGAAAGCTCAAAGATCATCAAAGATGTGGATCAGTTCAAAGGCCTCCACTTAAAGTACTAATCTATGCGGACTTGGAAGAATCACTGCTTAAGCACAAAGATTACAGAATTGAAGAATTGAAGTCTACGAGCTCAAGAACGAAGTCAAAGATAGAATGCTAGGAAGCAAAATGCATTTCATGGGGTGACCTCCCTTAGGGGGGAGATTGTTAGGAATTAGAAAATTCCATGTTAAAGTGTCGGTCACCCCAATTATGATCTAGCATAAGTTAGCTCGTAGACGTGTCGTTATTTGTCGTTGTTTACGTTATTTAGTAGTTTATTTATTAGTTTGTAGCGTAGTATAGCTTAGTGCAACACCGTGGAGGAAGGACGGGTCTTTACCCACTGTATCCCTGATCCACAGGCCGATAGGAGGTCGTGTCTTATGTAACTATAAATACCCCTTCCATCCATGGAAGGGGTGGTGCTTTCAATCTAATATTCAACATTTGTGAAGTAACTCTCTAGCAAGAACACCCTCTCTCTCTACTTTCTCTCTCTAAAATGTTAAACATGTATTTTGATCTCCCAAGACCACCCGAATCATCAACACAATAAAAATAACGATCCTACAAATCTTGAAGCACATATTGAGGGGGAGCAAATAAACTATCGAGGTACAAAATGTTGGATCGATATACTTTAATCAAACTAACTTAAACTAGCTTGTTAAGGTTTAATAACCTCGGATAAATCCTAAGTTATTAACAAAGAAACACTGAGCAATCTTTATCAAGTACGCGGAATTTACTTAACAAAGCTAAGAAGAATAACTTTTATTATAAACTCTAAATCTGCTTATTATGCAGATACTCTAATACAACTCTAAGATAATCGAACTTTTCTCTAAAACACTAATTCGTAAACTCTAAAACTCTTTTTGGAATCGTACCTCTAATGCCAATCTAGGAGTCCTTTTATAGGCTCAAGGATATCCTAGTCGGTTTACAATTTGTAACCTTGTACGACAAGTAATCTAAACATAGAATACAATTCTTTCCATAAACGAATATAACAGTTCTTTTGTTCTTGCAGTACTTTGATTTCATAGTGCAGTACTTTGACTTTGTCTTTAGCAGTACTTTGACTCTTTGACTTCTTCAAGTACTTTGCAGTTTACAGTACTTTCATATCTTCAGCACTTTCATATCCCAACAATCCTCCCCTAACTTGAATTCTACTTGCTTGACTTCAAGTTTCTTTATGAATATATCTTTAACAGCTTCATCTTTAAAAACGGATTATTTCTTAGTCTTTAGATTGTATCTCTGTAACATCTTTCCTTGTCAAAGTATCTCTAAGAATTGTTCTTTTCACAGCAGCATCCAGCAATCTCCATCTTTTCAGCAACACAACAACATATGACAATTTGTACATTAATTCAGTTTAAAGTTGCATACTATTCTCATCACTTCCAGGTGTGTTAACTCCTGTGAGAGGTGAATCATTGAAAACTTAATGGATTTAGATCTCTTTACCAAAGCCATTATCTCTGGAGTAGCCAAATGTTTTGGTGTGTAAGACCATGGTACATTGATAACCATATGATTTTTAGCAAACCACCAGCTATCAACAGATTTGTTTTGTCTTTACCAAAAGCTGTACCCTTCTGGACTAGTTAGTTCTTCTATCTAATGGTGAACTAATTACCAACAATGGTTTTTCCACAGCCTTTACCACAAGCCATTTTCTTGTGGGCTAGCCAACTCTTTACATTACTCATATGGTGAGTTGATTACCATCCAACTTATTAGCAAGTTGTCAACTAAAAACGGATTTGATATATCTTTACCAGAGTCGTTTGCTCATGGATTAGTCAATCCTTTTGTAACCATGGTGGATTGATAACCTATTGATGTTATCATCACAAAAACCATTTATTCAACCTTTATTTCAAAATATTTATTACTTAGCAAAAAGGTTTCTTCTAAAATTCATTTAACTGGTTTATTTCTGCAAACAGTACTTTGATGAAAGTACTGTCTGATCAGCAGTACTTTGGATAAAAGTACTGATATATCAAAAAGTATTTATTCAAATAAAATTCATACCAGTTATTGATCATCTTCAGCAATGGGTCCAGTTTATAAACAAGTTGATAACCATGCGGGCAGTTTCATTATCCTCTTCTACTTCCAATCCATGCTCTAACATTCTTCTCATGAGATCAACTGTGAGAGGATATCTTCTTTCTGCAAACATGTGTATCATTGTTCCATTTTCCAGCTCTAAAACATGAACTCCAGACTCTTCAAAGAATCTCCAGCAAACAATTTCCCAGCTTTCTTGATTCTTCCAAATATCATCAGTGCTGTCTTCTTCAGTTTCCCATATAGTTATGAGATCACCATGTAAAACTAAACCAATCCCTTCTAATGGATTATTTTCAAAGTAAGCCTTCACAACATGATATAAGTAGAATAAGTCTACTCTATCTATAATGTGCAGTATATCCCATAGCCTCTTGAAAACTTTGAAGCTTTCATCTTCTTTATGAAAAATCATGTAATCTCCATTCTTGTATTTCAAAACTTCAAAAACACTAATCTTTGATCTGTTCATCTTCATGTCATCATCTTCCTTTGTATAATCAAAATCTACCACTCTGAGATAATTCTTTAATTCATCACTAGTCTCAGATCTTAATTCAACTTTTCTTTCTTTGAAAACTGAACATCTGTAACTTCAATTTTCCTTTTTCTTTTCAAACTCTTCTTTCTTTCAGCTTCAGTCCAGGTAGCTTCTTCTCTAAAATCTTTAATGCCTGCAACATCTTTCTTATAAGCTTCTCTCTCAGCATCATATAGTCTTTTCATATCAACATAATTCAGCTTCTGCAATCCTTTATATCCTCTGCTTTTTAAATATGCCATCATCACATTCCTTTCTTTAGCTAAATTAGGTCTTCTTGACATATATCTAACAGGAGTAGGTGATTGTAATGGTTCAGCAGCTTCAGCATCTAATTCATCTTGTACCTTTTGAGCTGCTTCTTTATTCTGAGCTTCTTGAGCTTCCTGATCTTTTCTATCTTTAGCATCTAACTCTTCTTGAACTTTTCTAGCAACAGCTTCATTCCTAGCAACTTCAATTGCTCTAAGGTCTGCTAAAGTTAATTTCTTTTTCTTAGTTTCAACCAAAACACCTTTCCCTTTATCCTTAGGATCAATTGCAGGTTGAGAAGTTCTTTGTTGTTCTTCTTCTTGTACATCTCTAATAGTAACACCACCTCTTGGTTGTGATAAATCTCCCAAAATTGTAGCAATAAATTCATCATCACATGCAGAATGAATAGGTTTGAATGTAGCTTCCTCCTCTTCTTGTATATCAGTTGTAGAAGGACCAGCTTCTTCTTCAAAATTCAAAACTCTTGGTGTTATTACCTCTTGCCTAGAAGTATCTTGAAAAGCAACACTTTGATGTTCAGTACCTTGATCAGCAGTACCTTGAACTTGTTCTTCTTGTTCCTCAGTATCTGAAATAATGTTTTCTTCAGTACCTTCAGGTTCTTTTTTCTTCGAAACATCTTCTTTCAATTTTTTCTTTTTCTAAATTCCTCCCCAAGTTGACAGAAGATGGTTGATGAACCTGTTGGCGTTTACTTGTCTTTGACTGCCTTTGTGCTTTCTTCTTTGATTTGACCCAGATACGAAATTCTTTAATCAAAATCTTCTGTATAAACGAAGTATACACAAATATCCTCCCCTTAAGCAATGCACAGAACTATTCTAATACTAATATAGTCCTCCCCTTAAATGTAGCTTAACAACTAATATACTCCAAAACACCTGACAGAAACTCCTTGTCTCCTGTCATGCTAACAGAACAACCACTATCAACAGTAAAATGATCTTTAAGCTCCTCTTCTGGGTTGCCCTGTCTAATAAGATGAAAAAGTTAGTTGCTTTGAGGAACCCAAGCCATTACTGACTTGTGTTCCCCTTGTGGGGTGACATACTCACATTCTTTGAGTATATAATCTCCACTGTTTTCTAAAGCATGATCCAGCATTATCTTGTTATTCAAAACATGTGGTTTTTGAACAAAACTCTCTTTTGCAAGTTCATTCTCCTTTTCTTGTATCACATAAACATCTGATTCACTTTTTGTTGAAAGTACTGTGTGTCCCTCAGCAGTACCTTCCCTTTTAACCCATTCTGGTTTAACACGTGGTTCCTGTGATCTAGATCCCCTATGTGTATTGTAATACCTTCTAGGTGGATAGTGAGATCTCCTAGAATTCCTATTCCAAGAAGTGTGATCAGTACCTTGTTTCTGAGCAGTACTTTGAAAAGTACTGTGAGATACTGAAGGTTTTGAAAAAGGTCTTCTCTGATGTGGGTATCTGTGATCTGGTGTGAAGTTTCTATGATTAACCCTATTTGAATTATTCCAAACTGGTTTATGCTCTCTAGGTTTCTGGTTGGTAGACTTATTCCTTGGAAACTTGCTTAGATATTCTGAGTGTCTGTCACAATCTTTGATTAAGTGATGAGGACTGTAACACACAAAACACAGTTTTTGACCCATATGTCCAAAGTGATTTCTTCTATGTGTATGCCCAAAATTATTTTGCCTTCTTGGTGACTGAGAAAATCTGTTTTGACCAAAGTTATCCCCAAAAGGTTTAGCAGTACTGTTTTGAAAAGGTTTTGCAGAAGGTACTGCTTGTTGAGCAGTACTTTGTTTTAAAGGTACTGCTTGATTTTGAACATTATTTTCAACAGCTTCTTTGGGTTTCTCAGGCCTAGATTGAGCTACAAGCTTCTTCCTAAACTCTAGACTGTCTACTCCAAAACGAGAAACATCAGGCCTAGAGGGTTGATGACTAATGGGATGAGGAACAGCATGATAACCATTGTCTTTCTTAGATTCAGGAGTTGGTTCACTTATTGAGCCCTCATTACTAGATGTATCTACATAGTTAATGAGTTCATCATCACTAGTGGTTATGTCCTCAAAAACACCATCATCCTGATCACTAGGTTGGTTTTCATCTATGTTACTAAAGTCCATTCCAAATCCTAAGCCTGTTCTAATGTAAGCCCTTCTCTGTTTTTCAACATAAGCAACATGGGACAAGCCAGACTCTCCTCAAGCAGCAAACTTAGCTAACAATTCATCTCTTTCCTTAGTCAATTTCTCAATTTCAGCAATTTTACAGTTTAGTTTCCATTCACTAAGTTTTAACTGATAATCCTGTTGTTCATATTTTTCAGCCCAAGCCATTTCATTATTTTCATGAGTTAATATTTTGGCTTCCGAAGACTCTAAAGTGATTTGATAACCTGCTACCTCAGACCTAGCCCTAATACAATTATCTCTTTCAATCACATAATTGTTAAGTAATTTTAGATAAAACTCATAACAGTTTGAGCATACCTCAGAGATAAGAGACTGAGTTGGTGAAGTAGCCACCATAGCAAGAAGAACAGGATCATCTTCACTTTCTTTGCTCCAATCAAATCCTCCAAAGCCATCATCAGATTCCAAAGCAGCATGTTCAGGTTCTTCTTCAAAAGCAGTGCTCCAGTCCAATGCTTCCACTGTGTCTTCAACTGTATCTTCCACTGCTACCATACAGTAAGTCACCGGTTCATCATCAAACTCTTCACTCCAGTCAACTTCTGATAAATTCTCTTGAGCAACCAAAGCCTTTGTTTCAGTCATTGGAATTTCTTTGAGCTCAAGTTTTGGCTTCTCAGATGTTCTGTTTGCTTGATACTTAGCAAACCTGCACTCCCTTGCAAAGTGACCAGTCTTTTGACAATTGAAGCATTCAATTTGAGATTTGTCAAAAGTTATTCCTTGTTTTGGTTTGAAATCAATACTTTTGCCTGTCTTCTTCATGTACTTTTTGATCCTTGCAGTGATCATAGCAACTTGCCACCTGATATCAATTTCTTCAAGTGCATCTTCTTCAATCTGTGTTAGATCCTCTTCATAAGTGACAGGTAAGCTTGCTTGTTGTGCAAAGAAGGAGCACACAACTTCATCTGAGTGCAAAGTGGTAGATGGTGGGGCCTGCTGAGCATATGAAGGGGGATTATAAAACAGCAGTACTTTGAGAAACAGTACTTTGAGGAGAAGCAGTACTTTTGGAAGTACTGCTCTTCTTTTCAGATGATAGAAAAGCAATAATGTGAGATTTGGAATTTGGTTGACCACTCATCTCATGTTCATACACCTTCAGTTGATGATAGAGATCATCAAAGTCCATAACATCCAATCCTTGTTGTCCTCTGATCATTGTAGCAATCACATGCCATGTAGATAGCAAGCTCCTTAGAAACTTCAAATTAACATCCTCAACTGATACTTCTGCCTTGTATAACTCCAACATGTTGAGAAGATTTTGAAACATATCATATGCAGCATCAAGACTCTCTCTTTCTCCAACTGTGAAAGTTTCAAATTGTTGCTTCAGCAAATTTCTGTGCATCTTCTTAGAGGCTTCATTCCCTCCAAATCTGGTCTTGAGAGCAGCCCAGAGCTGCTTAGCATCTTTAGCATCATGAAATTTGAGAAGATGACCATCTGGAATGGCAGATAAGAGAATGTTTAGTGCCTTTTCTTGATTCCTTATGGTTGCTGCTGGTAAGACTGCCTTTGGTGCAGTTGGTTGTCCAGGAATATTAATGGGTTCTGTAACTACTTCATTCCCATTCACAATTACATTCCATAGAGCATGGTCTGTAATGGCAATATACTGCCTCATCTTAATGCACCAGAGATCATATTTTCCCTTCTTGATTATTGGAATTCTGAGTGAGGTGAGAGAGGGTGGTGGAACAGCTTCAGTCGACATCTTGAAAATTGTTGAAGTAGGATTTCTTCCTAGTCAGAGTTTCCACACAAGCTCTGATACCACTTGTGAAGATCGTTGTAAGCTCTTAGACGAGGTCTAATATTATATCTAGGAACACATAATAATGAAAGCGGAATATTCAAACATAGAATCAACATTATTATGAACAAGGTTTTTTATTATCATAAACTAACTAACTATAATAAAGATCAAAGACTTGATCTAACACTAACTAACTAAACCACTAAACCCTAGGCGTTTTCCCAATTCCCTACGCCTAGGTTCCCACACACACACACCTTTAGACGTCTAAATCTTGTACGTACGTGCTAAAACTAATGACCCTATGTCTCTTTATATACTAGAGACATCTAGGGTTTACAAGAGGAATCATAATACAATTAGGAAACTAAATATTCTTTTAAGCATATCTTCTAGAATCTTCCAAATCCTCCATCTTTTTGTAGTTTCCTTCTTGTCACTTTAAGTCCTTCATGTTTCATTCTTTTTGTTTTGTATCATCAAATCTATAATAGACCCAACACGAAAGCTTTTTAAAGTGATTTATAAAGTACCTTGATTGAGTTTTCAAATGGTTTCTTAATGAAATTTGTAATTATAGATGTACTTCAAAAGAACTCTTGCCTCTATGTGATAAAATGATTTGAAATATCCTATGCACATATTGAGGGGGAGAATTTACCAAAGAAAATCAAATGGCTTTTTCTATGAAAATTGACTTTTTCTATGAAAATTGTGATCAAGAATTTATTTCAAAAAGAACTCTTGCCTCCATGTGCTAAACAATTTATAAAATCATATGCATATGTTGAGGGAGAGCATTTCTAAATGATCAAAACTTTTAAGGTACAAAATGCTTTGATCTCGTATCACAAGTACCTTGATTGTTTTTCCAAATGATTTTTGAATTGGTTTCATGAAGGAAAGAACTGTACCAAAAGACCGACCTTTTTACTTTATGTATGGAGTTATAAGGATGGTGAGGTTAGGTATTAGTTCCCACGATCCACCAGAACCGGAGGGATCTACCCAGGGACAATCCACTAGATAGTGTAGAGTCCTTAGGTATATTGAAAAAGGAGAAAAATGAGAAATGGGAAGAGTGCGGACTGGGACGGAGCTAGTACCAGAATAAACCCAACAAGGTTCTAGTAATGAAGTCTCGGTAAGCACTGAAGGGGTTGAAGAATGAAAAAGAATTGAATGTGAAAAGGGTGAAAATAAATAGCCCTCCATTAATTCAACCTTAGGGCAGTAACCGGGTTTAATACATATGCTACTGGTGTTTACTAAGGTAACATCGGTATTGAAGACAAGACGCCATGGACCCAGTGACGCACTGCACTAAACTTCCCAAGCTACTCAAGTTCCTCTTAAAAGGGCTTGTTTCATTCTCACGAGGAACCGACATAATCTACCGACTTTCTCTTAGAGATTGTTGATATTGAAGAAGGAGACCCTCTCCCTAGTCTCCGACACAGGAACCATATGTGCACGATTGAGTCTAGAGCCAAGAGATCATCCACAATATCTCGTTAGGACACTAAATTCTTGAAGACTTGCTTTTTCACACAATGTGGAAAGTAAGTATATATTAAGAGTCCTACGCATTATCCTTGTGGTATTGCCAGAACATCCGAGTGATATGTAAAAATATTCACAATGAACATGGAAATCCTTCTAGAGCCAACATCAAACAAGCTCTTGGTGGGTGACATGTGAAATCTTGCAAAAGATCAAGCTTGTGACAACTGGATAGAAACGATGGGGCGATTCATTATTGAATCAACCTTGGTCCAGGAATGGAATTGACGAATACTTTTGGAAAAATTGTTCGATGTGCAAACCTTCTTTTTTCTACCACGTCGAATGTGTACTTATGTTTTCAAACACAAAAAGTATCTCTGGTTGTAAAAATACTTTTGGAAAAACCGTTCGATGTGCAAATCTTCTTTTCTCTAGCACTTCGAATGTGTACTCTTTTCAAATACAAAAAGTATTTTTGATTGAAAATTGATCTTTCTCATAAAACCTTCGTTGTATTGCAAAACTCTTTCTTTAAGCAATACACAATTGTTTTTCAAATCATTTTTCATCAATCAGTGAATCTCAATTCGCTGGTTCACTCACTCCGTGTTGTCTTCTTTGAGACGTTCTGGTTTGAGAACAGCTGCGAAACCCTGTCAAGGAGATTCTTAGGAATCCTACCCGATCACAGGCAGTACTTGTACTGATCAACGGGGAACCGTGGGCCGTGTACCTCAATTCAACGAAAGTGATCAAAGACACTTTTGTGCGCTTTATTGCTAACTGTTGTTTGCAGGTACATTTGGACGGTTGCAGCTGATCAGAATTAAGGAGTCAATCCAAAGCCGCATGCTCACAGCATCCACACTTAATTTGATGAAATCATGACTGGTGCATATCTACATAACCTGGCTCTGATATTTCATACTATGCTTCTGCTTCGCTGCTGCTAATATCATGAACCAGTAAGGCTTCCGCTACTCTGATGGAAAGATGTCATGATTCAAAAGTGTGAGCATGTCGGTCCGAAAGTCACAACTTCACATGATGGCAACACAATAAAGGGTGATCCAGAGATTTACTGTGGCTGATGATCTCAAAGAAAGCTCAAAGATCATCAAAGATGTGGATCAGTTAAAGGCCTCCACTTATAGTACAAAGTTATCGGACCTTAAAGAATCGCTACTAATGCACAAAGATTGCGGAATTGAAGAATTGAAGTCTACGAGCTCAAGAACAAAGTCAAGAATAGAATGCTAGGATTCGAAATGTAAAACATGGGGTGACCTCCATTAGGGGGAGATTGTTAGGAATTAGAAAATTCCATAGTGAAGAGTCGGTCACCCCAAATATTATCTAGCATAAGTTAGCTCGTAGACTTGTAGTTATTTACGTTATTTAGCAGTTTATTAGTTAGTTTGTAGCGTAGTATAGTTTAGTGTAACACCGTGGAGGAAGGACGGGTCTTTACCCACTGTATGCCTGATCCACAGTCCGACAGGAGGACGTATAAGTTGTAAGTATAAATACCCCTTCCATCCATGGAAGGGGTGGTGCTTCTCATTCAATCTAATATTCCCTTTGTGTAAACCTCTAGCAAGAACACCCTCTCTCTCTACTAACTCTCTAACTATGGCAAACATGTATTTTGATCATCCAAGACCACCCGAATCATCAACACAATAAATATTACGATCCTACAAGTATATTATTGAAAGATTGATAAGAAAGGTTGAAGAAGAGTTGTGGGGATAGTGTGATAGAAAAGATACTTGTAACTCCAGAAACCGATAACTAGTCAGAGATACTGGTAGTGGTAACTAAAATAGCCCTTATGAATTCAAACTATAAAGACCTAATTTTTAAAACCGCAAAATAAGGCCTCCTTTTAAACTATCACTATAAATTAGGGGTGTTTATCCGTTCAGTTATCGGGTTGTTTGGTTTCGTTAAATCGGTTATTTTTTTATTCGGTTCAACATGAAAACCGAACCGAACCGAACTAGAATTAAACGGTAGCGAACCGAAAACCGAATATGAATTCACTTCGCTTCTTGGGTTGATCCGAAAAGTCTTAAAAATGGATAAACGGAAAAAAAACATACTAAAGCGGACGAAAACGTGTAAGAACATAAGAAAAGGTATGGAACGTAAGAAAACGTATGGAACGTAAGAAAATGTACATTAATATGTAAAACAAATGAAAGCGTATGAAAACGGAAGAAAACGTCTAAAATAGATGAAAACGGCTAGAAACGGACGAAAACGGTCAAAAACTTATACAAACGGACTAAAACATGAAAAAACCAGCGACAAAGTGTAAACACGGACGAAAACGTATAAAAACTAATTAAAAGGGACAAAGACGTACGAAAACGGACAAAAACGTATGAAAACAGACGAAAACGTGTAAAAACGTAGGAAAATGTGTAAAAGTGTAAGAAAGGGTATGAAAAAGGGCGAAAAAGTCTAAAAAACAAATGAAAATGGCTAAAACGGATGAAAACGAAAAAAAACGGACTTAAGCGGACGAAAATGTGTGAGAACGTAAGAAAATGTACGTTAATATGTAAAAAAGATGGAAATGTATGAAAACGTACGAAAACGTCTAAAATAGATGAAAACGGCTAGAAACGGACGAAAACGGACAAAAACTTATACAAACGGACTAAAACATGAAAAACCAGCGACAAAATGTAAACACGGACGAAAACTTGTAAACAAAAACGAAAACATATAAAAACTGATTAAATAAGGAAAAAGCCGTACGAAAACGTATGAAAACCGACGCAAACGTGTAAAAACGTATAAAAATGTGTAAAAGTGTAAGAAAGCGTATGAAAAAGGGCGAAAAAGTCTTAAAAACTTATGAAAATGGCTAAAATGGACAAAAAACGGACTATAGCGGACAAAAACGTATAAGAACGTAATAAAATGTACGTTAATATGTCAAACTGATGAAAACGGACGAAAACATATGAAAAGAGACAAAAACGTGTAAAAACGTACAAAAACGGACGAAAACGTGTACAAAACTAAGAAAACGTGTGAACACGGACGAAAATGTATAGGACCGACTAAAACGGACGAAAATGCACAAGGGTTGTGTTATCGTGCCCAACGTATCTAACGCAACCCTAAACACAGTTTCACACAGTGTTTTGAGTAAGACATGTGAGTTAATGATTTTTTGTCATCCTTAAATGTCAAAATTAACATGCCCACTCTTAATAACTTTAATACAGTTGATATAACATTCACACTATAACTATACACCTACCAAGCCGGTGCAACCCATGCATGACCAGTGATAATGGCTAGTTCACATGGTGGGTCGGGTATTACGTTATCACTGGTCACATTCATTAATGGGTATTTGACATCATATGGGTCACAAGCATTGGGTTATAGTTGCTTAGAGTGTCATGTTACGACATGATTCAATCAATAGTATATATAATATTATATTATGAAAAACCCGACCAAATGGTCAATTTGCTGTCTACCCGAGAATGAAAATCCCAATTTCGTAAAAGAAAGTTAAAACACAATATTTTCTAGAAATATGAGATATTCCCAGGCCGTTTTAAGTCCCAACGGAGTATGAATAGAAATTTGCGTTCGGTTCGTGATCGGGTGATAAAGAATAATGAAAGATATTTGGATTTTGTGAATAAATTTATGAAACATAAACTAAAAACAACTAAATAAGCAAATAAATCAAGTAACAAAAGTCGAAATAACCTAAAATGCAATTAATCCTAAAAATACCAAATATTAGAAATTTAAGCATAAAAATTAAAAATATTTTTTAAAAGTCCTAAATACTTTAAAAAAAATTTAAAAAAAAAAATTTGTATTTTTCTGAATTTTATTTTATTTATTATGAATAAAAAAACCTTTCTAAACTAATTAAATGAAAAAAATCATTAAATCAAAAGAGAAAAAACCTTTTTAAACTAATATGAAAACTTTTCAAAAATTTAAGCAAATTTAAAATTCCCCCCACAAATTAAATTTATTCCCCCCAAAGTTTGCATCAAGGCCATTCCAAACTGATCAACTCCTCCTCCTGTCACCGCCACACCTCCCTCTCGTCTCACCACAAATCCCGTCACCACCACAACTCTCCCGTCATAGACCCACCAGTCCCGTCACCACTGGTAAGTATTGTAAATTTGTTATGTTCCTTTTTTACACATCGTTCTAACACATAAAATATATAAGTAACCCTGTTAAGCCTATTAGCTAACTAAACATTTGTTTTGAGATATCCTCTTGTAAATTATGTCATTTTCTTGGTAAATTTAGATAGTTAATTGGTTAAAAAATATAAGTAACCCTGTTAAGCCTGTTACCACATGAACATGGAACCAGAATTTAGCTAGTTAATTTCTTATTTTTCGTTGACCCAAACACCCCTTTAGGAACTGTTTCATTAGACTTTATTCAATTCTTAGCATAATTCAATACCACATTCAATCTTTGAGCTATCCTCATTACTTGGAATGTCTTTTTTAACTTTTAATATCATCAATTGCAGTTTGATGTTGTCTTCTATAATCTTCAATAACTTGGACTGTCTTTTTAACATGCCTGCAGGGACTACATTTATAAACATTGCTGCTCGGAAAAGTGGGACACATTTATAAACATGGACAAGTCTTGGATAGGAACTAATAGGACCAACAAATCTTATGTTGATGGAGTAGCAGTGTTTATTGATTATGCAGTACACAACTTGCGGAAGATGGGGAACATCGACCCACGAGTTAATAAAAATGATCTTTCAATGCCATGTCCGTGTACATTTTGTTTAAACCACATTATGCATAAAGTCGAGAAAGTGCAGTTCCATTTATTCAGAAATGGGTTTGATCTAAGCTACCTAAACTGGACTAAACATGGAGAGAAGGATGAGTCATCAATAAGTACCGAAAAACCTGTTAATGTTACAACAGAGTTTGTTGAAGACACGGATTTTTCTTCATATATTCCAACAGATGCCCCAGCAACAGTAGAAATGGTTAATGCTACAAAAGATAATTTTGATGAGGATGATCTTGTCAAGTTTCAACAATTATTATTAGACGCAGAGAAGCCTCTTTAAGAAGGATGTCCTGACTTTACAAAGTTGTTCGCAATAGTTAAACTACTCAACTTGAAGGGTAAGTACCGATGTTCTGATAAGTTCTGTACTGAATTACTAGGATTGTTAAAGAAGATGCTACCTGCTTGTAATGAAATGGTGGAAAAAAACTTATCAAGCCAAATAAAATTTTGAAATTGATGGGATCAGGATACACAAAGATACATGTATGTATCAACAACTGCCTTCTTTACTGGAAGGATGACAAGGATTTGACTTTGTGTCGAATTTGTAGGATATCAAGATGGAAGGTGGATAATAAGACACATAAAGTGTACGAAAACATTCCAGCAAAGGTAATGTGGTACTTTCCAATTATACCAAGACTGCAACGACTATTTAAGCTAGAAAGTAGTTTAGAAGATTTAAGATGGCACGCGACACGGAGGATAACCGATGGTGTGTTATGTCACCCCGCAGATTCAAAGGCATGGCGTACCATAGATGAAAAATTCCCTGAATTTGCTGAAGATCCAAGAAATCTACGGCTAGCAATATCGGCTGATGGGGTTGACGTCAACTCATGAAATATGCATCATAGTGTATGGCCAGTTTTAACTGTCATATACAACCTTCCTCCATGGTTGTGTATGAAAATAAATTTTATCATGCTTTCGGTATTAATATCGGGATACCCGGGAAATGATATCGATGTTATTTTAGAACCGTTGGTTGATGATCTGCAAACCTTATTCGATAAAGGGGTTGATACATATGATGCATCCATAAAAGATAACTTTAATCTACGTGTCGTTGTGTTATGGACAATAAATGATTACCCTGCACTTGGTACATTATGTGGCTGCCCGTACAGTGGATTCAAAGGTTGTGTAGTATGTGGGAAAGATACAAACTGTGTTAGACTTTCTGCCTCATCCAAGCAAAGTTATGTTGGTCACAGACGATATCTACCATATGACCATCCGTTCAGAAGGCAAAGGAAGGCATTTAATGGACAACAAGAATTTCTCCCGGGTCCAAATCCAATGACCGAAGAACAAATATACAACGAGCTACAACATATTGAAAATAAGTGGGGAAAAGGAAAATGAACAAACAATAATGCATCAGAAAACCAAGATACGAGAGGCAGAGGTGCTAAGATTCAAAAGCAGAAAAGAAACATAACAGAAGTAGAGGGTAGTTAAAGCCAAGTAAACGGACTAAACGGTGCGTATTGGAAGAATTCAACATTTGGTATCGAAAAGAATGTTGTTGAGAGTCTTGTCGAAACTTTGCTACATGTTCTAGGAAAGATGAAAGATGGACTGAATGCTCGATTGGAGCTGGCTGAGTTGGGGGCAAAACAAGAGTTTTTTGCTATGCAAGAACAAGACAAAACAACACTACCTCTAGCAGGTTACACATTAACGAATGCTGAAAAATATATTTTTTGTGAAACTTTACACAACATCAGGGTACCACAAGGCTATTGTTCAAATTTCTCTAGTTTGGTCAGCCTAAAGGATAGGAAGTCATTGGCCTAAAATCGCATGACTAACACATGCTAATGCAAGAGTTTCTGCCCATTGCAATACTTTCAATCATGTACCCACCCACACGATATGCTATTATTAGGTTTTGCTTTTTCTTAAAATCAACATGTTGCAAAGAAATAATATTGCAAGAACTAGATAATATGCAAGCAGAACTAGTAGTGACACTGTGCCTACTCGAGAAGTTCTTTCCTCCATCATTCTCTGATATTATGATACATTTGACTGTGCACCTAACTAGGGAGGTAAAATTATGCGGTCCCATATGCTTTCAGTGGATGTATCCATTCGAAAGATGTATGATGGTTATTAAAGGACATGTGTGGAACAGAAATAGACCAGAAGGATGCATTGCTGAGGAGATTATTGCGGAAGAAACAATAGAGTTTTTTAGCGAATATCATAAATCCATGAAAACTGTTGGTATCCCACCTGATAAACATGAAACAGATGAAAATGAGGACAGAAAGCCATTGTCGGTTGGCAAATCAAGTGAACTCTTTCAGAAAGCACATTTCTATATAATAAATAATACAGATGAAATTGTACCGTATATCGAGTAAGTCTTACTAAGACATGTTTATTTCGTTACTGAAAATGATATATCAAATATAATAATCAAACACATTGTTTCAGGCGAAACAAGCAAGTTTTGAAAATAGAAAACCCAGGTAAACGAATAGAATTTCTAGAGAATGAGCACAGCAAATCTTTTGCCAAGTGGTTACGCAAAGAAGTAATTAATCTTATGTTACTCAACATACCCTTTCTAAACCTTATTTCTCAGCTCATTTTGATATGAAATTTGGTGTACTTATTCTTTTGAGCTAATATATACTTGTAATGAAATTCAGGTTGAGAGAGAGTTAGAAATCGACAAAGAAAGTGTATCAGAAACTGTAAGGTAGATATCCTATGAACCACGTGCCACCGTAGTGAAATACGATGCATATCACATCAATGGGTATACATTTCGTACGAAATGTAATGAAGGCAAAGTTTACCAGAACAGTGGGGTTAGTGTTGAGGCATTAGATATGCACATATCTAAAGAAGTTGCAACCATAAGAAAAGCATATTATTATGGGGTTTTACAAGAGATATGGGAACTAGATTACCGTTACATGCAAATTCCTCTTTTCAAATGTGACTAGGTTAATCACAAAGTTGGTCGTGTGAAACGCGATACTACTCTTGGGTATACATTGGTTGACCTGAATAGTTTAGGCCACAAGGTTGATCCGTTCATATTAGCCGCACAAGCACGACAAGTTTTTTATGTGAAAGACCAGGTAGATAAAAAATTGTCTATTGTGTTTAAGACACCTCCCAAGAATTACAAAGATAAGTATGACGAAGCCGATGAGGAATTTAGTACCGTCATTCACCAGCACAATGATAACATATTGCCACATGTGGATCGACGTGACTTGGGTAACGAATCACGAACTGACTACTATCGAACCAACTACGGAGGTGTTGTTATACGAAAATCCAAGTGAACCATGTTATGCTCAAGTTGTCACTCTCTACCTTTATCATATTTAACTCTTTTAAAGCATAAAGACATTCGATTTTTTGTACTTGTTTAAGGATTTATGTTTATAATACAAGACTTAATATTAGTTAAATCTGTTAGGTATATTATTTTGTACTTGTTTAAGGATTTATGTTTAAGGATTTATGTTAAAAAGCAAGAATTCTCAAAGATTGGAGATGTATGGATGTTGTGCTAGTTGATGTGCTAAAGTACAGAGTTAATTCTGGTGATGTCATTGTTAAGTCTGTTTGACCATTCTTTAGTCTGGTAGTGCAAAAATTAAAAAACGATTTTTACTATCTAAATAGTACCGTTACCTAATTTTAGGTGGTCAGAAGTATTTATATGGATAATTTTTATTTTTAGAATTCATATTTATCCTTTAATTACTTTATCCTAATCTTTAAAAGTTTAAATCTTTTCTTTCGATTAAGTCTCCTTACCAGCACTAAACCCTAATTGCGCTGCACTACCAGTACTTCAATTAACATAAAAGATGGCACAATTAAAGTTTGTAGACAAGCACAATTAAAGTTTGTAGACAAGCACAATCAAGTGGGATTTCTCAAAAAGCCTGCTGAAAGCACAGGTTTCGAGCAGATAGTGGACTTTCTAAAAGGTAGTCATATCAGGTATGCCCTTACTCATAATCCAACTATCTATGATTCCCTAGTCAAACAGTTCTGGCAGACTGCTACTGCTAGAACTATTGTTGATGGGACACTAGAGTTAAATGCAACTATTGATACTTTAGAGTATTCAATCACTGAGGAATCAGTCAGAAGCAAGCTTCAATTGGCTGATGCCTCAGGGATTTCAATGTTGCCAAATAATGACCTCTTTCATGGATTGGAAAATATTGGATATCTAACTGATGGAACATTCACTTTTTGGAAGAGTCATTTTACGCCACAATGGCGTTTCCTTGTGCATCATCTTTTACATTGTATGAGCTCTAAAAGTGGTGGATGGGATCAATTTGGAAGCAATATTGCTTATGCATTTGTCTGTCTCTCCACTGGCAGACTCTTCAATTTTTCAAAAATGATTTTTGATGCCATGTTGCTAATGCCAAGAATAAGAAAAAGTTTTTGATGTACCCAAGACTTTTGCAAATAATCTTAAATGTTGAAACAACAAGCAAACATCCTTACACTGTTGTCCCTTTTACTAAAAAGATATTTGGTAATATGAAAAGGGATTTTGAAGGGGTACACATGCCACTTTTGCCTGATATGTTGCCTGTTGTTGCTACTGACCTTGCAGGTACATCTACATTTGTTCCATCTCCTACTGCTACATCAGAAACTCAGGCTCAACCTACATCTAAACCAGAAAAACCAAAGTTTGAACAGAGGACACCAACACCCCCACCAACTTCACCTTCAGTCCATGAGGAAGAACCACCAGTGATTCCTCAACCACAACCTCCAACACCTACTCCTACAGCAGAACCCAGTTCCTTATCTATGGAAGATCTACTTCAACTGGTTCCACAACTGATTTCAAGGGTTGATGAGTTGGAGAAAAATTTGAAAAAGACCAAGAAGTCACTAGGAACTACTGTTTTAATGTTGCTCAAAAGAGTTAACAAATTGGAGGGGAAATTCAAACAGAAGGGGATAGACATTACAGACTCAGAAGGTGAGGAATCCTCTGAGGAAACTCACATTAGTCCTAAAGGATTGGAAGCAGCTGAAATCTTGGTTAAGAATTTCAGTCAGAAGAAATTCTTTAAGAAGAGACTGGATAAAGAAGCTACAAGTTCTGGTGGAGTGGATAAGTCGGGTGACTTTACTAAAGATAAGTCTGGTGGTGCTCAAAGTAAATCTGCTTTTGATGAAGATTTTAATACTGGCTTTGATGCTGAAGTTAATACTAGTACTGAACATATTAATCCTGGTAGTGATCCATGTAGTACTGGTGAGGAGTTTGTGCATAGGGAAGCCAAAGGAATAGTGCAAGAATCTTCTAAGCCAGTGAAGACCAAAAAGCAACTCACAGAAGATGAAGCTAGCTTACCTGAGATTGCAAGGATTCAAACAAAGGATGAGGCTGCAGAAGCTAAACGTGCAGAACAAACATTGAATGATGAGCTGATTGCCAAAAACCTGCAGGAGGAACCAGAATTAATTGAAGACCAAATGAAAAGGAAAGATGAAATTCTGGAATCTGCCAAATTCTACACTGATGAATAATGGGATACTATAAAGGCCAGATTATTAGTAAACAGAGATATCCTTCCTGATATTGGCGGAGAAGACTATGCAAGGAAAATGGTTGAGATGGTTAATGAGAAGAAGAGGCTTCTCAGAGAGCAGAGACAAAGAGAAAGGATGCACAGACCCTTGACCAAATGTGAGTAAATGGATTATATGATCCACTACATCAAAAGTCAAGGGAATCTTAGCTGGACGGTGGGCCAGTTAAGGAAATTGAAGGTTGATGATCAAAAAGCAGAATTTGAAAAAGTAGTGCACCAAATTAAAAGATTTACTCCAGTGGATTCAGAGTTGGAAGCTTCAAAGCTTAAAAGGCAGGGTTTCAATGTTCAACCAAAGGATGTTAAGAAGCAGAAGATTACAGAGACTGAAAAGGTTGCTGAAGCTGAAAAACTTGGTGATAAGCCAAAAACTGTAAAGAAAGAGGATGAAGCTAAGGTTAAGCAACCAGTTCTGAAGATGACAAGGAAGAAATCCACTGGAAAGAAAGGAGTGAAAAGGGATAAGACTAAGGTTAAGAAGGAAGTGGAAGAGTACATGAAGGATAAGGTTGATGAACCGTCATCAGAAGAGTTTACTATGGGTTCCATTCCTACAGGTTCAGCACTTCCTGCTAGGATTGCAAAGGTTCAGTGATGTGTGTGTAAATACTCATCATTTTTAGTCAAATTTGAACTGCAAAACGTTTAAAAATGCTCAGAAATGCATCAAAATACTGAAAATATTCCAAAATTGCATTTTATATGTTTCAGATGCAAAATGATCAAAATCAGATGAAAAATGAGCAAAGTTTGCATAATTGGCAGTTTCAGTCTCCCAAGTTTCTAAAATTGTCAAAAATAGTCCCTGAGTCAAAATTTCAAAAGAAAAGTCACCAAAGGTCCATTTAAAATCATAAGTTTTCAAATTTAGTCCTTTGGTGAAAAATGTCAAAAGTTTGAGAAAATTACAAGAATGGTCCTTCAAGTTTGAAAATTGGCAAAATTGGCCCCTGGAAATTGGAAAATGGCAAGTTTGGTCCTTGTACTTTGTGAGATTGTCAGTTTCAGCCCTTGGATCAACTTTGAGATAATGGCAGATGTGGTCCCTTAACTTTCAGAATTTACAATTAGGCCCTTGCATTATTAATAACCTTTTACACATTTTTGGACCTTGAACCTATTTTGGACCCCAGCCAACAAACCAATTGGACCCCCTGGCTTATTAATAACCCCCTGCCAAGTCAAACACTGGTCAAAAAGACCCCTACCCGCCCTTTTTGTTTTCTTCAACCCCTAGCCTGCTTCAACCCTGCAACACTCAAGCTTCCCCCTCCTCCAGCTCATTTTCCACCCACCTTGTTCCCTCCAAACATAAGAATACAAGATACATTGATTACTTCACCCTCTTCATACTCAATCTCTCCAACAGGTTAAACTCAATTTCCCGCCAAAACCAAATAAACGGCCAAAATTCACTTAAGTGATCCAAGGGCATCAAACACAAGTGGGAACTATTCAGAGATGAGAGAGAAGACATCTGGAGCTATAAAAAGGAAGAAAGAAGCTATGGAAGAGGGTAGTTAAGTTTTATTTTTTTCCTTTAATGTCGTTTTTTACTTAAATGTCTTAGTTTAGTAAAAAATGTTGTAATTTCAGTTACTTTGTATAACATTCAAGTTAAATCATCATTGTAGGTGCTTTTGAGTATCAATCAAAGCTTTTTAGATAAATTCCATATTTCAGGCAACTGTTACAATCTTCAGTTTCAAATTCTTATGTATAAGTATTAGTAGCTTATTGTTAAGCTCATACAAGCTCACATAAGCTCCTTATAGCTTTTGATGAGCTTACAATTAAATTTTAAGCAAAATTGTGAAGTGGTCAACAAAAGTCAATTTGCAGTTACAAGGTTGTAACTGATCTGATTTGCTGGTGCTAATGGTGAAAATGGGTTGAAATAAGTCTCATTTGGGGTTTATATCAGTTAGGGTAGTGGACTGTGGTAATAAGTTAAGCTGCATCATAGCTGCACACTTGTAAGTGATTCAGATTTGCTCTTGAAATATCCTTTACACTGCTGTTGTATTACCTAAGTAGTTTAGCTCTAACTTGTCTGATATGACTATCATTCTTGCACTTTTAGGATTCCACTGAGTGGTTAAATCATAAATGAAACCTGTTGTATAGTGGCATTGAGCTCTTGATTAGGTAAATTGCATTTCAGTGGGCTTAACTAGTGTTTGGCACTAGCTGAGTATTTGTGTTAAGAGTTTAGTAACTGGTTAAGTTTCACTAGTGTAGTTTCAGTTAGGATAGATAAAGATAAAAATGGCATTGGTTCTCATGTTAGCATAGGAATAGTCAAAGTTGCAGAAATTCAGTCCTAGTGTCCATCTCAGTTTGAATTAGCTAGTGTAAACTTGTATTTAGTGTTAAACTGAGTAGATATAGCCTGTATTAGTCTTACTTTACCTTTAAATATCATTCTCAAGCCACAAATTTGATCCAAGTTTCACAAAAGTCAAAGTTGCATGTTCTACTGAAAAGTCAAAATTTCTAAATACAGTTTTTGAATAAAACTTAGAATTTCATTGTGATCTTACTGTTAGGAACTAGGATTTGTGCTTTTGGGAAATTAAAATTTAGCTGCTCAACAAAATTAGAAAAATACTGGTTCAGTTTTAGTTAGCTTGTAAAGTGCTTATTTGTTAGCTTATTTTGGCTACCCCTTTCTGAAAAGTGCCATGTGCACTGGTATCCTCCTTTTGACAGTAGCTTGCAGAGCTCCTTACTAGCTCATAAGAGCTTGTGAGCATCTGCTCTTTGGCTTGTAGATATCCACCCAGGTCTAGGTGAGGTTCCAACATTTGCTCTTTAGTTTCCAGCTTATTTGAATGCTTATTCTTCTGCCTAAAAATGCCCCCTCACAACTGATTTTAGCCAAAAGCTCATTTAATCAAATCTGTGTAATCAGCTTATCAGAGGTTGTGGCTTGTTGATTCTAGTTGCATTTGGTCCTTTTTAGCATAGTGTAGCTTCTGTTTCAGTTGGGTGGGCTTGGGTGTCCATTTGCTTATTTCAAGTGCTTATTGTTAAGCACTTTGGACATCAGTTTCATTTTCCTCCACATAACCCCATGTTTTTCCATTTTTCCTAGCTTCCTAATATAATTTTAGAGTTTTCCTGAAATTTTCAGATTTTTCCAAGCTTGTTTGCTATTTTTCTTGTTTTAAATTAGTTTTTAAGCCCTTTTAATTAGCTTTAAATACAATTAATTAAGAAAAGGTTCAAAAAATTAATTTTTTATTTTTCTTAAGTTAAGATAAATATAAAAAGCCAAAAAAATATTTTTCTAGATTTTTCTTAGTTAAATTTGTATTTTTAAATAATTTAATTAGTTTTTAATAGTTTAAAATTCCTAGAAAATAGAAAAATATTCAGAAAAATACAAAAATAATTTTGAAAATTCTATTTTGATATTTTAGATTTTTCTAAGTCTTAATTTTATTTTTCTAGCTTTATTTCCTAATTTCTTGTATTTTAGGTAATTATTTAATAGTTAAAAATAGTTTTTAATTAATAATAATTAGATAAATAGTTGTAAAAATAATTTTCTTTTTCTATAAATTTTATTTTATCATTAGGTTTGTAAAAATATCATTTTCATATTTTTAGGACTTTTAATTCTTAGATTTCACTTTTTATTTTGTACGTTTACGTAATTTTATTTTAAACGTAAGTTTTAAGTTTTAAACGTTCATCAATTTTAAAAATAGTGACTAGCGTTTATTTAATATTTTTTATCTTTTTAACTTTCTTTAATTTGCATTTAAGCTCTTGTAGTTTATGTCCTTTTTCTGTAGTTGTAATAATTCACAATCCTTTTTTCGTTCAAATCCCCCGATCACTATACGTTTGATAATCCATTGCATAGCTCGCTGGGACATAACGACCCGGGGAAACACTATACTCCCCAGATCTTCATTGCATTCGTGCTTGAGCAGTTTTAAGCTGCTTACGGTCTGCCATTCACAAGTGGCAGGCTTGAGTGATTTAGCTTGACTGTTTGGCACGCATCAAATTTTTGGTGCCGCTGCCGGGGAGCTGTGTTGATTATCTTACGTTTAGCAGATTAGTAATTTGGATACTCACTCTTTGTTCATACCATCCATCTGTATATGTTTATATTTTCTTATCCAAAAATACAAAAATACTCTTCTCATTCCTCTTATTCGTTGATTCTATTTCTCTTACCCTCTTTTGCCGTTTAATTCTATTCTTCGTATCCTCTCAACCATTTGATTCTCTTCTTAATCCTCTATATGTTTAATTCTTATGTCGACAATCGTCAACATCATCGTCACAAATGTGTGTGAGCGGTGTAGAGGGCCTAGTTCAAGCGAATTTTGCAATTCGTGCGAATTATCCATCAAAAATTCTTTTCAAAGTTATTTCGACCACCCGCCACAACCTGAAAAACATTCTAATCTTGACAAACCAGTTCAAACGTCGGAGCTACCCCAAGCACCCACCGAGGATTGCGAGGACACTTTCTTTGAAGATAGAGCCCGTAATCTAATCGAACAAATTCAAGCCGATGAAAAAAGGTCGAGAATTAGAATTGATTACGATGAACCCGTTCAAACACCGGTGACTAGCAAGAATGACTTGCCTAATCTTCACGTTTCTCAAGAACCAAAACCGGAGACCATAACGGAAGTGGTGGAAATTGCTAGCTCTCAGAGCACACCACTTGTCCCACCCCCTGATTTTTCTGAATGTTCTTCGAGACTTGATAGTCATTCGGATCACCATGTTGGTTTTGTTGATTCTTTGAATAAACTGAAGCATTTGTGTTCTTCTTGCTTGTTGTTAAGATTCCGCATTAACAATCAAGTACTCGTTGTTAAAGAGTTCTTCATATATATAATTAGTTTGGAATTATACAAGTTTAGTATATTGTGTTGTTGCACAAGTGTTAACGTGTGTGTTTGTGTGTGCATATCAATGTGACTATAAAAACCATCACCTACAAACCCACATTTGCATTAACAGCACAATAAATGCAACAAACTTGACCATATGGTGTTTAAAGTGAAGAAATGTGTATTTTGTGTGACTATTGATCATCGAATGGTCACATGAATTTTATGTTTGTGTGGCCTTTTCTAATTCTTAGTCACACAAAGCATGTTTGTTTTGGGTATTTAGTCACATACAATCAAGCATAAAGTGGCCAAAAGTGTTAATAAGTGTGACCATATGGTGTTTAAAGTGAAGAAATGTGTATTTTGTGTGACTATTGATCATCCAATGGCCACATAAACATAATTTAGTCACACATTTGTGATATGATGTGGCTATTGTAAAGGAATATAGTCACATGATCGTGCTAGAAGTAAATGTGACTATACAAATTATCTTTTGCCAAACTACTTTAAAAACACATATAAAGTTACGTGAACATATGTACTGCATTTTGGATACACTTAAATAATATGTGTGACAAAACGTTTAGTGTGACCATATATGGCATTTGGTCACAGTGTTAGTAGTAAATGTGACTATATACATTAGCTTCTGGCAAGCTAACACAAACTAAACTTGAAACACACATATTAACTTACGTGACCATATGTACTTGATTTTGGCTACACTTAACGAATGTGTGACAAAACGTTTAGTGTGACCATATATGGCATTTGGTCACAGTGTTGAAGTGTGTGACATATATTTGTCACTGTTTATATGTATATCGTGACTAATGCTTCAACCTTACTTTTTATTTGTCACGCTTTCTAATTTCTTATGTGGCTAAATACTTAGCAAAACATATCAGTCACCCTTAAATAATGTGTGACAAAACTTGACTCTATGATTTAGACACACAAAAAATTACTTCATGTGACTAACGCATCAAGGTTACTTGTATTTGTCACGCGCTCCAAATTCCTATGTGGCTAAATGATCATGTTAGGAATTAGAAAATTCCATAGTGAAGAGTCGGTCACCCCAAATATTATCTAGCATAAGTTAGCTCGTAGACTTGTCGTTATTTACGTTATTATGTAGTTAATTTGTTAGTCAGTAGCGTAAAATACCCCTTCCATCCATGGAAGGGGTGGTGCTTCTCATTCAATCTAATATTCCCTTTGTGTAAACCTCTAGCAAGAACACCCTCTCTCTCTCTACTAACTCCCTAACTATGGCAAACATGTATTTTGATCATCTAAGACCACCCGAATCATCAACACAATAATATTTAGATCCTACAACTGGTATCAGAGCCAAGGTTTTTGTGTGTTGATGATTTTTTTAAGTTTTGTTACATGGTTTTAACTGGTTCGTGAACTTTGTTGGTCGTAATATCTGTTGTCTTTTTATTGTTCGTGGTTTTAACTGTTTTCAAACTAGTATTTTGGTCTAATAAGTCTGGTTTATAAAGTTTGTGTCATATTTGTGTCAACATCTGTCTTGGGTCAAAAGTCTTTATGTCCAAACTGTCCTTCATGTTTTCTGTTACACAGATATCGGTAAAAGTTTATGCCTTTTGTTGGTTTAACTGGTCAAGTTTTTGTGGTCTAAACAAGGTCAAAAAGATGGATTTTTAATGTTTTTCTGGGTTACCTTTGAAGATGAACGGAAATATTAGTCGGAAAACTCATCGAAAAATAACAAAAAATCTTGTTAGCGACTTGTCACAAAAACTGTCAAGATGCAATGTTTTTACCTAGCGACTTGTCTTTACAAGTCGTAGCGACTTGGTCTAGCGACTTAGTCGTAGCGACTTGGTCTAGCGACTTAGTCGTAGCGACTTGGTCTAGCGACTTGCGTCTATCTAGCGACTTGGTTTGGAAAAAATGGTTAGCGACTTGTTTTGGACAGAAAGAGATGAAGATGAAGTGATACTACTTTTGCATAAACTAAAACAAAAGACCACAATATACAAAAACCATGTCACGACCTCAGTACCAACATGTCATCAGTCCTTGGTTTTTAGAATTATGAAAGTGTTATGAGTAAACTATAAAAAGACCACAACATGACTCTTGAGCACAACTCGAGTTATACCAATTACCATATCTGGCTCGACTTCAGTTTCATCACCAACATCAATTTATATAACGTATTATCCCATCTCTCATCCACCAATTTTCATGACTCGACACACAAAACATCTCAATATCTCAAGACTTCAAAACATAAATGACATATCCTAAGATCTCAGTCGTTTAGTCGTGGTTATCAAATATATATCAAGACTCGTAAAGGTCTATACCACGTACTTAACCTACCATCATCGATCCTTTTGAAGTTGTCACTTCAATTGAATATCCGAATTAAAAGAAAGTATCATAACAAACTTGTTACAATCTTTTCTTTAGTTCGGTATAATTAAATGAAAAACTCGACAACCAAACAATATATACCCTACCTGAGACCAATCTAAATGATCTTGAAGCCAATCTTGAAGTCGTTATTTTTTCTTTCAAGCCATCCCTGTGGCCATCAAAACCTTTAAACCATCCCTGTGGTGAGGTCATTTGTATTAACAAATGATCTTATGCTTGGCTTGTGTTGGTGATTGACTGCGTTTGGTTTAAGTGAGAATAATTTGGTTGAGATAAACTGGTTGTGGGAGGCGACACTAAACGTTTTTGATATATGGGATTAAGGTTTTATTTTCTGCGTTTGTGATAAGAGATGGGGGCGGCTGAGAGCTTTTAGGGTTGAGGTAGTATTATTTGTGAGATTTAAGTGTGTTACTGAATGGAGTGAATGGGGACGGATATTAATGATTTAGGTTAAGTGGAGTTGGTGTGTTAAATACCCCATTCGTGTAGGGTTAACAACAATTGACTATCCTGATATACATTGTTAATGAATTAGGTGTAATGGGCCTTTGTTCCTATTCTATCTTGTAGAGTCATATATGGGCCTGAGCGTTTGATTACATTGGGTCTCATTCAAGAATCAAATTTTGAAATATATCATTAACGTGTATTTGTCAAATGTCATGATACGTTCATTTGTTATTAACTTTGTGGGTTGCGACCGGAATATGGTTTTAACATGGATGCTGATTTGATTTCGTTGGCCTGGTATTGGTTTCAGTGGGTGGACCGGTAATTGAATTATTGGAATTTTTGATGAAAATTGAGAATTTTATGTGTGATACCGAGACCAGCCTATCAACGAATACTTACAATTGTGGTATCTCAAGTGATGTTGAGAATTTTCTAATGTGAATCTCTACTATTGTTGAACCAGAATGATGGATATGTGTAGATCACGAATGGGCCTTTCATGATTTATTTGGATTGGGCCTTGTGTTAAGGAGAATATTTGTAAGGTCAAAGTGAATCTACTATTTATTTGAGATTTGATAATATGAGTTTTTGTGAGACTTGATTAGTTTTGATGGTGAGATTTTTCGGGTTATGAGATTTGATCATGAGTTTTGATGTAAAGATTTGGTGATGTGATTTGATGTGAGCTGATGATTTGTTGAGATTCGTTGTCATACTCTGGTATATACATTTTCATGGATAAAATTTCCTCACGGCTTGAAATGATTTATTTGAACAAAGTTGACTGCGGGGTTGTGTGGACGGTATTTCTTATTTGATTTGAAGTAAGATTTTCTGGGCACGTTTACTTATTTCGTCTTCTTTCTTTCTACCCTTCCGCGAAGATGACTTGTTTGGGCGTTTATTGAGTGTGATAAAGACTTGGCTATTTAGTTACGGTTGTGATTCTTTCTCGCTTAACCCACAACGTAGCTATCACTTCGGTGTCTCACGCAATTGAGGATATGTCAAGAGGTTTTGTACATTGGGTACACCGTTTCTTTTTCACGAGAATTAGTGCAAGCTTAAGTAACAAATCCGGGGAATGTTACGTCTTGTTCAAGTTTGGCATATCGGGTCTATTTCTCCATGTGGTCACTACAATATCCGACAAAATGCGTGATTGATGTATCTACGAAAGTGTTTAATTGGACGGTTGATGATGGTGTTGATGTTGGTAAATGAATCGTTAATGAACCGCTGCATGTTCCCCTAAAACAGATATTCACCGAAACCAAAGTTGTCATTACACATTCAAGCTAACATTGTTTATGGTTTTGTCTTGATTTTGTAAAATCCCGCGAAAGAATCTATTTCTCGGTTTAAATCATAGACTCGTAAAATCCCGTGACAGTGGAAACATCCTGGTAATTGTAAAGTGCATTTCCGGATCTATCTTACGGTTTATTCTTGGTTTTGTAAAATCCCGCGAAAGAAACTATTTCTCGGTTTAAACCATAGAGTAGTAAAATCCCGTAATGATGGAACCATCTTGGAGAAAGGAAAGTGTATTTCGAGATCTTATTTGATGCTGGTGCTACGGTTTCTGCTTCAAAGAAGAGATAAAAGGGCGTGCTTCATAAATTGGATGTGTGTTTGGATATTCATCATATTGGGTTTTCTCCATCAGCTGTCATGACAAAGAGCCTACTGAATGATAATGGGTTGATTTCATGTTTTGCCAAGAGATGATGAAAAGAGAGAGATTATGACGTATGAACACTTCAGTTCATGCCTCGTACTCTAAAGAAAAGAAATGTGTACGTTTCAGTGCGCATTATCTTCTGAAGAAGATAAATCTTCTTATGACGTATGTTCACATCAGTTCAGGCCTCGTACTCCAAAGAAAAGAAATGTGTACGTTTCAGTGCGCATTATCTTCGGAAGAAGAGAAATCTTCTTATGACGTATGAACACTGATCGGTGCTAAACAGTCAAGTCTAAAAGACTAAAAACTGCTCAAACACTAATGCAATTAAGATCAGAGGAGTATAGAGTCTCCCCGGGTCGTTATGTCCCAGCGAGCTATGCAATGGATCAATCAACGTCTAGTGATCGAGAAATTTGAACGATGAAGGGAATTTGAGATTATTATGACTACAGAAAAAGCCAACAAATTAAACACGCCTTAAATACAAATTAAAGAAAATTAAAAAGATAAAACCTATTAAATAAACGCTATCACTATAATTAAAGTGATGAACGTTTAAAACCTAAAACGTACGTTTAAATTAAAAACTACGTAACGTACAAAATAAAAAGTGAAACTTAATCAATATTAACCCTAAAAATATGAAAATGATGTTTTTACAAACCTAATGATGTAAGAAAATATTTAGAAAAAGAAAATTATTTTTATAACTAATTATTTAATTAAAAACTATTTTTAACTATTAATTAATTACCTAAAATACAAGAAAATAGGAAATTAGGCTAGAAAAATAAGATTAAGACTTGGAAAAGTCTAAAATATCAAAATAGACTTTTCAAAACTATTTTTGTATTTTTGAGACTATTTTTCTATTTTCTAGGAATTTTAAACTATTAAAAACTAATTAAATTACTAAAAATTACCAAATGAACTATGAAAAATATGGAAAATTACTTTTTCTACTTTTTATATTTATCTAAGCCTAAGAAAAATGAAAACTTATTTTTTTGGACCTTTTCTGAATTTTTTTGTATTAAATGCTATTTAAAAAGTGCTAAAAACCAATAAAAATCAAGAAAAATAGTAAAACAGCTGAGAAAAATCTGAAAATTTCAAGGAAACTCCAAAATAATATTAAGAAGCTATGAAAATTAGAAAAACAGGTACTTGTGTACAAGATTATGGAACTGATGTGAGAGTGCTTATTGAAATAAGCACTAAATAAGCCAAATGATTAAAACAGGCAACCCACTGATCACAGAAGCACTAATATACCAAATTAACTAGATTTCAACTAAAAACAATAAGCTCTAAACACTGGATTACAGGATATAAAGATTTGGTGAATATGAGACAATAAGCTAAAACAGGTTTGGGACCCAACTTGCAGTCCCAAAATAAGCACCTAAATAAGCTACAAAGCAGAAACCAATTATCAAGACTTAAACTAGACCTAAACAGCTATCTATGACCAAAAGACCAACCCTTGAAAAGCTTTTACAAGCTCTGCACAAGCTTGTTCAGAAACTGAGAAAATCACTCAGTGTCAGCTGAGCCCTGTGCAGGGCAAATGGGGCCTGTTTGGGGCTTATACCCAAGCTTATCCAAAAACTTAAAGCAAAAACAGATATTAGGTCCTAAAGACCACCTAGCCAACTGCTTATATCCCAAAAATCAGACCTTAAAAACCTTTAATGGAACCTGTGCAACTGCTGCACTTTCTGCACAAAACAAGCTTTTGACATTTTGACTATTTGAAATAGAAGCAAAGTTTGACTTTAATGGATTTTGATCCAATTTATATGACTGATAATGATGTTAAATGATGTTATGAAACTTTTACAACCTTTGTTAATGACTTTTAAACACAGTATGAATGATTTGCTCTTTTAAAAATCCAACAGTGACCTGTTGGATTCAAATGAAATGGTTTTTGACTTTTTTGGATTTCAGGCACACAAGCAAGACAGATATGAGTTAAATGAGACTAAACAAACATGAATCAATAACAGTTAACCACTGATTAGGCCTTTAATTCAGAAAATGCAGCAATTCCAAACACCCCTTAATTAACAATTTGTGAATCAAAATTGATCCAAACACTTAACCAACTTGTTCTTATGATCAATCTAAGTCTACAAGTCCTAAATACAACCTTTTAAACAGAATAGAACCAGTATTACTTCAAATTAAGATGATGCAAGAAACTTGAAAATTGCTTACAAGGGGTCCAAAGCTGCTATAGCTTGCAACAGTTAACCAGAGGACCACTAACCTATCTCAGTCAACCCACTAGACCTAAATCAACCCATTTCCATAGCTGCTTCACCCATTTCCATTTCCTTTGCCATTTTTGACCCTGTTTGACTTTCTTTGACCAAAGTCCAAATATGCTTAAAACTAGAATTTAAGCTTGTAAAAAGCTATTATAAACTTTTATAAGCTTAGTAGAACTGATAAATGAGCTTTTTGAAGCTTGTACACAAGACTTAGACTTATAAAATTGCAACAGTGGACATAAACAGATGATTATAACATTAAACTGAAATTGGTACTTGGATTGAGTTTTAATACACTTAAATACTTTAAGTTAACATAATTTAACAAAAGGTTACAAGTTTTACACTGAATTGAAAGGTTTTACATAAAAACGACATAAGTACAAAATAAAAAACTAGTAGACTCTCCAACTTGCTTCCTTTTCTTCTTTTTTATACTCCAATCTCTTTGTATCTCTCCTCTGAATGTTTCCCATCAACCTAAGCCATTGGATGGCTTTGAAATGATCTCAACCGTTCAAACATGTTTTTGGCGCCAAAATCCTTTTCTGTCAATTGGGGTTGATATGGTGGGTGAGGAAGCATTTAATGCTTCTTGGAGGTTAGTTTAGGTGGAGGGGACATGGGAGAGTGGAATGGAGGCTGGGTTGGCTGAGTTGGTGGCTGGGTATGGTGGTAGCAGACACAGGGAGGGAAAAGGGGAAGAGGGTGTGTTTGTTTGACTGGGTTGGTTGACTGACCAGATATTATAAAGGGGGGGGTCAAGTTTGGATTATGACATGGGGTCAAAGGTTATGAAGGGGTCCAAAATGGGTGTTTAAAGGTTAATAACACAAGGACCTTTCTTGACAATTCTAAAAATGCAAGGACCTAATCTGCCAATTCATCAATCTTGATCCAAGGGCTGAAAATGACACTTTCAAAAAGTACAAGGACCAAATTTGCCAATTTGCCATTTTCCAGGGGCCATTTTTGCCAAAATTCAAACTTGAAGGACTAAACTTGTAATTTCTCAAACTTTTTGATATTTTTCACCAAAGGACTAAACTTGACAACTTTTGATTTTAAAAGGACCTTTGGTGACTTTTCTTTTGAAATTTTGGCTCAGGGACTATTTTTGACAATTTTATAAACTTGGGGGACTAAAACTGCAATTTTTGCAAATTTGATATGTTTTTCATCTGATTTTGATATTTTTGCATTTAAAACACATAAAACACTGATTTGTGATATTTTGATCATTTTGATGTGTTTCTGAGTGTTTTCAGATGATTTTGCAGTTTATTTTGTATAAAAATTGATGAGTATTTACACACTCATCAATCCCCCACACTGAGATATTGCTAGTCCCTAGCAATGATTTGAGAAAACATAATGGATTTTAATCTCTTTACCAAAAGCCATTACTTCTGGAGTAGCCAAATGTTTCAGTTCAAGTAAGAACCATGGTACACCGATAACCATGTGATTTTGAGCAAACCACCAGCTTTCAACGGATTTGATTTTGTCTTTACCAGAAGCCGTACCCTTCTGGACTAGCCAACTCTTAGATAAATTATCAGAATTATCTTTGGTGAGCTGAATACCAATTATGGTTTTTCCACTGCCTTTACCACAAGCCATAATCTTGCGGGCTAGCCAACTCTTCACTTTTTAGGATATGGTGAGTTGAGAACCATACAATTTTGGGCAAATTGCAAGCCATATAAACGGATTTGAGACATCTTTACCAAGAGCCGTTTGCTCCTGGATTAGCCAATCCTTTTGTCTTACAGACATGGCGGACTGATAACCTGATGAGAAAGTGTAGAACACTTACTCCAAAAAAAATTTTGGCCAAAAACGGGGGGATTAGGTGGTATAATTACATGATAAAATTTGTGAGAATCCCCCCCACACTTAGAAATGAATATTGCCCTCAATATTCAAAGTACCGGCGGTTATGCCGAAACAAAGAACGTGAAAGGGAAATACTACGGCCATTATTTAGAAAGAAGATTTTTTTTTTTTTTTTTTTTTGAAACATGTGGGCAACCCCCCCCCCCCCCCCATACTAGGGTGGTAGAAAGAGGTAAGAAGACAGAAATATGGGTGAAAACCCATATGGCATGCTACTGTTTTTGATTACCGAGTCGCTAGCTTGACTCGATCCCCGCATTCATTGGTTCATGGGGAAAGTTTGAAGATCCGGGACAACCATGGATGGAATGTCCTCGCCAAAATAATGCTTCACTCGATGACCATTCACTTTGAAATTAGGACCATCGGGTTGAGATAACTCAATGGTGCCATAAGGATAAACCTTAGCGATAGTGAATGGACCAGACCAACGGGACTTGAGCTTTCCCGAGAAAATCTTCAATCTTGAATTGAAAAGAAGGACTCGATCACCAACGTTGAAAACGCGGTTTTTGATTTTTGAGTCATGGATCTTCTTTGTCTTTTGTTTGTAGATCAAAGAGTTCTCGTAAGCTTGATCACGGAGTTCATTTAATTCATTCATTTGAACTTTCCGATGATCACCCGCTGTCTGAATATCAAAGTTAGCATGCTTCAAGGCCCAGTATGCCTTGTGCTCGAGCTCAACTGGAAGATGACATGCCTTCCCGTACACCAGCTTGTATGGAGTGCACCCGATGGGTGTTTTGTAAGCTGTACGGAAGGCCCAGAGTGCGTCATCTAACCTATCCGACCAAGAGGCACGGTTTTCACCAACCGTCCTCTCCAAGATTCTTTTAATCCCCCGGTTAGAAACTTCCACTTGCCCACTTGTTTGTGGGTGGTACGCAGTAGAGGTACGGTGAGTTACACCATACTTTTGCATGACTCTTGCAAATTGGTCATTGCAGAAATGCGTACCACGATCACTGATTATGGCTCGTGGAGTTCCAAACCTTGCAAATAGAGATTTCAAGAATTTCACCACAACTCGGGCATCGTTGGTGGGTAAAGCTTTAGCTTCAACCCATTTCGACAAGTAGTCAACGGCCACGAGTATGTACTTATTACCATGAGAAGAAGGAAATGGCCCCATAAAGTCAATGCCCCATATGTCAAAAATCTCACACACTTGAATGGCGTTTTGCGGCATTTCATTCCTTTGTGAGATATTCCCGTGACGTTGACAAGCGTCACAGGTTTTGACGAATTCATGGGCATCCTTATAGATCGTGGGCCAATAGAATCCCGAATCAAACACCTTCTTGGCGGTGTAGTTGGGGCTATGATGTCCCCCAGTAGGTCCAGAATGGCAAGCTTTGAGAATGTCAATAGCTTCCTGACCATGTACACATCGCCGGATGACTTGATCCGCACAAATCTTAAACAAGTAGGGGACGTCCCAGAAATAATGTTTCACATCTTTAAAGAATTTATTTTTCTGTTGGGACGACATCCCTTTCACCACAAAGTTACCCGCATGGTAATTTGCAAAGTCAGCAAACCATGGGGTAGAAGAGTCTCCACGAAAAGAAACCATATTGAGTGTTTCGAGAGGAAATGTTTCATTAATTTCCTTTTTCTCGAACACATTTTGGTGAGGGTTCTCTAATCGGGACAGATGATCAGCAGCCAGGTTCTCAGCTCCTTTTTTATCACGAATAATGATATCAAATTCTTGTAGGAGGAGAACCCAACGGAGCAATCTCGGCTTTGCATCTTGTTTTGCAAAGAGATATTTGAGTGCCGAGTGATCCGTATACACCACGCATTTGGTCAAGATAAGATATGGCCGAAACTTCTCAAACGCATACACCACAGCTAATAGTTCTTTTTCCGTAGTGGTGTAGTGGGTCTGAGCTTCAGTCATAGTTTTGCTCGCGTAGTGGATTGGCTGGAAATGCTTGGTTTTGCGTTGCCCCAAGACTGCACCGATTGCAAAATCACTTGCATCGCACATAAGCTCGAAGGGTAAATCCCAGTCGGGGGCAACTAGAATGGGTGCTTCCGTAAGCTTTTTCTTAAGTGTTTCAAAAGCTTCGATGCACTCAGGAGAGAAGATGAAAGGAGCATCTTTTTCGAGAAGATGGGTCATAGGCCGGGCGATTTTAGAGAAATCCTGAATAAATCTACGATAAAACCCGGCATGACCTAGAAAACTCCTAACACCTTTGACAGTAGTAGGATGAGGTAGTTTAGCAATGACATCAACTTTTGCTCTATCCACCTCAATCCCGTTCTTAGAAATCTTATGGCCGAGGACTATGCCCTCTTTGACCATAAAATGGCTCTTCTCCCAGTTTAGACATAGATTGGTGTCTTCACACCTTTTAAGCATTTTGTCTAAGTGGGAGAGACAAGTCTGAAATGAGTCCCCAATGACCGAGAAGTCATCCATAAACACCTCCATAGTTTCCCCGATCATGTCGTGGAAAATGGCCATCATACAACGTTGGAACGTGCCAGGAGCATTGCATAAGCCAAAAGGCATACGTCTATAGGCAAACGTCCCGTATGGGCAGGTGAATGTGGTTTTCTCTTGATCCAGCGGATCAATGGGGATCTGAAAGTAACCCGAGAAACCATCAAGGAAACAATAGTACTCGTTCCCTGCTAATCTCTCAAGCATCTGGTCCATGAAGGGTAGAGGAAAATGGTCTTTACGGGTGGCTTCGTTTAACTTGCGATAGTCAATACACACACGCCATCCCGTAACCAATCGAGTTGGAATTAACTCGTTTTCTTCATTCGTGACAACAGTAATGCCACCCTTTTTAGGAACGCAATGAATTGGGCTAACCCAAGGACTATCAGAGATCGGGTAAATCAAACCGGCATCAAGAAGTTTGAGAACCTCTTGTTTGATAACCTCGTGAATCTTAGGATTCACCCTTCTCTGACTTTGGACTGCTGGCTTGAAGTCATCCTCCATTAAGATTTTGTGAGTACAAAACTCAGGGTTGATACCCTTAATATCGGAGAGTTTCCAAGCAATTGCTTGCTTGTGTGACTTCAAGACCTTTATGAGAGCAGTTTTCTCCTCCTTAGTCAAGTCTTTAGCAATAATGACGGGTAATTTATCATCACCCTCCAAGAATGCATACTCGAGATGAGGAGGTAGGTCCTTAAGTTCAACCTCGGGAAATTCTTCAGTAGATGATTGCACTGATTTGATTTCCTCAATCGTGATTTCTTTCGGAGGGAGTGAAGGTAATGGATCTTCATTAAGCAATTGCTCAAGATAGAGAATATCTCCCTCCGAATCATACACACCATCAATTCCAGGCGGAATTGATTCATCAGTAGCCAGAAATTCATCGATCTCTTCCAAAAGGAAGTCACCTCCCTCAAACGGAGTGAGAGAGGGGGAAGAGTCGGCAATGATAGGCTGAGGAGATGTGGTGGAATTGGAATTCCCACTCACAGAATTATGAAGATAACCAAGAAACTCTTGAGAGTACTCCTCTGAAGCAATATCAATTAAATCGACTCGATTAACTGATTCAGTATCATAATTTGAGGAGTACCTCGAAGTCTGATCGAGGTTAAAGGTAACAGCTTCATTACCCACACGGAGAGTGATCTCTTGCTCAAACACATCTATAAGAGCACGGCCCGTCCTTAGGAATCCCCGCCCAACAATGAGGGGAACTCGAGGATCAGCATCGAAATCAACGACCACAAAGTCAGCTGGGAAATGGAACTTTCCTACTTTCACGAATACATCCTCGGCAATGCCAAGAGGACGCGAGATAGATCGATCTGCAAGCTCAAGAGTCATGCAGGTAGGAATAAGTTCCGGAAGAGAAAGTTTCTTCCACACTGAATACGGCATCAGATTGATGCTTGCACCAAGATCGGCAAGAGCAAAGCATTCAATCATCCCAGGAAAAACACAAGGAAGAAGAAATTTTCCGGGATCTCCTAGCTTCTCGGGAAGCTTCTTTAACAACACTGCTGAGCAATTCTCATTCAAAGGAGTTTTAGCCATTTCAAACAGCTTTTCTTTATTGCTCAGCATGTGTTTCAGAGTAGATGCAAATTTGGGCATTAACATGATGGCATCCGCGAAGCTTATGTCAAAGTGAAGCTCTTGGAAAATTTGAAAGAATTTTTCCATTTGATGACTAGCTTTCTCGCGGAGCTTTTGCTCATGTAACCGCGAGGGATAAGGAAGAGAAGATTTGGATTTCTGATTTTCAACAGGAGCTACAGGAGGTTCAAAAACAACTCCTTGATTTGTCTTGGGTTTCTGGACCACTTGAGGTTGGACTACCGAAGGTGGGACGTGTGCGATACTTCGTGGATTTGAATAATGCACCTTGTCCGTTGTTTCCTTGGTAACTTGACTCATTGCCACAGGAGGAGGAGGCATTGGAGTCGTAGGTCCATTGTGTTTTGGAGGTTCGCTTTCCACTACCTTCGGGATAGAAGAAGAAGAAGAGGTAGTAGGAACAGCAGGTCCAGCATATGAAGCACCACTTCGAGCTGTGATCGCCTTTGCATCGCCCCTCGGATTAGCGATCGTGTTGCTAGGTAGAGTACCTGAGCCCGAGGGTCGATCATTTAAAGACTTCTTGATGTCAGAAATTTGGCTGACCAACAACCGATTCATTTCCTCTTGGGATTTCATGAATTGTTTCAACAGCTCATCAGATGATGGGCCAGTTGGAACAATGGCTTGAGTTTGCACAGGAAAATTCTGGCCTCTATTGTTAGGATTAGGGCCTTGATTCTGAAAATTTCCTTGATTGTTCCCATGAAAATACCCTGGGTTGGAATTTCCCTGACCTGGGTTTCTATTGTAATTTCCTTGAGGTTGGAAATTTTGATTCTGATTTTGAAAACCGTTGTTTTGATTGAATTGACCTTGGTTCTGGAAACCTTGGTTTGGTCTGTTTTGATTCTGATTATGGTTTTGGTTTTGATGGAAACCGGGAGGTCCAGGGTAGTGGTTAGGACGGTGGTTCGGGTCTACAGGAGCACGATATTGATTGCCTCCTTGATTAGACATCCCGCCCACAGCATTAGCTTCAAAGGGGTTACCATCGGTGGCCATACAGTTATAGTAAGCATGGGGGCCACCACAGGTAACACAGACTTCCACTTTCTTGACTTCAGCAGGAGGTGAAGTTTGTGGAAAAGAGACTTTCTTTTGATTGGAGAGGACCAAAGCTTGGATAGCTTCCGTGAGTTTATCAATCTTAGCATCGGTGCTAGACTGACTCACGGGCGATGAAGAAGAAGAAGGACCAACACTGACTTGGGAAACAACCGGCTTGCTTCGTGCAGTGCGGACCTTGGACTTGTTTTCGATTATCGCCAAAGCTTCTTTGACAGTTTTTCTTAGAAAATTTCCTCCCGCGGAGGAATTGAGAGAATCTTGGTCAGATTGACTCACTCCATTGTAGAAAGTATCGAGTTGCATCAACTCGGAGAAACCGTGGTGAGGACATTTGCGAAGCAATTCCTTGAAACGATCCCACGATTCACTGAAGGATTCATCAAACTTCTGAGTAAATTTGATGATTTCATTTTTAAGACTCGTGGTCTTGGAAGGTGGATAGAATTCATTCACAAATTTCTTCAGCAGATCTTCCCATGTCTCTATAGACTGAGGGGGTTGTTTTTCAAGCCAAATCCGGGCTTGCCCCTCAAGAGAAAACGGGAACAGAAGAAGCTTAACAGCATCAGAAGGGACATTCTTATACTTGATGGTAGATGCAATCTTGTTAAACCATCTTATATGAGCATGAGGATCATCCCGCTCAAAACCGTAGAGCTGATTTGAAGTTACAAGATTCAGTAACCCGGTCTTGAGTTCAAAATTTTCAGCCACGATGGCTGGTACAACGATAGCATCTCCATACCCGTCGATGGGTGCCTGGAGAAGCTCACACATAGGAATTTCATCCGCCATGATAGCGGAAGTAGTGTGAACAGTCCGGATCTCAGATCCGACTGATGGAGCAGAAAGTCTACGAACACGCCTTCTTGGAATCTTGACAAGCTCACGAAATGGGCTCACAGATCTAGAAGAGCGAGTGCGCATACACAAGGGTTAACTCTAAGGAAACTCAGAGTTAAGGAGAGAAATGGAATTATGAAATCTTTCACATGAGAATGAGAATTATGAAGACGTTTTGTAAAAATCAGGGTGAGAAGAATCTTTATGGTTTTCTGGTTCTGAAACGTCGATATCACAACAAAATCAATTAACACAAAATCGAGGCAAAACAACAGTGAACTTAACCAATAATCCAAGATGAATGGCTTCTTTGAAAAAGGTACACCAATCACAAGGACACAAAGGCAAGTTTTATATCTTTAGTTCGGGAACTTATTATGGTCGCACCCCCAGTTAGGTAGTGCACTGCCTTGGTTTTCGGTGGTAATCTTTTAAGTTGTTAATTATTAGAGAAAACGACGATTCTTTTTGTATTTTTATTTTTGATACATATATAGAAACAAAAGAAAAATATTTTTGTGTTTTATACGTTTTTGCTTGTTTTTGGGTTTTTGGATTTTTTAGAAGAAAATATGGATATATATATACAGAAATGGATGATATAAACAAAGAGTGAGGATTCAAACAACTAATCTGCTAAAACGGGAGATAAATCAGCACAGCTCCCCGGCAGCGGCGCCAAAATTTGATCGGTGCTAAACAGTCAAGTCTAAAAGACTAAAAACTGCTCAAACACTAATGCAATTAAGATCAGAGGAGTATAGAGTCTCCCCGGGTCGTTATGTCCCAGCGAGCTATGCAATGGATCAATCAACGTCTAGTGATCGAGAAATTTGAACGATGAAGGGAATTTGAGATTATTATGACTACAGAAAAAGCCAACAAATTAAAAACGCCTTAAATACAAATTAAAGAAAATTAAAAAGATAAAACCTATTAAATAAACGCTATCACTATAATTAAAGTGATGAACGTTTAAAACCTAAAACGTACGTTTAAATTAAAAACTACGTAACGTACAAAATAAAAAGTGAAACTTAATCAATATTAACCCTAAAAATATGAAAATGATGTTTTTACAAACCTAATGATGTAAGAAAATATTTAGAAAAAGAAAATTATTTTTATAACTAATTATTTAATTAAAAACTATTTTTAACTATTAATTAATTACCTAAAATACAAGAAAATAGGAAATTAGGCTAGAAAAATAAGATTAAGACTTGGAAAAGTCTAAAATATCAAAATAGACTTTTCAAAACTATTTTTGTATTTTTGAGACTATTTTTCTATTTTCTAGGAATTTTAAACTATTAAAAACTAATTAAATTACTAAAAATTACCAAATGAACTATGAAAAATATGGAAAATTACTTTTTCTACTTTTTATATTTATCTAAGCCTAAGAAAAATGAAAACTTATTTTTTTGGACCTTTTCTGAATTTTTTTGTATTAAATGCTATTTAAAAAGTGCTAAAAACCAATAAAAATCAAGAAAAATAGTAAAACAGCTGAGAAAAATCTGAAAATTTCAAGGAAACTCCAAAATAATATTAAGAAGCTATGAAAATTAGAAAAACAGGTACTTGTGTACAAGATTATGGAACTGATGTGAGAGTGCTTATTGAAATAAGCACTAAATAAGCCAAATGATTAAAACAGGCAACCCACTGATCACAGAAGCACTAATATACCAAATTAACTAGATTTCAACTAAAAACAATAAGCTCTAAACACTGGATTACAGGATATAAAGATTTGGTGAATATGAGACAATAAGCTAAAACAGGTTTGGGACCCAACTTGCAGTCCCAAAATAAGCACCTAAATAAGCTACAAAGCAGAAACCAATTATCAAGACTTAAACTAGACCTAAACAGCTATCTATGACCAAAAGACCAACCCTTGAAAAGCTTTTACAAGCTCTGCACAAGCTTGTTCAGAAACTGAGAAAATCACTCAGTGTCAGCTGAGCCCTGTGCAGGGCAAATGGGGCCTGTTTGGGGCTTATACCCAAGCTTATCCAAAAAGCTTAAAGCAAAAACAGATATTAGGTCCTAAATACCACCTAGCCAACTGCTTATATCCCAAAAATCAGACCTTAAAAACCTTTAATGGAACCTGTGCAACTGCTGCACTTTCTGCACAAAACAAGCTTTTGACATTTTGACTATTTGAAATAGAAGCAAAGTTTGACTTTAATGGATTTTGATCCAATTTATATGACTGATAATGATGTTAAATGATGTTATGAAACTTTTACAACCTTTGTTAATGACTTTTAAACACAATATGAATGATTTGCTCTTTTAAAAATCCAACAGTGACCTGTTGGATTCAAATGAAATGGTTTTTGACTTTTTTGGATTTCAGGCACACAAGCAAGACAGATATGAGTTAAATGAGACTAAACAAACATGAATCAATAACAGTTAACCACTGATTAGGCCTTTAATTCAGAAAATGCAGCAATTCCAAACACCCCTTAATTAACAATTTGTGAATCAAAATTGATCCAAACACTTAACCAACTTGTTCTTATGATCAATCTAAGTCTACAAGTCCTAAATACAACCTTTTAAACAGAATAGAACCAGTATTACTTCAAATTAAGATGATGCAAGAAACTTGAAAATTGCTTACAAGGGGTCCAAAGCTGCTATAGCTTGCAACAGTTAACCAGAGGACCACTAACCTATCTCAATCAACCCAGTAGACCTAAATCAACCCATTTCCATAGCTGCTTCACCCATTTCCATTTCCTTTGCCATTTTTTACCCTGTTTGACTTTCTTTGACCAAAGTCCAAATATGCTTAAAACTAGAATTTAAGCTTGTAAAAAGCTATTATAAACTTTTATAAGCTTAGTAGAACTGATAAATGAGCTTTTTGAAGCTTGTACACAAGACTTAGACTTATAAAATTGCAACAGTGGACATAAACAGATGATTATAACATTAAACTGAAATTGGTACTTGGATTGAGTTTTAATACACTTAAATACTTTAAGTTAACATAATTTAACAAAAGGTTACAAGTTTTACACTGAATTGAAAGGTTTTACATAAAAACGACATAAGTACAAAATAAAAAACTAGTAGACTCTCCAACTTGCTTCCTTTTCTTCTTTTTTATACTCCAATCTCTTTGTATCTCTCCTCTGAATGTTTCCCATCAACCTAAGCCATTGGATGGCTTTGAAATGATCTCAACCGTTCAAACATGTTTTTGGCGCCAAAATCCTTTTCTGTCAATTGGGGTTGATATGGTGGGTGAGGAAGCATTTAATGCTTCTTGGAGGTTAGTTTAGGTGGAGGGGACATGGGAGAGTGGAATGGAGGCTGGGTTGGCTGAGTTGGTGGCTGGGTATGGTGGTAGCAGACACAGGGAGGGACAAGGGGAAGAGGGTGTGTTTGTTTGACTGGGTTGGTTGACTGACCAGATATTATAAAGGGGGGGGTCAAGTTTGGATTATGACAGGGGGTCAAAGGTTATGAAGGGGTCCAAAATGGGTGTTTAAAGGTTAATAACACAAGGACCTTTCTTGACAATTCTGAAAATGCAAGGACCTAATCTGCCAATTCATCAATCTTGATCCAAGGGCTGAAAATGACACTTTCAAAAAGTACAAGGACCAAATTTGCCAATTTGCCATTTTCCAGGGGCCATTTTTGCCAAAATTCAAACTTGAAGGACTAAACTTGTAATTTCTCAAACTTTTTGATATTTTTCACCAAAGGACTAAACTTGACAACTTTTGATTTTAAAAGGACCTTTGGTGACTTTTCTTTTGAAATTTTGGCTCAGGGACTATTTTTGACAATTTTATAAACTTGGGGGACTAAAACTGCAATTTTTGCAAATTTGATATGTTTTTCATCTGATTTTGATATTTTTGCATTTAAAACACATAAAACACTGATTTGTGATATTTTGATCATTTTGATGTGTTTCTGAGTGTTTTCAGATGATTTTGCAGTTTATTTTGTATAAAAAATGATGAGTATTTACACACTCATCAAACACAACAGTTCATGCCTCGTACTCTAAAGAAAAGAAATGTGTACGTTTCAGTGCACATTATCTTTGAAAGTAGAGAAATTTTCTTATGACGTATGAACACAACAGTTCATGCCTCGTTCTCTAAAGAAAAGAAAAGTGTACGTTTCAGTGCGCTTTATCTTCCGAAAAAGAGAAATCTTCTTATGACGTATGAACACAACAGTTCATGCCTCGTTCACTTAAGAAAAGAAAAGTGTACGTGTCAGTGCGCTTTATCTTCTGAAGAAGAGAAATCTTCTTATTATGACCATTCTCATCAACATGCTTCATACTTTTTCCATGCGCTTCAGTCATCAAGTGAATCGGGCTACCACTGATTGTTTTCTCATTCCACTTGCTCGATTATAATGAAGATGGCGACATCATGTGCTTATTTTGCGGGAGAGAAGTGTGAATAGAACATTCGGATGATTTTCACTTATTTAGTCAAGAATGGCATCTCCGTATGCAATTCTTGAGGGGGAGAAGAAGTGTCATTTTTTTTGCATTGCTGATTGATATTTGAGAATTTAAATGGTCATACGGCTCTAAACTCATGTAAGAACCGAGCTTCTTATTATCGGGTCATCTTCACATGGAGTTTTTCTCTTCTAAGAGCCGTTGGTTGACATCTTCACTCGGATTGATGAGTTTATCGACAAAGTGCTTCCGGTTAATGCTTCACGTATACATCAACATGATGATTCCGAACAATCTCTCTGTTCTTGTTTGATGTGATTGGTAGTTTGGCGTTACCATCTTGTGTGTTCGTTGCGGCCTTATTGTTGATTTCCTTGATGAACATCTCTTTGTTCTTGTTTGATTGGGAGAGATTTTAGTTAAGGGGATTTGCAAGATGTAAGTTAATTGGGATGCTGTTTGGTGGGATGCTTTTTGGTGTGAGTTGAAGATGTTAACTATCTATTCCCCAACTGAACAATCTTGAAGAAGGTCGAGTCTACAGTTTGTTCTACATTTTCTGCTACATGTTAGAAGACTAAAGACGAGTTGCATTTAACGATCTAAAGACTTCTTCTTAATCTGGGCATCTATCAAATAGATTGTCGGTTTAGGGGAGAGCACTAATTGGGAGAGAGTTATAAGTCAGATTCAATCCCCAATTAGACTTGCTCATATTCTTTAGCAGTGACTCCTTGAGACGTTGTTATTGACTATTTCACGTATTGGACATTTGACACAAGTTGATTACTTCGGAGGTAATCATTTATCACTTATTTGAGATTGAAGTTGACTTTCACAAAGGCGTGTTCTTATTTTATAACTTGCTCGGGCTTAAGAATTTGAGTTGAAGACTTGGTTTATCTAGTTACCAGCAGTCGAGGTGGATGGTTGAAGACCTGTTTAACTATCACTATTAGTAGTTACTTTGTTTTACTCAGTGTCACACGCATATGACGGTGTGGATAATCGCAAGAGGTGTTAATGTCTCATACTTTGTTTGGATAGTGAGTACTTAGAAATTTGCTTGAAGCATAAATTCTATACACCGTTCTTCCATCATTAGGTGCAAGCTTAAGATACAAATGTGAGGAAGTTGACTTCAGTTTCAAGTAGGGTATATCGGTTTTTCTTCATCAGTGGTCACTTCAAATTGTCTACATAAAGGTTGATAAAAATAGTCAGAGAGAGTCTTCAGCAAGTTGATTCTCACAAGAGTTCAAGTGTTCTTCTCATAAAGATTTCAAGTATTTGGGCTTATATTTGTTGCTGATTCTGAAGTATCAAAACCAGAAAGGGGCAAGGAGACACACATCTAAACACAAAGCGAGTAAACTTGATGAACTTAATACTTCTAAGTAACTGAATATATCCCGGGAAGACAAATGTTATTACCGCAGAGAAACTCAAGGTTTGACTCATGGCGAGTAAACTTGATGAGCTTAATACTTCTAAGTGATTGAAGATATCCCGGGAAAACAAATGTCATGACCGCAGAGAAACTCAAGGTTTTACTCATCAAGGCTTTTAGTGTTAGTATTCCAACGACATGGGGGAAGTGAAGTAAAATAAAGTTTCTGAAGATAAAAGAGGTACACAAGTGCGACATATTCAGGGGAGATAAATGTGTAACATGAGGGAGGTGTTATCAGTTATTCTTTCGGTGGGAATGTGTGTACTTCGGATTCTTGAGCTTCATACACGATCATCAGGGAAGAAAAATGTGAACATGGGAAGGTGTTTTCATTCCCCTCATGATGTATATTCGGGAGAGCTTTTGGGTATTGGTGTACTTCGGGTTCTTGAGCTTCATACATGATCATCAGGGAAGAAAAATGTGCACATGGGGAGGTGTTTTCATTCCCCTCATGATGTGTATTCGGTAGAGTTCTTGAGCATTATACAAAGAGACTGATTACATCAATTCAACTACTTGGGGGAATTGTTCTCTTGACACCTTTTTGGAATGGATCGCTTCAGACTTCAGTGGGTATGAAAATTGAGAAGATTATTTAAATGTGGGATGATACGTAGCTGCTGTTCTTACTTGATGATATAACCCCGAACGGAGAATCTCGATTATCATTCTTAAAAGGAGCAGCGGGATTTATGATAATGGTGTGCTTCTCTGTGCACCTGGCTAAGGCAAGCTTGAAATATAGCTTCGAATCTGCTCATCTAATGGATTTTCGGTTTGGGGGGAAGCTGCCAAAGTCTCTCTTTCTCAAAGGCTTATGTTCTATCTTCTATTCTGGAGCCTAGGAAGCTTTGGTGGTGAATGTTTAAGAGACTATGACTTCTATCTACAACGGGGCTGCTCGATATCCTTATCTCGGTACTCGTATCATCATCTTCTTATACTATATCATCTACTCTATCGTTGTACATACTTATTCAAAAAGCAAAATACAAAAATATAAAACCAACAAAAAGAAAATAGAAAAATATAAAACCTTCAAAATCCCATAAAAATCAGAAAATTTCAAAAATACCAAAAATATGTTTTCCAAGACATGTCTTCTGGTATCGATAACATCTACGGTCTTAGAAATGTCATTCAATAATGGCACGGGACTTTAGATGAAGTTCGAGCAGGAGGTGTAAATATTTCTTTCTAACTATGGCTTACAGTTATTTCAAACTGTAACCCGGGCTTCAAATGATGGCTTGCTATTATTTCAGATAGCAACCCGTTCTTTTAAAGAAAGGAAAGTGTTGCGCTAAACCTATTTTCAAAATATTTCGTGCACTTATCCTAAAAACAAAACAAGGAAAGTATGTCGAAGGACTGTTGTTCCTATACAAATGTTTTTCCGTCTAAAATTCTTCAGAAAAATATTTGGTGTTTTCAAAAATGGTGGTAAATGAGTTGCTTTCAAAACAATCAGATTCAGAGTTTTGATAAAAAATTGAAAACTCAATCAATGACTTCAGCGCTTTTAAATTTTTTAGAAAAATGAGTCATTGATTGAGGGGGAGAATGTTTTCAAAACTATATCATCTAACGAGCTTTCTTAATTATCCTACGTGCTTAATTAAAAATGATATTTGCCTGTGTCGAAGGACTAGGAATTTAGGATATGATTGTTAGGTTTAGATGATTATAGTTTGATTAACACATAAACCCCATGCCTTATATGATCTGATTGTTATGTTGAATTGACTTTAAATTAGTCGATTGCTGTTATGGGTGATGTCGACCACCATATATCTGTATGTGTATTCACTAACGTATGCAGGTATATTAGTTATAAGAATGTTCCCGATCCGGATCCCACAACTGAATATGATTGGATGCCGAAAGGAAAGGGTAACTATATGTTGGGTTGACAAATGAAGAAACGGAGCTTAATTGGACTTCAATGGAGAGTTGGCATAAATGCTACGTAAGAGGTCTCACTGCATCAGCAGATGGTTTTCTTCTAAGTGATTGAAGAAACGGAGCTTAATTTGACCTCAGTTGGCATTAAAATGCAACGTAAGAAGTCTCACTGCATCTGCAGACGGTTTTTCTTCCAAGCCCTACAGCAACAACATCAACAGAAGTAGCTCAACCACCTAACGCTTCTTTGTGCAGGATACCATTTTTAAACAATTTTGAATTATTTGATTAAATTGTTTAAAAAATGGAAAATATTGTTTTGAAAATTAAATGCACTTAATTTTGAAAATCACCGGACTTCATTTTATCAAAACTTAAGTCACTCAATTATCGACTTCGGTCATCGATTGAGGGGGAGAGTGATTTAATTTAAAATATTTTCAAACAATATATCTTCAAAAGAGTCCATTTTGTACAACAAAAAATGGTGATCTAAAGATTTAATGTTATATCATGGTATGATTTTTTTTAAAACTCAAAGATCTGTCAAAATGAAATTTTTTCTGTTCTTGTTTGATTGTGAAATTGTTTTATTTTACTTAAAGATCTCTTAAAACAATCATACCTGACACTAACAATCTTTAATGTCTTAAAATGGTCCTTATCTGTCATCTTTCAAAATTGAATCTTGCCACGTGTCTTTCCCCAAATGTTTCTAAATGATTTAAATCAATCGGGATCCAAAACCCTAATTGGTTTGAAATTTTTGATCAAGGGAGAGATCGTGATTTAAAACTCAAATTTGTTTTAATGGAATCGGTTTTAGTCCTTTATAGGCACTCCTGCCTCCATGTGCCAAACGATTTCAAATACACAATGCACATGTTGAGGAGGAGGATTTATCCAAAAACCAGATGAGTATTTTAAATCGGCCACATTTTCTCCCATGTTTTCTAAACCTAATTAAATCACTTGGGATCCAAAATCTCAAAGGGTTTGAAACCTAATTAAATCACTTGGGATCCAAAATCTCAAAGGGTTTGATATTTTTGATCGGGGGAGAATTTGTGATTTAATAATGAAATTTGATAAAAGGTGATCGTTTTGATTTGATTGTGCACGTTGCTCTCTCATATGTGCTAAACGCTTTCGAATCTTGAAGCACATATTGAGGGGGAGCATAACTATCGAGGTACAAAAGTTTTTAAAGAGATTTTTAAAGTACCTTGATTGAGTTTTCAAATGGTTTTATTAATGGATTTTGTGATCGTGTATGTGCTTCAAAAGAACTCTTTCCTCTATGTGATAAAATGATTTCACTTATCCTATGCACATATTGAGGGGGAGAATTTTACCATGAAAATCAAATGGCTTTTTCGTATGAAAATTGTGATCAAAGAAAATATTTCAAAGTCCTCTTGCCTCCTTGTGCTAAACAATTTCTAAATCATACGCACATGTTGAAGGGGAGGTTTTCTAAATGATCAAAACTATTAAGGTACAAAATGCTTTGATCTCGTATCACAAGTACCTTGATTGGTTTTCCAAATGATTTTTCAATTGGTTTCGAGAAGGAATGAACAATACCAAAAGACCGACCAAATTTACTTTATGCATGGTGTTATAAGGATGGTTAGGTTAGGTATTTGTTCCCACGATCCGCCAGAACCGGAGGGATCTACCCAGGGACAATCCACTAGATAGTGTAGAGTCCTTAGGTATATTGAAAAAAGGAGAAAAACGAGAATATGGGAAGAGTGCGGACTAAGACAGAGCTAGTACTAGAATAAACCCAACAAGGTTCTAGTAATGAAGTCTCGGTAAGCACTGAATGGGTTGAAGAATGAAAAAGAAATGAATATGAAAAAGGGTGAAAAGAAATAGCCCTCCAATAATTCAACCTTAGGGCAGTAACCGGGTTCAATTCATAAGCTACTGGTGTTTACTAAGGTAACATCGGTATTGAAGACAAGACGTCATGGACCCAGTGACGCACTGCTCTAAAACTTCCCAAGCTACTCAAGTTCCTCTTAAAAGGGCTTGTTTCATTCTCACGGGGAACCTACATAATCTATCGAATTTCTCTTAGAGATTGTTGATATTGAAGAACGAGACCCTCTCCCTAGTCTCCGACACAGGAACCAAATGTGCACGATTGAGTCTAGAGCCAAGAGATCATCCACAATATCTCGTTAGGACACTAAATTTAATGAAGACTTGCTATTTCACACAATGTGGAAAGTAAGAATATATTGAGAGTCCTACGCATTATCCTTGTGGTTTTGCCAGAACATCTGAGTGGTATGCAAAAATATTCACAATGAAGATGGAAATCCTTCTAGAGCCAACACCAAACAAGCTCTTGGTGGGTGACATGTGAGATCTTCTCGTAAGATCAAGCTTGTGACAACTGGATAGAAATGATGGGGCAATTCACTCTTGAATCAACCTTGGTCCAGGATTGGAATTGACGAATGCTTTTGGAAAAACTGTTCGATGTGCAAACCTTCTTTTCTCTAGCACGTCGAATGTGTATTCATTTTCAAACTTAAAAAGTATATCTAATTGAAAAAAATACTTTTAGAAAAACCGTTCGATGTGTGAATCTCTTCTTTTCGCTAGCACGTCGAATTCGTACTCATTCTCTAATACAAAAAGTATTTTGATTGAAAATTGATCTTTCTCATAAAACCTTCGTCGTATTGCAAAACTCTTTCTTCAAGCAATACACGATTGTTTTTCAAATCATTTTTCATCAATCAGTGAATCTCAATTCGCTGGTTCACTCACTCTGTGTTGTCTTCTTTGAGACGTTCCGGTTTGAGAACGGCTAGAACAGCTGCGAAACCCTGTCAAGGAGATTCTTAGGAATCCTACCTGATCACAGGCAGTACTTGTACTGATCAACGGGGAACCGTGGGCCGTGTACCTCAATTCAACGAAAGTGATCAAAGACACTTTCGTGGGTTTTATTGCTAACTGTTATTTGCAGGTACATTTGGACGGTTGCAGCTGATCAGAATTGAGGATTCAATCCAAAGCCGCATGCTCACAGCATCCACACTTAATTGAAGAAATCACGACTGGTGCATATCTATAGAACCTGGCTCAGATATTTCTATACTATGTTCATGCTGCGCTGCTGCAAATATCTTGAACCAATAAAAGCTTCCGCTACTCTGATGAAAGATGTCATGATCCAAAAGTGTGAGCATGTCGGTCCAAAAGTCACAACTTCACATGATGGCAACACATTAAAGGGTGATCCAGAGATTTACTGTGGCTGATGATCTCAAAGAAAGCTCGAAGATCATCAAAGATGTGGATCAGTTAAAGGCCTCCACTAAAAGTACAAAATATGCGGACTATGAAGTGTCACTGCTTAAGCACAAAGATTGCAGAATTGAAGAATTGAAGTCTACGAGCTCAAGAACAAAGTCAAGAATAGAATGCTAGGATTCGAAATGTAAAACATGGGGTGACCTCCCTTAGGAGGAGATTGTTAGGAATTAGAAAATTCCATAGTGAAGAGTCGGTCACCCCAAATATTATCTAGCATAAGTTAGCTCGTAGACTTGTCGTTATTTACGTTATTATGTAGTTAATTAGTTAGTCAGTAGCGTAAAATAGTTTAGTGCAACACCGTGGAGGAAGGACGGGTCTTTACCCACTGTATCCCTGATCCACAGGCCGATAGGAGGTCGTGTATTTGTAAGTATAAATACCCCTTCCATCCATGGAAGGGGTGGTGCTTCTCATTCAATCTAATATTCCCTTTGTGTAAACCTCTAGCAAGAACACCCTCTCTCTCTCTACTAACTCTCTAACTATGGCAAACATGTATTTTGATCATCCAAGACCACCCGAATCATCAACACAATAATATTTAGATCCTACAGATCAGAAACAAAATTACCAGATACCTTTAGCCACACAATGTTTAATTGTGTGGCAATACAGTTCTAATGGTCACACAATCAAAATTTTCATGTGTGACTAATTAGTAACTGTTGTCAATTTTCGTACCTTCAGCCACAAAAATATGTGAATGTGTGGTCGTTCCATTTCGACCATGTGTGACAAAATCCCGTTTTTGTACTAGTGTATGAACCAGAAAAACCAGAGTTTGAAGAGAGGACACCAACACCCCCACCACCTTCACCTTCAGTCCATGAGGAAGAACCACCAGTGATTCCTCAACCAAAACCTCCAACACCCACTCCTATAGCAGAACCCAGTTCCTTTTCTATGGAAGATCTACTTCAACTGGTTCCACAACTGATTTCAAGGGTTGATATGTTGGAGAAAAACTTGAAGAAGAGTTAACAAATTAGAGGGGAAATTCAAGGATTTCAAGGGTCACTAAGAACTACTGTTTTAATGTTGCTCAAAAGAGTTAACAAATTGGAGGGGAAATTCGAATAGAAGGGGATAGACATTACAGACTCAGAAGGTGAGGAATCCTCTGAGGAAACTCACATTAGTCCTAAAGGATTGGAAGCAGCTGAAATCTTGGTTAAGAATTTTACTCAGAAGAAATCCTTTAAGAAGAGACTGGATAAACAAGCTGCAAGTTCTGGTGGAGTGGATAAGTCTCGTGGTGCTGAAATTAAATCTGCTTTTGATGAAGATTTTAATACTGGATTTGATGCTGAAGTTAAGACTGGTACTGAACATATTAATCCTGGTAGTGATCCAAGGTGGAGTTTGTGCAGAGGGAAGGCAAAGGAATAGTGCAAGAATCTTCTGAGCCAGTGAAGACCAAAAAGCACCTCACAGAAGATGAAGCTAGCTTAGCTGAGATTGCTAGGATTCAAGTAGAGGATGAGGCTGCAGAAGCTAAACTTGTAGAACAAACATTGAATGATGAGCTGATTGCCAAAAACCTGCAGGAGGAACCAGAATTAACTGAAGACCAAAAGAAAAGGAAAGCTGAAATTCTAGAATCTGCCAAATTTTACACTGATCAAGAATGGGATACTATAAAGGCCAGATTATTAGTAAACAGAGATATCCTTCCTGATATTGGGGAAGAAAACAGTGCAAGGAAAATGGTTGAGATGATTAATGAGAAGAAGAGGCTTCTTAGAGTGCAGAGACAAAGAGAAAGGATGCACAGAGCCTTGACCAAAGGTGAGCAAAGGGATTATATGGTCCTTTACATCAAAAGTCAAGGGAATCCTAGCTGGACGGTGGGCCAGTTAAGGAAATTGAAGGCTGATGATCTAAAAGCAGAATTTGAAAAAGTAGTGCACCAAATTAAAAGATTTACTCCAATGGATTCAGAGTTGGAAGCTTCAAAGCTTAAAAGGCAGGGTTTCAATCTTCAACCAAAGGATGCTAAGAAGCAGAAGATTGCAGAGACTGAAAAGGTTGCTGAAGCTGAAAAACTTGGTGATAAGCCAAAAACTGTAAAGAAATAGGAGGAAGCTGAGGTTAAGCAACTAGTTGTGAAGTTGACAAGGAAGAAATCCACTAGAAAGAAAGGAGTGAAAAAGGTTAAGAAGGAAGTGGAAGAGTACATGAAGGATAAGGTTGATGAACCGTCATCAGAAGAGTTTACCATGGGCTCCATTCCTACAGGTTCAGCACTTCCTGCTAGGATTGCAAAGGTTCAGATCACCAAAAATGGGAACAATGTAGTTTAACTGATAGTAAGGGAAAATCACACCGACACTATATATGTGAACTTTCCTGGTTTATTGAGTGATTTGTCCAGGGATGATTTGAAGACCATGTACCAGCTGATAATGGAGAAGCATGGTGACAAGAGACCTGAAGAGGAATATGAAAGAGTCCTCTGGGGTGACTTGAAGACCATGTTTGAAACATCAGATGCTGATGATGAAATGTGGAAGCTGGCCTGTCAAGAACAAGTGATCAGATGGAGATATTTCCACACTTGTCAGGTGCACTGTTTGGAATTAGAAACTGCAATTCTTTATATGCTTACAGAAGTGGAGTATCCCCTTCCAAACAGTATTTGCAGGGCTATGCTTGAGAAGAAGTTGTTAGATGAAAGAAAGGATGATGCATGCTATCAGCTTTTGAGGTTAATTGAATCAAAAGCTCAACAGCAATAATACCGGTAGTATAACATTTAAGTCTGGTAGTATTCGTAGTTAGTTCTATTTATGAAAAACAGAATAGTTTATTAGATTTTAGGGAAGGATATGTACGCGTAGAGATATCTTAGGAAGAGATATCTATATCCTTCTTCATGTTTTGTATACTAGGTTTTCCTAAGTGTATAAAGGAACCCTAAAGTATAGTGAAATGAACTTGTACTTAGACGAATAGAAATATTAATAGAAGAAGTTTATTAGTGAAATAGCATTTGTGTTCTTCTTGCTTGTTGTTAAGATTCCGCATTAACAATCAAGTACTCGTTGTTAAAGAGTTCTTCATATATATAATTAGTTTGGATTTATCCAAGTTTAGTAGATTGTGGTGTTGCACAAGTGTTAATGTCTGTGTTTGTGTGTGCATATCAATGTGACTATAAAAGCCATCACCTACAAACCAACATTTGCATTAACAGCACAATAAATGCAACAAACTTGACCACATGGTGTTTAAAGTGAAGAAATGTGTATTTTGTGTGACTATTGATCATCCAATGGCCACTTGAATCTTATGTTTGTGTGGCCTTTTCTAACATTTAGTCAAAGAAAGCATGTTTAATTTGGGTTTTTAGTCACATACAATTAAGCATAAAGTGGCCAAAAGTGTTAATAAGTGTGACCATATGGTGTTTAAAGTGAAGAAATGTGTATTTTGTGTGACTATTGATCATCGTTTGGCCACATGAATTTTATGTTTGTGTGGTCTTTTCTAATATTTAGTCACACAAAGCATGTTTGTTTTGGGTATTTAGTCATATACAATCAATCATAAAGTGGCCAAAAGTGTTAATAAGTGTGACCATATGGTGCTTAAAGTGAAGAAATGTGTATTTTGTGTGACTATTGATCATCCAATGGCCACATGAACATAATTTAGTCACACATTTGTGATATGTTGTGGCTATTGTAAAGGCATATAGTCACATGATCGTGCTAGAAGTAAATGTGACTATACAAATATCTTTTGCCAAGCTAACACAAAATAAACTTTAAAAACACATATTAAGTTACGTGACCATATGTACTGGATTTTGGCTACAGTTAAATAATATGTGTGACAAAACGTTTAGTGTGACCATATATGGCATTTGGTCACAGTGTTAGTAGTAAATGTGACTATATACATTAGCTTTTGGCAAGCTAACACAAACTAAACTTTAAACACACATATTAACTTACGTGACCATATGTACTGGATTTTGGCTACACTTAACGAATGTGTGACAAAACGTTTAGTGTGACCATATATGGCATTTGGTCACAGTGTTGAAGTGTGTGACATATATTTGTCACTATTTATATGTATATCGTGACTAATGCTTCAACCTTACTTTTCATTTGTCACGCTTTCTAATTTCATATGTGGCTAAATATTTAGCAAAACATATCAGTCACCCTTAAATAATGTGTGACAAAACTTGACTCTATGATTTAGACACACAAAAAATTACTTCATGTGACTAATGCATCAAGGTTACTTGTATTTGTCACGCGTTCCAAATTCATATGTGGCTAAATGATCAGAAACAAAATTACCAGATACCTTTAGCCACACAATGTTCAATTGTGTGGCAATACAGTTCTAATTGTCACACAATCAAAATTTTCTTGTGTGACTAATTTGTAAATGTTTTCAATTTTCGTACCTTCAGCCACACAAATATGCGAATGTGTGGCCGTTCCATTTCGACCATGTGTGACCAAATCCCGTTTTTGTACTAGTGATTGCTGCCTGCTCTCTTCTTTCTTCTAAATTGTTTAAGTTTATTTCTAAAGCCTCATCATTCTATCTTACATTTATCTATGTTTTTCTCCATGTGGGCATTCTTATTTCGGCTGGGATGACAGCTTCCGTTCCGTATGTTAAATAGAATGGAGTGTCTCCGTTGCTAGATTTGATCATTGTGCGATGCACCCATAGGACATGCGATAATTCTTCCCTCCAATTCTTGCTCCTTTCTTCCAGCCGTGCTTTGATTCCCTCCCCTAAGCTCCGGTTTGCCCTTTTAACCAGCCCGTTGGCTTGTGGGTGTTTGACAGAAGCAAAATGTTGTTGGATGTGCAGTTTTTCGCACCAATCTTTGAATGGGTTGTCTCAGAATTGTTTTTCGTTATCAGATATTATTTCTCCGGGGAGTCCAAATCTGCATACTATGTTTTCCCATACAAATTTTTTGACTTGATTGCCCGTAATAGTTGCAACTGTCTTTGCCTCTATCCATTTAGTAAAGTAGTCTATTGCTACTATGAGAAATTTAACTTTTCCAGGGCCTTCCGGGAAAGGCTTTGCAATGTCAATTCCCCATTTGTAAAATAGCCATGAGGAGGTAATTGTAGTTAGATTCTCTTATGGGTTTCTTGGGACAGGTTTATATACTTGGCAGTCTTTGCATGCTATTATCAACTTCCGTGCATCCTTATGCATGGTAGGTCAGTAGTATCCAGTTCGCAGGGCCCTAGCTAGTAGCTACTACAGACCTTGTTCCAGCGTGCATGCTGCATGATCCTTCATGGATTTCTCTTAGTACGTAATTTGCCTGGAATGGGCCAACACAACGTAACCATGGTCCAAGGAAAGACTTCTTGTAAAGAATACCATTGATTACGGCGAATCGCTGTGACTTTCGCTTAATCGCTCTTGCTTTCTTTGGTTCTGCCGGGAGTATCTCCTCCGTTAGGTACTCGTATATCGGGTTCATCCAAGTGTGCCCCTCTTCTTTCATTATTGCTAGCACTGCTACTTCTTCTATCAAATTTTGTTTAAGTTCCTTAACTAGCACTTGCTTGCTCAAGTGCGCGAAGCTGGTAGATGCCATTTCTTCCATTCCAAAAGTGCATTTCTTGGGATTTAACTTCATATTGATATTCCTTAAAGTTTTGAAGGTCTCCTCCAAATCCCTCAGTGTCTCGTCTTCCGATCGACTTTTTATTACAAGATCATCAACGTATACTTCTAGATTTCTGCTAATTTGTTTATGAAAATTCTTGTCTACCAGTCGTTGGTATGTGCTCCTACATTATTTAAACCAAACAGCATTTTAGTGTAACAGAATATCCCCTGGCTCGTGATGAACGATGTCTTTTCCTCATCTTCCTTTGCCATTTGAACTGATGATAGCCTTTATATGCATCTAGGAAACACTTGAAAGGGTATCCACAAAGTGATTCCACTTTCCAATCTATCTCTGGCAACAGGTATCCATCTTTGGGGCATTCCTTGTTTAGGTCTTTAAAATCCACGCACATTCTCCAACTTCCGTCGTGCTTCATTACCATTACCGGGTTAGCTAACCAACTGTGGTAGTGCATCTCTTTCATAATGCATGCATTCAGGAGCTTTTCTACTTCTTCCTGGATTGCCTTATTTCTTTCCGATGCCTGGCCTCGTCTCTTTTGTCTAACAGGAGTGTATCTCTCACCTATATTCAAATTGTGTCCGGCTATATGTCTTGGGACACCCGTCATGTCTGCTGGGCACCAAGCGAATATATCCAAGTTTTTCCTAAGCAGGTCACACAATTTTTTCCGGCCTTCTATTGTTAAAGTAGATCCAATAGCTATTGATTGTAAGAGAATAAAAGTGTGTGTATTAATATGTGAGAGAAAGTCATACCTTATGAGAGGATTAGAGTTCCTTTTATAGGCGAGGCTAATGCTAGGGTTTTCTAGCATTTCGCTTATAAAAGTTAGTGGTCGGAGTGGGACCATTGTCGGGCAAGGTTCCGCAGTAATTGTGGATGCGGACACATATCACCTTTTGCGACCATGGGTCTGGTCCGCTAGGTGCTCTGCGTGCGTCTTTGAGTCCGGACCGTAGCCAATTTGTTATTGGGCTTACTGACATTTCGGTATTAGTGGTTGTTTTGTTGTTGGGCCTGGGCCCGAAATATGTATAGCACGAGCTGGGCCCAATAGGCCTGTTATACGTGCTACACGTCATCATACACAAAAATAAAACTTGAACTAACACACAAACGAACACAAAAGAATACAAAGTGATACATGAGAGGAGTTTTTAAAAGCTACTCTAGACAAATAGAAAGGGAACATCAAAATAAATTACCTTGATGTTTCGATAACAAACAAAAAAAAATATCATCATTGATTTTTCTTATCATTACTCTTTGCGTGCAAGCTAATAAAGCAACAATGGGTAAAGAAATAAAGGAAAAAATCAGCAGGAAATAGAAAGCAAGAGAGTTTACCTATGGTCGGCAAATATAGGCGGCAAAGTATTATTCTAAAAATGAAAAAAATGCAAACGAACAAGATAGGGATCTTCAAAGCCAAAGAAGGGAAAATAAATTGAGAAAAATACACAAAGCATGAATTTGAATTTCAAATTGAAAGTTGTCTGCAAAAAAGTTGCATTGAAAATTGTTACGTCGGGACTCTTGAAGCAAAAAGCAAAACAGAGGTCATATACTTACAACCGTATTTTCATATTATTTATTAAGAAAAAGAAAATTGAAAATACTCAAGTGATGTCATAAATTGTTGAAACAATTACACGTTTGGTCCTTGTGGTTTACCCCAAATAACAGGTTTAGTCCCTAAGTCGTTTTAATTACACCACATATATCTATTTTTGAAACATGTTGCCCATTTAGTCCCAATTTTAAAAAATATGGATCATTTGTGTAATTATTTACAGTTTTTTTTATTACACGGATAGTCCTTTTTTCCCATAATAGGGACTAAATGGGCAACATGTTTCAAAAATAGGTATGTGTGGTGTAATTAAAATGACTTAGGGACTAAACTTGTTATTTGGGGTAAACCACATGAACCAAACGTGTAATTTTGTCTAAATTGTTATAAGTTTTCTAATTGAAGGTCTAATTGATTGACACCTCATCAATTTTATGTATTCATGATCTCAGCAAAAACTCTTTTTTAATAGTATGTATAGATTAGTAAATGCAGCAAATTTTCTTAAAGTGTTCAAATATTCACATTTTGATGTGTTGTCATATAAAAAAACTGACACGTGCCATTAATTTTAAATGTGAAAACACAGCAAAATGATATTGAAACACTTTATAAAAGTTCATTGCATTTAATGATATTTTTTATAGTCAAGTGCCCAAATGAAACTTTAGAAAAAGTTCGTTATTATTCTTTAACCTAAACCTTGTAAACTAATGGCTGACCATTACAAAGGTTTAACATATTGGATTGCGTTACAAATAATCCAAAACAAACGCCCCCCAACCTCTTTTATTCAAGGTTGTTAAGATAGCGAGTTAGATTGTATGTTCCTACGATCTCACCAATAACGACTTTGCAAGATCGCACATAAGACCGTGAGATTGTTTGTAGGATCGTGAAATCAGCTCTCCATCTGATCTTACCAATTTGAAGAGTTATATTATTTCTTTTTTTTCCAAAATCTTATATAAGTCTTGTATTTTTTATTCCTAACTATTATATTACTCCATATTATTCATATCTTGGTTCTAAAGGTTTTACATAAGATGTAGATATACAAAGCCGTGATGAAGGCTCTAAAACATAATTGAATTTCTATTTAGGGACGGGAAATGAAGTTACTGAAGCATTTGAAATAGATTGATTTTTATGTTTTGGACTCTTGCCATGTTTATGACTCATGTCTTTTTTTCTTATCTCACTAAGTTGTTAATTTAGCTATGAAAGCTTGAACAAGTCAAATGTATTGCACTATTTTTATTATCATGATATTTAAACATCTAACTTTATCTTAGGCTATCTTATGAATTCGTGTTTAATATTCGGTAGATATGTGTAAGTCATAAGTGTATAGCGCTATGACCCATGGTGGGATCTTACAATCTCTATCCGATTTTGCAGTTTTGATATTCACAAAGACCAAAATGATTTTGGGTAGGATCTCCATCCCGACTTATTAGTCGCACCTAAAACCCCAAAACTGTCTTCACTTCTTCTCCCATATACCGCGAAATGGCCCCAAAATTAACAACTTCAATCCAAAAAAAACTGTACTCTGATCCTAAGTAGGTTCAGTATATCCACAATTTCGTGTTTAATCTATAGATTTCAATCTGATTACCTCGAATATAATGCACAAAACCAAATTTCACGTACAATTCGTTCTTTCATAATTACTTGTATTATATAATGATTTGTGGATTGACCATGTTAATTTTGTGGTTTATGACTTACTTTTAATATATCAATTCAAAAGCCTGATTAGTGATTACCTTTACGCAAAACGTGAATAACCGAAAATGAATGTTTAATATGAAATTTCTGTTATTATGCAATGCTAATCCCAGTGATTATTTTCATAGATTGTAAATGATACTGATAGTATTATGTGATGATTTTCGTTTAGTGTTGCGTTTTACAAATCATAACAATTACAAAAGCAAGTAAACATCATCAAAGCATGCAGCGGAAGTAATTAGGAATAATATATGTAAGTAATTAACCGAATAAGAATATGCGTACCTTTTAGCAAATCAAGAAACACACGTTAATGTGAATGAGGAACAATAACCAAAACCCTAGCTTAGGGTTTAATACCAATCGACCTACAAAAGTCGACCACCAAGAATAACCCACAAACACAAGTATATTTGTCCTTCACTCTTGTACACACGTACTAATATCGAATTGAGGTGAAAGACTAGGTTCTTGATCACAAACAAACCAAACACTTAATCTTGAGTTGGAAAATCAAAACCCTTGGGGAATGGGTATAACCGATCGGCCAAGCACAAGAAAGAGGAAAAGGAGAAGAGAAATTAGGTTTGCAAGTCACCAAGATTAGGTTATAATGAATACAAGGGGTTTGTATATATAGGTAACTAATCTTGGAGAACACGTTTGTGTGGGTTTGGGTTTGGGAAGCCCCAACCGATCGGCCTAAGGATCCAAGAGGGATTCTAGATCCTTCCCGACTTCTAATTTCATCTTTAGTCCCTTTAGTTTACATTTAACGACCGTTAGCCAAACCTCGTTAAATATTAACTATCGTTAAGTATTTATTTCGTGACTAATAATTAATAATAATAACATTTATATATATATTAATTATTTAACATCAATTCTCATACGTAATGTGTGCAATCCCGAAGTCTCGAGTTCGAATCCGGTCATACGTATATTTAAATATCCATAAAACCTTTCAGCTCCCACTTGGATATTACTTAATATAGTAATGACATTGGTTTAGTCTATCCTAACACGCCAATGCCCCCATATCGAATCGAGTATGGTTTCATGGAAAAACCATTTAATAATTCATCATTTTTACTTATCCTTTTGCTACTAATACTACATTAACTATGAATATGGATCAAGTCATTTCATAAGTTAATATTTTGTTTCTCGTTATATCTGATTGAACAAGATTACCAAATCATCTGAACGTATTCCAGATTAATCTTGGGTATGGCCATACAAACATCTTGTCAACTCTACGAGGGGTCCAAATATAGTATTATGCTTTGAAACAAATTCAAAGGAACAAATTCTATTGACTACAAACATAACTCATGAACTTTGTAACACTTCTGAAAATAGCCCTTATGACTACCAGTTACGGATAGCGTTAGACTATCTCACACAAATGCACTACATTCATAACAGTTATTTGGCATCTTAAGTTTGAGGATAAACATTTCATGATTTACTTAATGACAAAGATCCATAAGTATAATCATGTAAAGTTGGGATCTGTCCTATATTCAATTCATTGAATATCATGTGAATCTGGAATGTCCCACGCATCAAAAACTCAGATTTGTCTTAATTCAATGACATTCCCACATCACTGATCAACAACGGGCTATTTAGAATAACATAAGTCATTCACGGAATAAACATGCAAATATAGGATATAATATTAAAAAAATGAAAAATAAACATAAACAACTATTTTATTTCATTAAAATAATATTTGTTCATAACATCCTTTTTCCAAATACTAATCACAGATCTACATGAAACTACTAGCTAAACGAAGTCCTATCCCATCAGCATGGTCAGTAAGTTTTTATTTTGGCAAAGGCTTCGTAAAGGGATCAGCTAGATTATCATCTGTATGAACTTTGAGTAGATTGATTTCACCTATTTCGACTTGTTCTCGAACATAGTGATATCGACGAGGAAAATGTCTGGCGCCCTTCATGACTCTAGGCTCATTGGAAAATGTTATTGCAGCAGAGTTGTCACAATACACATTTAAAGGTAATTCGATTGAGGGCATTACTCCGAGTCCCGAAATGAATTTCCTAATCCAAACAGCTTCCATCGCAGCTTCCAAAGCAGCTATGTACTCAGCTTCTGTAATAGACATCGCAGTCGTTGTCTGCTTCTTGCTCTTCCAGTCAACTGCTCCTCCATTAATGACAAAGACATATCCCGTTTGAGATTTCTTATCATCTTTATCAGTTTGGAAAGACGCATCGCAAAAACCTGTAACATCAAGTTCTGCATCTGGATTCCCACCATATACTAGAAACATTTCTTTAGTAGCCCTTAGATACTTAAGAATGTTCTTAACAGCATGCCAGTGTTTCACACCTGGATTCTGTTAATATCGACTGGTGATATTTTGTGCAAATGCCACATCAGGCCTTGTACATCTCACAGCATACATGATAGATCCTACAGCCGAATCATAAGGAACTTTTCTCATGTGTGCCACCTCTTCAGGTGTTGACGCACATAGTTCACTACTTAAGCCATTTTCAGCTTGCATCGGCAAATTTCCCTTCTTGGAATTATGCATATTGAATCTCTTCAATATTTTATCGATGTAAGTACTTTGACTTAGTCCAATCAACCGCCTTGATCTATCTCGGTAGATCTTGATTCCCAGAATAAATGCTGCTTCCCCTAAATCCTTCATAGATAAACACTTTCCAAAATAAGACTTTACATCTTTGCAAACTTGGAATGTCTTTTCCCATGATCAATATGTCATCGACATATAAGATAAGGAAAATAACATTACTCCCACTAGCTTTGTGATATACACATGGCTCATCAAGATTTTGAGTGAAACCAAATTTCTTGATTTCTTCATCAAACTTCTTGTTCCATTGCCTTGATGCTTGCTTCAACCCATAAATGGATCTTTGAAGTTTGCATACACGCTTTGGAAATTTTGGATTCACAAACCCTTCAGGCTGCGCCATATAGATGTCCTCATCTAGGCGACCATTTAAGAAGGCAGTTTTGACATCCATTTGCCCTATCTCATAGTCATAGTACGCAGCTATGGTTATAAGAATCCTAATAGCTCTAATGTCTGCTACAGGAGAAAATGTCTCCTCGTAGTCTATCCCAAAAGTTTGAGTAAACCCTTGAGCTACAAGACGAGCTTTATAGGTGTGTACATTGCCATCCATGTCAGTCTTTATCTTATAGAGCCACTTACTTCCAACTACCTTAGCATTTGGAGGTAAGTCAACCTCTATCCAGACTTCGTTATCTCTCATGGATTGCATTTCCCCATTCATTGCGACTTGCCATTTATCCATTTCAGGACTCATCATAGCAGCCTTATAGTTAGCAGGTTCTCCAAGATCCCCTAACATATTTTCCTCAGCTTCTACGTTAAGACATAGACGCTCAGGTGCACGCGTAGCCCTTACGGATCTACGAATGGGAACCACTTCAACTTCAGGTGGAACACTCAGACTTTCAGGTTCTACTTGAGGTTGGCTAGTGTTTTCAGAAGGTGTTGTATCTTCTTGATCATCTTCCAGATCATAAACTCTCCCACTGAATTCATGAGATATGAGATCCCTTTCAAGGAAGTCTCCATACCTAGCAACAATCACTTTGCTTTCAGGTGGAAAGTAAAAGTAGTAACCCATAGTTTCCTTTGGGTATCCTACGAAGATACACTTAACAGATCTTTGTTGTAGCTTATCAGCTGAGTCACGTTTAACAAACGCCTCACAACCCCAGACCTTTAAGTAAGACAAGTTGGGAGCTTTCCCATACCATACTTCATAAGGAGTCTTATCAACCTTCTTAGTTGGAACCATATTCAAATTGCGAACAGCAGTTTCTAAAGCATAATTCCAAAAGGATAAGGGAAGAGATGTAAGATTAAACATTGATCGCACCATGTCTAACAATGTACGATTTCTTCTCTCAGATACACCATTTTGTTGTGGATTATATGGAGAAGTGAGTTGCTGGACGATACCACACTCAGCAAGATAATCTTTAAACTCTTGGCTTAAATATTCACCACCTCTATCGGATCGAAGGGCTTTAATCTTCTTTCCTAGTTGCAGTTCTACTTCACTCTTGAAAACCTTAAATGTTTCAAAGACTTCATGTTTATGTTTAAGTAAATAAACATAACCATAACGACTGAAATCATCAGTAAAGGTTAAGAAGTAGCTAGCACCCTTCCTTGACACATGTCTTAGTGGTCCACATACGTCTGTATGTATCACACCAAGAAGATCATAAACCCTTTCTAAACTATTTGCAAAAGGTTTCTTGGTCATCTTCCCAGATATGCAAGATTCACATTTATCAAATGATTCATCATTGATGTCTTGCAAAAGCCCATCATGTTGCAGCTTTTGTATGCGTTTCTTGCCTATGTGAGCAAGTCTACAATGCCAAAGATATAAAGAATCCAAATCACTTTTGATTCTTTTATTATTGATGCTAAAGAGAGAATTATTTTTATCAATCACATTATCATGCAAATCAATTTGAAACACACCATTTACTGGAATAACATTAAAGTAAAAAACATCATTTAAAGAAACCGAAATTCCATAATCAGTAAATGTATGAATAAAACCAATATCTTTTAACAAGGAAATAGAAACGACACCCCTAACAATAGAAGGTGCGTAATGACAATCATTCAAAGACAGTACTAAACCCAAAGGTAAAACTAAATCAAACGTGCCTATAGCTTCAACGACTGCATGTGCTCCATTACCCACGTGCAGGTATTGTTGTCCATAGGCGAGCTTCCTTGCACCTCTAAGTCCCTGCAGTGTATTACAAATGTGAATACCACATCCAATATCATATACCCAGGAATTTATTTTATGAGGAAAAGCAAATAATTCTATCATCAAAAGAGTACCTGGAGTACTAGCAGCAGTGCCAGTATTTTTATACCTCTTAGTACGCAACTCATCAAGGTAGAGTGGACAGTTCCTCTTCCAGTGTCCTACCTCAGTGCAGTGATGACAAGCCTGATCCTTTTTAGGATTCTCACGCTTTTTGGGAGGGTACTTCTTGGGTTCTTGTTGATAAGCCATAACTTGTTTTCCCTTATCAACTTTACCCTTACCTTTCCCTTTCTTGTTCGCTAGCGGCTTATTAGGCTTAGAAATCCTACCTTTTTGGATGGTAAGAACCGTAAGTGTAGGAGCCTTCTTGGGCAAACCTTTCTCGTAGTCAATGAGCATTGCATGTACCTCACTAACTGTCTTCCCCGTGCAATGCATATTGTAATTGCGCACAAAACCATAAAACTCCTTGTTAAGGGATCTGTTGATCAGGCCAATTTGTATGTCATTAGGGTAGACGTAATTGAGTCTCCCGAGCTGGTCCATGTAACCAATCATTTCCAGACAGTGGGCGCTCACAGGTTTCCCTTCTCCTTGCTTGCAACTGTGTAGGGCATCTATCAAGTCATACAGCTCTACAGTCACAGGCTTCTCAAACAACCGAGTAAGTTCGGCGAGCATGAGGTGAGGGAAGTAATTCTTAAACTATTTTTGCAAGTTTGGAGCCATACTCCCAAGCAAAATGCAGGCGACCTCATTATACCTATCATACTCAGTTTGCCATGCAGCTCGTACTTCAACAGTAGCATCAGCTGCAGGTTCAGGAGGACAAGGCGTAGTCAAATAATCTAGTCTTTTGGCAACCCTCAAGACAATTCTGAGTTGCCGATACCAATCATTGAAATTCGCGCTACCAGTCAATTTCTCTCGATCAAACATAGATTTGAACGACGAGGCTAGTGCAGTAGATTCATCTTGAGTCATTTCTACAGAAAATAAAAGTTCAAAAGTTAGTACTTTCGATAAATAAACATTCAAGAAAATAAAATACCCTTTGGTCAATATTCATATTAACCATAGTATTTTCCTTGAATTTAGGATCCTCATTATCATAGTTTCACCACATCAGTTGATCTGCTAGTGGTGAAAGTATAGAATAGGTAATTGTTGAAAAACAATAATTGACAAACAAGTTTTCAATTCCTAAAAATTATGGGATTTACAGTTTTGCCAAACAATTATGCAAAACGTAAGCATGTTTGATCCCATCTTATGCCTTAAGTTATAGGTCTCACTAACTAACTTAATTAAGTTGTCTAATTTAGAAACAACAAATTATTAAGCTGAGGTCTCACACAACATAAAGATTCACCTTGTTATCGTAATCTAGCTCAAGGTCTCACATAACTAAATTACAACTTCAAGTGTTTCATATCATTAGATGGCATAAACTTAAATTTAAAGGGTACAATTTTTTTTACGTGTAATTAAAACTTATGTATAAAGAAGCATGCATACAACTTTATAACACAAAATTTTCGAAAAAACTTACTTGTATTTTAATTGCTAAGATTAAATTCTACAAAGTTTTAATCGATGCGTTGAGAAACTTACAACTTTGCACTAAGATGCTTCGTACTTAGAATGGTTATACTAGGTAGCTCCAATCGAACTCACAGAGGGCAGAGGACCAGGTAAGCGCTGAAGCATAACCTTAGACATCCTTTTAGTGTGACTGTGCGCACTTCTTTTAACCCCTTTTTAGTTTGTTCTAGTGGGTGAGCCATTCTAACCATTTAGTACAGTCGCATCAATCGAATAAAAGTTCAAGATTTAATATTTAGAAAAACAAATCAATTTCGCCATTATTTAGTTCATTTAACTTTCTATTCATAAAAACCCTTTTTGCTTACTAACATGTCATACACTATAAACAAAAAAGCACTTTAATAAAAATTAAACAGACTCAAATAATATAAACATATAACTAAACAATTTTAACATATGTAAAATAATTAGCCACATGCATAATTATATCGATAAATGCTAATAAACAATTCTAGGCGTAAATAATGCATACATCAACTAGGGCTTTCAACTACTAGGTAGAAGAGCCACATACATCGACAAGTCGATTGCGTAAGCCAAAGTCAATAGTATACCAAATAGCACATAATGAATTTTTATTAGTATAATTGAGGTCTTCCCCAATTCAATAATTATCAATTAAATAAACATGTGTATATCCCTTAACAATTAATAAACAATAATCCAAAGCAAACATGCATGTTCCGCCATGGATTCCTCATAACAATTATAACCCAAGATACGCATAATACATGGCACATAACAATTATTCATTAAAACCACATAAAATATACATGCAATCCTAGGGTTTCTACAAGTTTTACAAAATTAAAACCTAATAAAATTAAATTAGGGTAATCGACCCAATTAAAAAAAAATTAGGGTTTCCAATTTCAAAACCCTATAAACCAATAAAAGCATGCAATAATCATAAAGATTCAATTTTTATGTGTTTCGGTAATTAATTACATCATATTAACCTGGCTCTGATACCACTGTTGGGTTTTACAAATCATAACAATTACAAAAGCAAGTAAACATCATCAAAGCATGCAGCGGAAGTAATTAGGAATAATATATGTAAGTAATTAACCGAATTAGGAATATGTGTACCTTTTAGCAAATCAAGAAACAAACGTTAATGTGAATGAGGAACAATAACCAAAACCCTAGCTTAGGGTTTAATACCAATCGACCCACAAAAGTCGACCACCAAGAATAACCCACAAACACAAGTGTATTTGTCCTTCACTCTTGTACACACGTACTAATATCGAATTGAGGCGAAAGACTAGGTTCTTGATCACAAACAAACCAAACACTTAATCTTGAGATAGAAAATTGAAACCCTTGGGGAATGGGTATAACCGATCGGCCAAGCACAAGAAAGAGGAAAAGAAGAAGAGAAATTAGGTTTGCAAGTCACCAAGATTAGGTTATAATGAATACAAGGGGTTTGTATATATAGGTAACTAACTTGGAGAACAATTTTGTGTGGGTTTGGGTTTGGGAAGCCCCAACCGATCGGCCTAAGGATCCAAGAGGGATTCTAGATCCTTCCCGACTTCTAAATTCATCTTTAGTCCCTTTAGTTTACATTTAACGACCGTTAGCCAAACCTCGTTAAATATTAACTATCGTTAAGTATTTATTTCGTGCTAATAATCAATAATAATAACATTTATATATATATATTAATTATTTAACATCAATTCTCATACGTAATGTGTGCAATCCCGAAGTCTCGAGTTCGAATCCGGTCATACGTATATTTAAATATCTATAAAACCTTTCATTTAGTTTCATACTTATATCTAAATTTTGTAGCCTGGTTAGTAATTACTTTATGAAGTTGTTACTAAAATTTGTTGTACGTACTATATGTGGTGATTGAGTCACTTTATTGTTCTATTCAACAACCGAATCATGAGTGCATATGAAATGATTATAATTGTACATGGAAGGTAGATATGGGATTTTATGTTAGCATGTGCAGAATAGTAAATTGAACCTAGTAACGTATAAGGATAGATGATGAAACGAGAATAAGATATATAACTCTCTTCAAGACTTCACCTGGTCCTCATTTTAAGATCCTTTTTCCGCTTTATGTGAAAGTGAAAGCATTAGTTTCCTAACTGAGACGCAATTTCAACAATGTTCAAGCTTCTGATGTATCCCTGTTCACTGATGAGACACTTCCGTCATCTCTTTTTTCTATATATACCTGAAATATGTGGTTTGTTTATTCATCAAACAATTTAAACCAGTTTAAGGGAATAGAAATGAAGGGAACGTCAAAGTGTCCCTCAGAGATCCTCCAAACACTTCACTGGGTTGATTTACTGAAGTGTTTGGGGGAAATCCAAGTGACATATGACACCGGCAAACTAGGGGTCTTGCACGTGACCAGGGACGGACCGACATAGTTACATATGGGGGGCTGTGCACTCAACAATTCTTGTGCAAATAGTATTTTCGTATGTAATTTTAGTAGAAAAACATTAAAAATAAGCTGAATTTACAAGAGTGCCCTCGTACTTAAATTGGATGTGCCCTCAGCTTTGAAAATCGTTTTCTAACTTTTCCTTCTTTCAGTCCATATTTTTCTAATACTAAACTTTACATACAAGTATTCTTAGTACAATTGACTAACATAAAATAACCTTGTACAAATTAACTTGTCAAAATTATAGCTTTAATTTTGAAAGGATTACATTTGCCTTTTGATTTGATTTGTTTTATTACACGCACATGTAGTTGGTATTAAAAATAGTGGATTTTATTTTAAGAAAAACCCGACCCGATCCGACCCGAACAATTTTGAAATTACTATTTACTAAAATTCTTGTACTTGATTGCCCCCTCTAATTAGATTTTCTGGCTCCGCCACTGCACGTGACACTTGCATACGTCAAGTGTCCCTCGACACTAAAGTGAATTTCCTACTAAAGTGTTTGGGGGAACTCCAAGTGACACTCGACACTAGCAAACTCGAGGTTTTTCATATTGCTTTTATACTTAGCAAGTAGTCTTCTAAGTACCTTACTATATGAAGTTGTCATTCAATAGCAATATTTGTTTAACAAAACAATTGTTTCATAAATAAAACTCAGTTAATTTTTTCTGTCACACATTATGAGATGGGAGATTTTTTACCTTCAACTTCTACTGGTTTGCTGCAAGAAGAGTCTGGTTTACTGATATTATCAAATAGTCTTGTGCGAGTCCAAACTACTGAAGTTATAAGAGTATTCACCTGTCAAATGAGGCTAATTCTCAGGAATTGCTAAAGTGCTAAATTACCAAAACTGTGTCAACGGGTTGAGTTCAAGCCGATCTTAAATCATCTTCTAGCATGTATTATTAAGGCTTTCGAGAAATCATTAGCTAGAAATTAGTGTAAGTGCGTAAGGTAGTTGAGCCAACCATGAACTTCCTTGGGCTCTTTTGCAACTTTAGGTTATGGAATCAACATATATGTCCTATATCCTTCATGTATTCATGCTAAGAATCATCTATATATGAACCATAGGGATATCCTGTTTCATTCATGCGGTTTATTGACGACAAAATGTTCTTCCATGGATTCTAATGAAGTAATTACATCCAAATGTTAGCCCAGTTGATGGTGTACTTGCATACGTAGGGAATTGATGGTGTACTTGCATACGAACATGGTCCAAACAAAAGAGATAATGAAAATCAAGCTTTGAAGGGACTTGTATGAGATATATGAAAATTAAGTATGAGTGAGCAACATGTGACATAAGGGATGGGTTAGGTCTTTATAAAGAAGATCAAATTAGGCAAAAGGTAAAATGGGTCGATTTGTATGCTTTACCTCATACCCAAGCCATCCTTCTGCAACTAAAACAGTCAATCGTTTATAATACTCATGGCACAAACCCAGCGTTAATCAGAAACGGCACAGAAGCACCAGGTTTCACAGTAGTTGACCATTTTCATTTGTTGTAACTCTGAATATACTTATGTTGTGTTGAACATTAAAGTACACAATGTTAGCCTCTAATTGTGTTAAGATCAAGTGAGACTTTAGTTTAATTATTTACTTAAGTACTTATGTTAAAGACATGGTTATGTATTTGTTTATGGGTCGAATTTAAGCCTGCATATGGGTCAAACTTGGTTAATCCAAACAGCCCATATGATGGCAGTTATGATAGTTAGTTACATGCAGTTATCCATCAAAAGTCACAATGGTTAGATGATGGAATAACTGTCTATTGGTGACGTTTAGAAAACTATAAATATGTTTTCTACATCAGAAAACATATAACAACATTTGTAGTATCTTAATGCAATTTATGTATTTAGTACTTCTTGTTTCTACCCATTACTGTTACATTCAATTCATACACAGAATCACACAAATCATCACAAACATGAAACACCTTTTGAAACCTAAACTGGTTGGCCACAAACCTGTGTACAATTGGTATCAGAGCTCTGGCTCTCATCCATGGGAAAGGCCAACTGGATTCCAAACAGGAAGATATCTCTTGAGAGAAACACCCAAGAAATTGAACCAGTGGAACACAAAAAGAAAGAAAAGTATTTCACCAAAGGGAAAAGAGATATTGGCACAAATTGTCTTGGAGAATGAAGAATTCAATACCACAAAGAAAACAGATGGCTTGAAGAAATTAAAGAGAAGGGTTATGGGCACAAAAAAGGACAAGAAATCCAAGTGTTATATCTTCAAGGAAAAGGGACATGCATTCTGGGCATGTGAAGATAGGAAGAAACTTGCTGCTATGGAATTAGAACAAGAAAATGACATCACAAGAAGGGTCATAGCAGAAGAGACCAAATATCCAGAGAAAGTTTTCATCACTGCAGACTATATGATAAAAGGTACAAACTAAAATACTTGGAATGAAATATGGTATGCAAGCAAACTTTACAAGTTCCATATGTGTCCTAGTAGAGCCCTGTTTAATGAGATTGACTACAAGTTTAAGATGATAGGAAAAGAAGAAAATGAAAAGAAATTTATTTTTTCCTATGGGATTGGTGATATAACAGTTAGAACAAATGAAGGTAGTGTTGTGATTAGGAATGTGCAGTATACTCCTGAAGTATCATTTAATATGCTTAGTTTAGAATTGTTAAAATCACAAGGGTATAGGGTAGAGATTAATGATGATCTGTGTAGTATCTACTACATGGTTCATGATCAAGTTGGTGAAGAACATGCACCAAGCAAAGAAGTAGGAGAAAGACAGGTTGGGATGAAAGAGGTTGTGAATGAACACAATCAATATTTGGAATATCAGTTTGAAAAAATGGACCCAACTGATGAGTGCTCTTTGATAAGAGGCTTAGAAGAATTGGATTGGAACAGGCAAGAGACTCAATACTATATTTATGATGAGTATATCAGTCACAATGGTACCCTCTATGCTTTAAAAGTAAACTCCTTCTCAAGGTACATTTCATTTATGAATTTATTGAAGAATGATGAGTTGTTATACAAGAACTGGGAGGTGTTCAGTAAAAGGTTTGTAGAATTAGTGAAATGGTTCGATCTTGTGCATCTGAACTATGATGCATTAGATACCATTCCACCAGTTTTTAGGGATGTGGAGTTGAATTTGTTGTGTTTACATAAGGTTGTTGAAGGATTAGGAGGATATTTCTCAGTTACTATAGGTGACAAATGGGGAGTGATAGCACAGTTGCAAGGTCTAGACACCAAAGATGGTGATGCAGTTAGAGTCTGTTATAGAAATTTTATTGATCTCATTGTAGTATACCATGAAACTGCACAAGTTCCTTGGGGTGAAAAGCAAGAAGAAGTGGGTGAAACCAGCAGAAGAAAAGCGGCCAAGGACCCACCATGCCAGAAGGAAAGCACAGTGAAGGATGGAGCGCATGAAGATGGATCAAACAGGTTTGGTGTTAGACTAGACAGTGATGATGAAGAAGGACATGAAAGCAGCCAAGACAGCAATGACTTTGATGTCATTGCTTGAAGAAAGTCAACAAAGATCAACTCAGAAGACACTTGACCTTAAACAATTAAGGGGGAGAATGTTAGCCTCTAATTGTGTTAAGATCAAGTGAGACTTTAGTTTAATTATTTACTTAAGTACTTATGTTAAAGACATGGTTATGTATTTGTTTATGGGTCGAATTTAAGCATGCATATGGGTCAAACTTGGTTAATCCAAACAGCCCATATGATGGCAGTTATGATAGTTAGTTACATGCAGTTATCCATCAAAAGTCACAATGGTTAGATGATGGAATAACTGTCTATTGGTGACGTTTAGAAAAGTATAAATATGTTTTCTACATCAGAAAACATATAACAACATTTGTAGTATCTTAATGAAATTTATGTATTTACTATTTAGTACTTCTTGTTTCTACCCATTACTGTTACATTCAATTCATACACAGAATCACACAAATCATCACAAACATGAAACACCTTTTGAAACCTAAACTGGTTGGCCACAAACCTGTGTACACACACTAGTTGACTGATATAAAAATCAAATATATTTGTATCGTGACAATAATTTAAACATGAACATCAAAGTAGGCTTCTTATTTTTGTATACATGTCTATATCAACTCAAGTGGTTAACGTTTCGGCCCTTAATGAAATTTGTGCTTGCAGAGGGATCTTCATAACAACAGTGAACTCAACTTTCTCAGAGAGATCAACACAATAACCATCCGGAACACTCCAATCAAAATACCATATCAAATTTGCAACAAAATATTCCAAATGAAGCAATGCCAAATCAGAGCCAGGACATATCCTTCTTCCCGCACCAAACGACATCATCTTAATCCCTTTACTTCCACTTATATCAAACACACCACTACTACCATCATTTGACATAAACCTCTCTGGCTTGAACTCCATCGGATCATCCCACACCGTTGGATTCATACCCATCTCAGCCACCATGAAATTGACGGTTGCACCCTGCGGAATCACATACCCTTTTACCTCTACATCCTTTATGGCTTTATGAGGCAGCACAAAATGACCAGGTGGGTGTCTCCTCAGCCCTTCCAAAACCACTGCTTTCAGATACGGCATTTTCTGTAAGTCCTCTTCGTTTATAACTGATTGTAACTCCACCCCCTTTTTCGGTATTTTTTGTGGTCGTCCTACAACAGAGATAAATTCATCATATAGCTTACTCTGAATGTGAGGATGCTTTAGGATATTAGCCATAATCCATTGTAGTGCAGTAGTGGTGGTGTCTGTTCCAGCATTAAGGAACTCACTACACATACTTACCATCTCTTTATAAGTGAGCTTTCCACCATTGCCATTATTACATTCGTCTTCAGGAAGCTGCAGATTCACCAGTATATCAACATAGGCCACGATCTCCTTGCCAGAATTAGCTGATTCAATTCGAGATTTGATTATTGGAATTAAAAGTCGTTCTTTATCAGCAGTCAATTTCTCAAACTCTTTCCATCTGTTTCTAAACAATATCTTCCCTAACCTTGGGTACATAGCGAGCACCCTAAACCGCCCCGATACCAACAGCATATCGTGCTGTGCCTTGGCAATCTCATTAATCCGAACCTCATCAAACTTCTCTCCAAAACACATCAACACCAACAAGCTGAACATAGCATACTGAAAATGTTCAACTATCTTGATCCCATCACCTTCATGGCACTGCTCCTGGAGTTTATCAATCAAGCTACAAAGGACCCACTTACGAGCCCATGAGTACGACTTGATCCTATACGGATGCATGATCTCAGATGCAAGGTTTCGTCTCAGAAGCCGCCAAGTTGGGTCATAGGAGGCAGTGGAGATGTTGCGCATATTGATAGTGTTGGGACGGTAAGAGAACAAGGCACCTTTTTGAATGAGGATTTCGTGGGCGAGCGAATGGCTCCCAAAAAAAACGGACCATCGAAAACCAATGGAAAGACTGATGAGTGGTCCATGTGTGGCCTTGAGCTTTATCAGAATGGGTTCAAAGTCTAGTATGGAGTTGGTTAGCAGTAAGAAGGTGGAGTAAAGGAAGGATGCATGGGCCTGGTGGTTGCTTCTTAACGGTTCTTCTGCTGGATAGTATGGATCTGATAAGGGCGGTAATGCAGAGGGTAACTACTATAACAAACCAGGTTTCCATTGTTGATGAACAGAAGTCAATGAATGCTGGATAAGGTATCTATTACATCTCATCAATATTGTCAAATAATCTTGAATGTCAAAGTGGTGACATGTGCAAAAATTAAGAGTCAGTTACATAAATGGTTCTGTACTTCACTCAAATTTACAAAATTGGTTCATTAGTGATGGTAATATGAATACGGTCATTTAAGTATGCAACTATTCATACTTTTGGTCTTAGAAAAGTTAAACGATGAGGACTGAATATGAATGCATTTAGTGTTTTTACTCTATAAGGTCCATATCCATAAGAGACCATGGCACAGCTCCCCTACCACACGCCATTGGCGTTTTTCGGCACTAAGGCTTCGTCGTTTTGCACCGCCACCACCGTCGTTGTGGCGCCATTTTGGCTCCTCGCTGGGCTATTCGCCGGCGTTGTCGGGTTTTCTGTCTCTTTTTTTCTTTTTATTTTTTCCTTTTTCGTGAGTGGGTTATTTTTGGTGATGTGTTATGTGACCCACATGTATCAATAATAGTTATAGCTGGGAAAAGTGTTTTAGTTATTGCGGTGTTATTGGGTGGATGCTCAAGGGCACACTAATAACAGCTATTGGTGCACCATTGTATCTAGTTCTCTAAATAGTATTATTGAGAGGTAGTCGATATTTTTTAGCAAATTACGAGGACTATTTATGTCATTCACTATAATTAGAAAAGATGCAGGAGTAGTTTGGTTTTATTCAGTTTTTATCATTGAAGAATTCCCTAACATTCTAAACTGCCATAAAAACGAGCCAAGTCGTTCGTAAAAAGCTTAAGATAGGATCGGTAAAAGCTCAAAACTAGCCGAGTCTAAACGATCTTGAGCCCGAGCTTGAGCCTAAGTTAGGGCTCATTTAATAATCTAGCTCGAGCCCGAGCATTATATATAAAGATTGACTAGGCTCGCGAGCCTAAACGAGCCTTAAAAGTATATACGTATTGTACTCCGTATAAATATAACTATGTATAAATAACCTCAAGTTAAATAAACAAGCATGAGCCTAACGTGCTTAGCAAGCCGAGTTTAAATCGAGCATATCAGAGCCGAACCTGATCAACCAACAGAAAATGATAAGCTTTCATTAACATAATTCTACACTCAAAACTGTTTGTTGTAAATAGTATTATATGCACTGAATCGTCCAAAATGCTTCAGCTATCAAAAGTCCATAAAACATACCATTTTGTTTTAGCTTACCTCTGTTTTATTTGTCCGTCTTCCCACACTGTTTTTTGCTTACCTCTTCGGCTTTCTCATCATGTTTTAGGCTAAAGTATGCTGGAAGCCTGGAGAGCGATTTTGGTTTCATACAGGCAGTAGTTTTGTAATTAGTGGTCATGCAAACCCGATATATATCTTGGATCATCCATTGCACATTTTTGGGCGCCTTACATTGATACAAACTCCAAAAAAATAAAAAAATAAATGCCCTTTGTTAAATGAAAGATTGCTAATTATAATTGAGCAATATTTGGCATTTGGGACAGTTGCGTCTTTAGAATTCACTTGACCCAGACCCAAGCCATTATTCTGCAAATATGACATGGTTGATGGTCTTTGTACCTGTGGGATGTGGGGCAAGACCATCCATAATCAGAAACAGTAACAAGCATCAGCTATCACAATAGTTGATTCTCGCTGTTACTAGAACTCTGAACAGAACTACGGCGTGATTACCTTCTAAGTAGATGTGAAGTAAACATAAAATTGTACATTGTAGTTGACTTATATTAAAATCGAATAGATTTGCATTATAATCCCTGCATTAAACTGCCCGGATCATCATTCCTAAGAGTAATTTAAACATGCACACTGATCAAGTAGAATTCTTATTTTTGACATATTAAACCTATTAATACTAATGTTTATATCGACTCACTCAAGTGGTTAACTTTTCGGTCCTTGGAGTTATTTGTGTCTGCAGAGGGTTCTTCATAACAACGGTGAACTCATTCTTCTCAGAAAGATCAACATGATAACCATCGGGAGTAGTCCAATCAAAATACCATATCAAATTAGCAACAAAATATTCCAAGTGGAGCAAAGCCAAATCAGAGCCAGGGCATATCCTTCTTCCCGCACCAAACGGCATCATCTTAATCCCTTTGCTTCCACTTATATCAAACACACCATTAGTGCCATCATTCAACAAGAACCTCTCTGGCTTAAACTCCATCGGATCATCCCAAACTTTAGGATCCCAACCCATATCAGCCACCAAAAAATTAATGGTAGCGCCTTCCGGGATCACATACCCTTGCAACTCAACCTCCTTTGAAACCCTATGAGGCAACACAAAATGGCCCGGCGGGTGTCTCCTTAGCCCTTCCAGAACCACTGCTTTCAAGTAAGGCATCTTTTGCAAGTCCTCTTCGTTTATAACCGATTCTAACTCCACCCCTTTTTGTGAAAGTTGAGGTGATGGCCCAACAACTGGCACGATTTCATCACAGAGCTTCCTCTGAATGTCAGGATGTTTCACAAGATTAGCCATAATCCATTGTAGCGCAGTCGAGGTAGTATCCGTCCCAGCATTAAGAAACTCACCACACATACTCACCATCTCTTTATGCGTAAGCTTTCCATCGTTTTCTTTCTTACCATCTTCTTCAGGAAGCTCCAAATTCACCAGCGTATCAACATAAGACACAATTCTGTCTGATTGTGGGTCCAAATCAACTGATTCTAGTCGTGATTTAATAAGTGGCATCAACGTTTGTTCTTGAAGCTTACGAATTTGCAACAACTCTTTCCATCTATTTATAAACAACAACCTCCCTAACCTCGGAAATATACCAAGTATATTAAACCGACCCGAACCAACTAGCAGCAATAACCTACGTTGCACACTAGCTATCTCGTTAATCCTATCCTCACCGTACTTCTCACCAAAGCACATAAACACCAATAAGCAAAACATAGCATACTTAAAATGATCCATCACCTGAACTCCATCATCAGTGACTCCAGCAATCCTAGATTCAGCATCCTTTTGTAAGTGATCAATCAAGATTTTCAGAACCCATTTTCGCCCAGACCCATAAGACTTAACCCTCGAAGGATGAAGCACCTCGGACGCTAGATTCCTACGTAAAACCCTCCATGTTGGCCCATAAGCAGATGAAGAGATATTACGTACAGGTAAAGTTCTAGGACGATCTGAAAAAACCGCGCCTTTTTGTATAAGTATTTGGTGAGCCAACGAGTGGCTTCCAACGAATACCGAAGGCCGAGAACCAATTGAAAGCGTTACAAGTGGTCCATACTTTGTTTTAAGGTTCCTAACAATAGGTTCAAGTGTTGCTAATGAGTTAGTTAGTAGTAACAAGTTTGAGGATATGTAAGATGGTCCTGGTGGTAGTGGTGGTGTGTTACGGTGACTCCTGCGAGATAGTAAGGTGGTGATGAGGGTGGTGAGGATGATGGTAAGGATGATAAGGAAGAAAGTATCCATGATGGAAGGAAATTGAGTGGTGGCAAATATGAGGTTTGAGAGTATCTATGGCATGTTTTATCATGTTGTGGTTCTTCTTTTCCATGTTAATATGATGTCAATCTCATCCTTTTGCTTGATTTTTGGAAGTTTGTTGATATTTTTCAAGAGTTTACCAAATTGTCCCCATGTAAATAATTGTAGAATCTAGAAAAGTGGATCTTTACTTTTTCTCCAAGAATTTTATTTAAAGAATTAGTAATGAAAAAGTTAATGAATTAATATATGTCATAAGTTGTAAATATTGTTATGCTTATAACACACGTTTTGATTTAACTTTCGTCTTGTATTTAATCCTTGTTGGTCCCCCATCATATTTATTAAACACAATTCTGTTTGATTAAGTATACGTTGCAATAATTTGGACCTATTAATAATATATTTTGCTTGCCTGAGATGACCCATCTTTTTGTTTAACAGAGATAGATAGATACATAAAGATAGTTTATGTATATTACATGGATAGAGATCCTCAAATGTTGATTTCAACATGACTAGTCATGCTGTCTCACATAAGAGACAGTGGTCTCCACAAGATAACTCACTTTAAATTTAAAATAAGGGACTCACTAAATTTTATATGAGACAACATAACTAGTCATGTTGAACTCAACATTAGAGGATCTTAATCCATATTACATTAGAAACTTATCATTAGTTAGAGTAATTAAATGCATTTTTTTAATATTAAAGGAAACCTTAAGTTTGAAGAAAACATCTAAGCATATGCGTTTAAGACACTTGTAATTAAAAAAATTCTTATACCAAACAAATTGATCTGAGTGACTGAGTCGTGTGGTTCTTATAAGTCGGTTTCAACTATAAATGGCTATTGGGCTTAGGCTTAGGCTTATGGTTGGGGTTTAGCTTAGGTTAATGATCCCAAGAGATCATTACAGGCCTGCGATAAAAAGAATTACTAACTTTCATTCCTTAGAAAACTATAAACCATAAGGAAAATGTCCATTATCATCACCAAAACTTTATGTGGTTGCTACAATAACAAAAAATGGATTCGATCTCTTAGAGCATAGGGTGTAGTAACTTAGGTTAAGGTTTAACACCATGTCACGTCAGCGCCACATCAGCTTTAATATTTCACCTTAACTCAACAATAAAACACCTCTTATCATAACTTACCCAAGGTAAACCTTAACTCACTTTAACTCAAATATTTTCAAATTCAACCCTAAACTAAAACTAATATTTCATTTAATAAAAAACATAACATTTAAAACACGAATTACATTAAATATTAAAGTTAAACACGAATTACATAGTACGATTAATACAAACTACCACGAAATTAATAAAAATAAAACTACAAATTAAGAATACGAATCATCTGAGTTATAACCCTCCTCACTCGAAGAGGAATTAAACTCGCCAGCATAATCATTTCCTTCCATGATGTCAAACCAGTTATGCCTAAGATATTCAGCATCCCTGACTTCTTGTTCCAAACGAGCAGCTTCCTCGCGTGCCTCGTTTTCTCTTATCTCTCTAAGATTTTCCTCGTCCTGCTCAAGTTCACGAAGATAATCCTCACTAAACCCAAAACGTTGGAGGTCCACCGGTGGAGTGTTAACAGGTGGAGTGTTAACATGTGGATTGTTAAGGGGTGGAGTGTTTACAAATACATTTTCCGGTTTGAATACCGGAAAGACATCTTCTGGTGGAGTTGAATAAACTTTATCTTCTGGTGGAAAGGTAGTTTCTGGCAGTTGTGGTGGACTGGGAAATTGTTGGGAGAAGTCTTTGCGAGACATTTTTGAGAATTTGTGTGTGTGAGTTGTGTGTATAAGTTGTGTGTGATAAACAACTTTGGTGGAGTTGTATATATAGGCAGATTTGATTTTAAATTTGAATTTGAATAAATCCCGCTCATATTTGAATTTTTAATTTTAAATTTGAATATGGTTATCCCGCTCAGACTGAACCGGTTAAATTTAAATTTGGATAGGTTGAGGAGGTGTAAGTGAAAATTTGTTTTAAATGCAAAGGTAATTGTTGAGGGGGTGAAATGATTTTTTTATTTGATATGCAGCTTAATGCTGCGTTAGGGGCTTAACATGCCCCGTTAACGCCCCCTTTAACGCCACACACGGTGTGGTTAACATCCCTTAACACGGGTATGTTAAGGGTTAACATGAAACACAAAGTTACCATACCCTTTGCTCTTACAAGCAAATAAATAATCATTTTGAATTAAATACTAACAAGTAACACCACCCAAATGTCCGGTTTAAACCAAAGGTGATGACCAATAATATGGTATAACAAATTTAAGAGTAAATTGCAAAAATCGTCCTTGTGGTATCACATGGACCTAAACCATACCCATGATCTAATGTCTAGATAAATTGTATCTATTTGGGTACCCATGACCCAAAGTCCATAACCCATGACCCATAACCCAAATATGGAGGAGCGTCCACGGATCCCTAATATTACACTGGAAGAATCCCTCATGTAAGGGATCCATGGGATCCGGGGAACAATAGAGGTTTTTGCCTATAAATAGTGAGCCATTTCTTCATTCTAACTCACCCCTTCTACACATACTTTCTCTTAGTATTGTAAACTCTCTAACCTCATATCCAAAGGATCTTTCTATGTAGTTTTGTGTTTGTGTGATTCTCTAGGTTCCTCTTAAAGGCGAGATCACCACCTCTTGAATTCAAGCAAGCTCAAGTCCATGAGTTGCCAAGCTTCGTCATCATCAAGACTACTGAAGTTCTCTTGTTGATAGTTCTTTCTTCCTCCATAGAAGTGTAGTATTGATGGCATTAGTGAAGGGTGCCGAAAGTCCGTGTCAATGGCATTAGTGAAGGATGCCAAAGGTCCTTGTCAAAAGCATTAGTGAAAGGTGCTAAAGATCCGTGTTGAAGGCATTAGTGAAAGGTGCTGAAGGATCGTGTCAAGGGCATTAGTGAAAGGTGCCAAGGGTGTACAATCGATATGATGCATCGATGTACAACATAGATAGTTTGGGTCAAGGATAGTGATATCCCTTTGATATTGTAATAAGGAAGGTGTCACCTTTGGGATAGTTGTGTAGTGTTGGGTAGTAGTTCCTCCTTTGTAATGGAACTCGGTATCTAGCCTTGTACCGGATAAAGTGTAGGCGACGTTGTGATAGGTTTGGTTCTACCTCGTGGAAGAACCCGGTGTCTAGCCTTGTACCGGATCCACAAGGAGTTTGTGTTGTGTAGTGCTTACGAACTCTCGAGTGGGTGACTCGAGGAGTGGAGTAGGGCAAGGAAGGTGTCCTTTTAGCCGAACCACTATAAATACTCGCTTTGTGGTTTTGTGTTTCTTACTCTTTATCTTTGCATTACTTATTCATATGTTTAATAATCAACATCCAACATACACATTAAATAGATTGACATAAGTCGATCTAAATAGTTAAAAACGAAGTTTTAATCGGTAAAACTATTCAACCCCCCTTCTAGTTTTCTACATAATCCAAGCACCACTAGCTAACACAACACACCTATGACATACTTGAGAGGAACCAACAACAAAAGACACTTTTGTGATCTTGTGATGATGGTAAAGTCTAGCAACCCATGTCTTTGAGCTTGCAAGTCTTCTATGATAAACGTCCTGATCTCACCTTTAAGAGGAACCTAGAGAATCACTAAGAGAAAAGCTACATAGATGATACTTAGATCTGAGGTTAGAGAGGTAAGAATATAGAGAGAAGATATATCTAAAAGTGGTGAGAGGAAATGAGAAAATGGCTAACTATTTATTGACAAGTTGTCCTCTGATCAGCCGGATCCGCCAGATCCTTTCCTAGAGGGATCCGGCCCGTGTAGACCAAGGGATCCGGCACCTATGTCAGTCCAGTCCAGATTTTGGTTACAATTCCGGGTTTTGGGTTATGGGTTATGGGTTATGGACTATGGGTCATGGGTAGCCAATATGATGTCATGCATGATGCAAAGTATATTTTGGGTTATGGGTTATGGACTTTGGATCATATGTCATTGACTTTGGGTCATGGGTCATGGATTTGACCTATTTTGATGTCATGCATGATGTAATGCAAATGGGCCATGGGTCATGGGTTATGGGTTTTGGGTTATGGATAGTCCAAGCTACTTTGTATGTTTATTTGGTTAATTTATAACTATATATTTTTTTTAAAGTGTAAGTAACAAAAGTTACTTATAAATGTTTTTATAAAAATGGTTTTGGTTATATGTAAACTGTTTAACTAAATATGTTTGATGGTTTATTTATTTAGTTAAAGGAGTTAGTAAACTATTGGCTCAAAAACTTGCATATTTTATTTATTTCATTAAAATGATTTTACGGCTGTTATCGACAAAACATAAGAAGATCGTAAGATATAAATAAACGTTTTTACGGTTTATTGGTATTAACAATCTCCCCCTTTTTTGATGACAAAACATAAAATTATTAAGTAAAAATAAAATTTGTAGAGTTTTTACGTTTTTAATCTTTTCTCCCCCTTTTTTTCGAAACAAAAAAAGCGTCGAAAAGAAACTAACATGAATAAGAAAGAAAAGAAAGAGATTAGAAGGAGTTTATAAAGAGATAAGAAGGGTAAAGTAGTGCATATATGCTCCCCTTGACAAGTGCTCCCCTTTGGTGAAGGCGTCAAGTATTTTAGGAAGGCTAAGAGGAGAATATTGCAAGATAATGCTTTGCTCTGACGAAAGCTCCCCTTTATTGAGGGCGTCAAGTATCCAAGTGAGTTTTGAAAATCTACAAAACAAATGTTAGAATGCAAGCATATAGTATGATTTTGCAAAAAATAAACTAAAATATATCTCAGATTTGTTTCTGAGCAGCCGGATCCGCTGGATCCAGGTAAAAACTTAGGGATCTGGTTATCTTCACTGTTAGTAGTAGTTTAATGTATGATAAGCCATAAAAGAAGATAGCAAACACTATAATATGTTAAGAGAACATGTAGCATAATCAAGTAAGTCCATGTAATGAAACAACAAGATTGGTACAACAATGACCAATCTAAAAACTAAGAACATGGTATATAGAATTTAAGAAATCCTAATGAGAAAGACTAAAACTTAATTTAAGCTAGAGAAGAGAAAATAAGGATAAACACCTTTGCTTGCACTTTTTCTAGTTGTAGTTAGGTTTGTTAATGTCAAAGGGAAAGAAAGAAACCACCAAAAGTTGTGATCTCATAAATATGCTCCTACTTCCCTATATGTTTCTACGGCTTGAAACCTCGATAACATAATTCATTACAGAAACGAGAAAGTGGCTACTCATATAACTTGTCCTATTGTTTCTATATAATACAAAAATGGGCAAAAGTTTAATATAGAACCAAAATTTACCATAGATCCAATCAACCAATAATAGTCATTCATTTTTTTATTATGATAAACTTTCACCCTTTTTTAAAAAATTAAATATTTTGCAAACCGTTAATCGTTACGCGATAAAAATTATACCATCGTGACGAAAATTAAATTATCTTTCTATAAATATGCACTACTATATATTTTTAACAACTTTTTTTTTTCAAAATTTCGGTTAACAAAAATCATATATGATTTGTGAAAATCATATATGATTCGATTTTTACGAATCACATATGATTTTTGAGAATCATATATGATTGTAAAAATCATATATGATTCGTAAAAATCGAATCATACATGATTTTTTAAAATCATATATGATTCGTAAAAATCATATATGATTTTTTCGGACGGAATTTTTGAAAAAAAATGTTTGTCGAAAATATGTAAAAGTGCATATCTATAGAAATATAATTTAATTCTCGTCACGATGGTGTATTTTTTATATTTTGAAGATTTACCGTTTGTAAGATATGATGTTTTAAAAAAAATGTGGAAAATGATTTTGTATTAATTTAGATAAAAAATGGAGGGTTATAATTGGTTCATTTGTTCTATGACAAATATGAGTTCTATATTGATCTCAACTCCACAAAAATGTGATTAGGTGAAAAGGTGAGGTGTGGGTGGCGTGTAGGGAAAAAAATAAGGGTGTAGTTTAATTTTTCAGTATTTATTTGGTATATTATGTATAATGTAAATGTTAAATTATAAATGTAAGCTTAACCAAAAATGTAGTTTTTGATGAGAAATGTACAAAAACTAACTTTTTCAAGGGTGATGACACTAATTTAAAATGACTTGAGCATATCGTTGACTGTTTATGAAGTTTAAGTAAAATTGTAGGTCGAATGTACGTTCGTAAAGCAAGGGTTCCTAGAAGCATGAACACATAGCACAAAATGACCTGACAAGTATAATACTAGTAAAAATAATACCTCAAAGGTGGTGAGTTATTATGCATTGCATGCATGTATGAGATGTAAAAATATATAACGTAGACGGTTTACGCAAAAATAATAAATTTAAATGCATATGACTTATGTAATATGCTTGTAGTATACTTGTTATGAGTAGACTAAATTTAGTCTAGTGTCGGTACGCGTTGAAGGATGTTTTTCGCAATAAGAGGGATAACTTCCCCGTTTTAGGTTAAATTAATTACGTAAGTGTCAAAAGTGAAATAATGCAAGTTTTTGGTTAGATATTAACCTGGAAAAAAAATTACAGGTTGTTATACATTGCAAACACAAATAATACCTATTTGTTCTTTTTCACAGTTGTGTAATAACACGGCAAACGAACTCAAACATAGTCACAAATAAGGTTTAGGGCTGAGAATATGGTAGTTGATGATCCGAATTCTTCTTCACATAGACAATAACAAAACATTAATGATGGATGAACAAACACCAAGGCAACTTAGTATTACTTGGCTCTAGTCTTTGTTCATCCATCATTGCTACTTCATTATTTTTTGATGCTTGAAGGTTATTCCATAGGATTGATTCAAATGGTACTCCATAAATAATGAGAGAGAGAGATAATACCAATTTGTTTGTTCTCACATTTCTATAACAATACTGCCAGGCGGTTTTAGTATACTGACCAATAATGCTTAGGTTTTTTGGGTGTTGCTTTTGTTTTGGATTTTTTCTGAGGTGTTGATTCATCTTCATCATCACTGTCTAGTTCGACAGTAGGCTGTGTTTTGTTAGAGTTGGGTGGTGGGTCACATGAGGTATTTCTCGTTGTTTATGGCAGCCACATGCTCATTACGAGCTTGAGGTGGTTGATAAGGTTTGCTTCCAGATTGGCTACCTCTGGGGTTCAGTTAAGTGTTGTTGGGAAGAGATCCAAAAGGTCGACCAGATTGTTTTTCAACTAATATGTCAAATTTTTCTTCCAGATTTTGGATAGAGGCTTGATGGTTTTTAGTTGTAGACTCTAATTTATCTTTAAGATCCATGAATGTTTCTTCTACGAACATATTTGTAGATTGTTGCGCTTTCATGAAATCGCTGAGTTATTTTTGAAGATCTGGTTTTTCATCAGAACGAGGTGATCTGGATTGATCTATGATATATTTTGATCTTTCACCAGTATTTTATCTCGATCTCGATCACATTTACGATAATCATCATAAAAACGGGTGTGTCGAAATGATTGCTAAATTTCGCTTCTTCGCGAGTCATAGGAGTATCATCATCATTGCAATTTGTGGTTGAATGATTTCCACCATAGTTGTTACATCCATTACGCTTTTCTTTTATTTCTTTATACTGAGCGTCCATTTTTTATGGCTATGGCATCCATTCTAGCCATAATTTTTTTAGTATTAGAATCACTGCTACCTTCATCGGCGAAAGCAATAGTATTGCGAAGAGTGGTTTTTGGTTTCTGAATTTTGGCCCAATCATGTTTGAGTAAGACTTTGTCTTCGAGAAGTTGGTAGGCTTGATTAGGAGTTTTGTAAAGGAATATTCCTTTGGGTGCATCATTTAAGACTTCTTGTGTGATTTCGTCAAGTCCATGGTAAAATATTTTGATTATATTTCCTTTACTTAAACCATGTCCATTACAATTTCTAAGTAATTCCTTCATTCGGAGCCATGCTTTAGTTAAAGTTTCTCGCTCGTGTTGAGAAAAAGCACGGATTTTTCCAAGAAGACAATCAAATAATGTTGGAGGTAAAAATCTTCTTATGAAAGTGGTACGAAGTTCATCCCATGTTGCTATAGTTCTTTCGTCGAGTTCGTCTAACCAGGTTTTTGCTTCACTGGTTAGTGATAATGGAAACATCATGAACTGGACGGCTTCATTTTCGGTTTCTCCATATCTGAACATTTCACAAATTCCAAGGAATTTGTGGATCTGTTTATGAGGATCAGTTTTGGTTTGCCGGTCGAATTGATTATCTTTGACAAGGGTCAGATGATTGCCTTTGATACCAAATTCATTAGCGGTGTCGGGTAAAGTGATTGTTGGACCAGGAGTAGTAGCAACGGTCCGGTCGGTTGCCCACATGGGTTCATTATCGGTGTTATCCATAGGATCGTAGACTTCGATGAACTTAATGAAAAATCGATAACGAGAGATATCGTCGATAGCTGGGACAATTTCTTTAGGTGATTCGGGTCTTAGATCTTTTTTTGAAAATGGTACTCTTTTGTTTTTGTCTTCTGTTTATGGTTCATTCGACTTCGGATAAAGGGCTAGTAGTTCTGCGTTGGAAGATCGTGTGACCATCAAATACTGGACTACTAATGGTAATGGTTATCGGATAAAACCAAAATTCAAGTCGGATGAATTGAACTTTTGTTTCTGAGTAAATAAGTATGTCGTACTTAAGGAAAAGTACGACGTGCTTCTGGGCAATTTTTATTCGTAGTGAATTGTTTAGATACTAGGTTGAGTTGCTTTTCTGGGTATGATTTTGTCTGAGTTTAAAAACTGAGTTGGTTTGTTTTCCAAATTTTGGGCAAAATCGAGACACTTTAGGAAAAGGGTAAAAGTCAAAAATGATAAACATGCTTTCTGAAATGTATCAATATGATAAACATAATCATTTATGTATCAATATGTTAAACCAAAGATCAAATATGTGCAATAATGGGGTACTTCTTCACATCTTCATCTCTCATATTTGCATCGTTAGTCCTTTATACTAACGGCCGTTAGTAAACAACTTAAAACTTGGTTATCTTACGTTTTCGTCCGATTTTTTACGTTTTCAACCGATTTTTTACGTTTTCGTCCGTTTATTTATGTTTTCGTCCGATTTTTTACGTTTTCGTCCGTTTTTTAACGTTTTCGTCTAGTTTTTTACGTTTTCGTCCGATTTTTTACGTTTTCGTCCGTTTTTTTACGTTTTCATCCGATTTTTTACGTTTTCGTCTTTTTTTTACGTTTTCGTACGTTTTTTTACGTTTTCGTCTGTTTTTTTACGTTTTCGTCCGATTTTTTACGTTTTCGTCCGTTTTTTAACGTTTTCGTCTAGTTTTTTACGTTTTCGTCCGATTTTTTACGTTTTCGTCCGTTTTTTTACGTTTTCATCCGGTTTTTTTACGTTTTTGTCTTTTTTTTACGTTTTCGTCCGTTTTTTTACGTTTTCGTCTGTTTTTTTACGTTTTCGTCCGTTATTTTATGTTTTCGTCCGATTTTTTAACGTTTTCGTCTGTTTTTTTAAGTTTTCGTCCATTTTTTACGTTTCCGTCCGTCTTTTTACGTTTTCGTCTGTTTTTTTACGTTTTCGTCCGTTTTTTTACGTTTTCGTCTGATTTTCTACGTTTTCTTTCGTTTTTTACGTTTTCGTATAATTTTTAACGTTTTCGTATATTTTTTACGTTTTCGTCCGTTTTTTTACATTTTCGTCCGTTTTTTTACGTTTTCGTCCGATTTTTTACGTTTTCGTCTGTTTTTTTACGTTTTCGTCCGTTTTTTTACGTTTTTGTCGGTTTTTTTACGTTTTCGTCCGTTTTTTGACATTCTCTCCGTTATTTTACGTTTTCGTCCAATATTTTAGGTTTTCGTCTGTTTTTTTACGTCTTCGTCTGTTTTTTTAAGTTATCTTCCGTTTTTTTATGTTTTCGTCTGATTTTTTACGTTTTCGTCTGTTTTTTACGTTTTGGTCTGATTTTTTACGTTTTCGTTTGATTTTTTATGTTTTCGTCTGTTATTTTACGTTTTCGTCCTTTTTTTACGGACCAAAACGTAAAAAAACGGATGAAAACGTAAAAAAACGTAAAAAATCGGACGAAAACTTAAAACATCGGACCAAAACTTAAAAAACGGACGAAAACGTAAAAAATTGGGCGAAAACGTAAAAAAGCCGACGAAAACGTAAAAAACAGACGAAAACGTAAAAAATCGAACGAAAACGTAAAAAAACAGACAAAAACGTAAAAAATCTGATGAAAACGTAAAAAATCAGACGAAAACGTAAAAAAGCGGTTGAAAACATAAAAAATCGGAAGAAAACGTAAAAAATCAGACGAAAACGGAAAAAAAACGGGCGAAAACGTAAAAAAATGGACGAAAACGTAAAAAAACAGACGAAAACGTAAAAAATCGGATGAAAACATAAAAAATCGGACGAAAACTTAAAAAACCGGACGAAAACGTAAAAAACCAGACGAAAACGTAAAAAAAAGGACGAAAACGTAAAAAATCGGACGAAAACGTAAAAAATCAGACGAAAACGTAAAAAAACGGACGAAAACGTAAAAAATCAGACGAAAACGTAAAAAACAGACGAAAACGTACAAAATCGAACGAGAACGTAAAAAAACGAACGAAAACGTAAAAAATCTGACGAAAACGTAAAAAATCGGACGAAAACGTAAGAAAACCAAGTTTTAAGTTATTTACTAACGGCAGTTAGTATAAAGGACTAACGATGCAAATATGAGAGATGAAGATGTGAAGAAGTACCTCATTATTGCACATATTTGATCTTTGGTTTAGCATATTGATACATAAATGACTATGTTTATCATATTGGGACATTTGAGAAAGCATGTTTATCATTTTTGACTTTTACCCTTAGAAAAAATGTCACGTTTTCTAGAAATGCTTCGTAGTTTGTGAAAAGTACGTCGGGTTCGTGTTGAAAGAACATCGGTTTGATCAATGGTTTTACAGTAACAGAGAGAAAATAACTTGAAATTTAACACAGTTAACATGAAAATTGTAATCCAAATTTACCTAAGATGTTTAAAGTATGATAATAGAACAAGTGCTAGTCCCCACTAGCGGCGCCAAAAACTTTGATGTGTCTCGAAAGCTTTAAATTTATATTGCTAGTTCTACCGTTTCTCTTAATTCCAAAACACACGGGTAAAAGTATAGCCCTCGTTTATAGTAAAGATTTTAGGCAAGACCAGGTCATTTCACAGGGACTAAGATTATTCTATTCTATTTATCAATAAAACTACTTAGATTGATTTTAGAAAGGGTTTAAGCAAATTATGCAAATAACGACTATTTGGAAAAGTATTCAAATATGGGATAAGTATGATCACTTTGATAGATTTTATAACTTAGTGGTAGGCAGATGATGATCTTAATGGTGAAAGCAAGTTCAATTCACGAATAGCTATTTTCAGCAAAATTGCGTTATCATAAATTAACCGGTTGATTCAAGACTTATATTTCTTATCAAGTAAATATTGTGGAAAACTAGAAGTGGGGTTGAATAGTTTTACCGTTTTTGGCTTTGTTATAAAATTTACTTTAGGGAAAACATTGATTCGATTCTTTGTGAAATCAAACTAATGCAATATGATGTCTATGCTAAGATAAGTAAACTATGACTACTAAAATGTAAATTGCAAGATAAAAAGTAAGAGATGGTAAGATCAAACCAAGACACGGAGATTTATAGTGGTTCGGTAATGAAGCTCCTCTTCACCCTACTCCACTCCTCGAGTACCCAACTTGAGAGTTCTAAGTACTATGTCAACAAACTTCCTTCAGGCGGAGAAAACTGTACAATGTCGCTTATCACTATTTCTAGCACTAAGCTAAATGTCGAGTACTAATCTAGCTAGTATCAATCTCTCACAAGATCTATTTGATCCTTATTAATCACACGCTATACAAGATCCACATGATCCCCTCGATCTACACACTATCAACACAATTTATACGACATCTCCAAGATCACAATGATCCACACACATAAGCTAAACAATACGATAAACAACTTGATGTATGCCTAGATATCACAAGTACGTAACAAATGTTACGAGTGCACTACACTAACATTACAACACTTTGTATCTTCTTGATACTTTGTGTTCTTCTCTTGCACAAGTATAGAAATGAAGGTGATCACTTGGTTGGATGATTGGATCACTCTTAAACAAAAGAAAACTATATAAATGATCAAGGAATTGTAAATGTGATAGAGGGATTTAACTCAAAAAATTTTGTGTGAAAAATGATGACCAAAATATGTGAAATTTTCCAGTATTTATAGGCAAAAGAAATATAGCCGGTACAGACAGACGGTACCACTAAATTTAATGGTGCCGTAGGTATTTAGTGGTATCGTGGCCGACAAAAACGCTCTTCATTTTGCTTTTAGTGGCGAAGGTTTATTTGGGGAAGTTTAGAGCTGTTTTGGGGGGGATAGATGTTGGTGATTTCAAACTTATTTTTCTAATTAAAACATTTTTTTAATTCAAAAATAATTTGTAAAATGTATTTTTGAAAAAATATTTTGTGACATTAAAAATGTGAAGTTTAGAACACAAATTCAATTCTTTAATCATTTGTCAAGTTGTAAATTTTTTTGTTCTTACCTAGAGTGATTTACGTAGAAACGGGATATTTCGACTAAAAACTTGTTTACGTTAATTTTGACGTAAAGTGTTTTTACATTTTGTTCATTAAAACGTAGAGATGTCGAGAAATAGAAATAATGTTTTTAGACATTATTTGTATTAACAAATATGTTTTCACAAGTTTTCAGAGATAATTGCAACACTAAAAACTCAGTTGTTTATCACTTAACAAGAGCGGATTTCTCCAACCAATTGATCAAGGCACATAGACATACTTTGATAATTATAGAATACTGATTGTTTCTTTTGACCTTTAACAATTAATAAGTAAAACCAGAAGTCATAAACAAAGTAGATGAGTTTTAAATACAGCAAAGTCTTAACATAAACGAAAAATCACATAAGATCATATCATAGCCAAACCACTTTATTATATAAACATATCCAAGCTGTGGAAAACTAGAAGGGGGGTTGAATAGTTTTACTGATTTTTATTTAGATTTCAAAAGTTTTAGATTCAATCTTATGTGAATTCTTATGGATGAATAGATAGTACCAAACAATAAAGAAAGTAAGTAAAGAATGCAAGTAAAGTAATAGTTAGAACGTAGCAAAACAAGTGATTTATAATGGTTCGGCTACAAGGACACCTTCCTTGCCCTACTCCACTCCCCGAGTACGCACTCGAGAGTTCAAGCACTATGTCAACAAGCTCCTTCAAATCGGCAGAGAAGCCTTAAAACGTCGCTTACACTTTTCCAGTACAAAGCTGAATACCGAGTTCTTCCACGAGGTAGAACCAACCCTTTACACAACTATTACACAACAAATATGTGAAATAAGAAATACGAGATATGCTACTGAAATCTTGTGGATGGACAAATCAATCAAGGACCCTTTGCTTGGATGATTTGTAGAGTAACGTGATCTCGCCTTCGTGAAGGACCTAAAAGAGAATCACAACAAAAGAGAGAAGAACTACAAGAATGATCAAATGATCTGAGGTTAGGAGAGTGAGATAATATATGAGTGAGTTGTAAGAACAATGGTGAGAAACAATGGAGAAATGGCTTACTATTTATAGACATTCTGTCTACAAGTAGGCCGGTTCCGGCGGATCCCTCACCCAAAGGATCCGACCAGTGTAATTGAGGGATCTGGCCTCTGGGTCAGTCATGTCTGGATTTTAGATACAAAACCGGGTTATGGGTTATGGGTTATGGACCATGGGTCATGGACTTTGGGTCATGGTTACCCAACAAGATACATTGTACCTAGTCAATGGGTCTTGGGTCATGGGTCATGGACTTTGGGTCATGGATCATTAATAATACCCAACATGATTTCATGCATGATGTCATGCAATGGGTCATGGGTTATGGATTTAGCTCCAAGGGTATGGGTCATGGGTCATGGGTCATGGTTATTACCCAACCCATTACATGTTTTATTACAACACATTTTTATTACAACATATATGTAAATAACCAAATGTATATATTTTGCAAAACAACATGTATTCTTAGAATTATACTTATGATAACTTTATATTTATTATCAACAAAACTTAACGAGATCGCTAAATATAAACAAATGTTTTTGAGGTTTATTTGTATTAACAATCTCCCCATTTTTGTTGATGACAAAACATAAATTTATAGTGAGTAAAACTTAACATTAGATGTAGGTTTTGAAATGTATGTAAGTTTTACTCTCTTCTCCCCCGTTTTGTCGAAACAAAAAGAGAGTTGAGAAAAAAAAATGGTGGAAAAAAAATGTTCCACAAAGCACCAACTCCCTCTTGACGGTAACTCCCCTTAGAATAGGGCGTCAAGTGAGACATAAAAAGATACCTACAAAAAAGATGTTAGTGATAACATATAATATAACCATGTAGAAGACGAGAGACAAGAGAGAAGACCAAGGTACATAAAAAAGTCCTTGTAATAAAACATCAACATGTAGTGGTATATATGCCACATACGAGTGTAAAAATAAAAACAAGGGTTTGTTCTTTATAAAGACCCAAAAAGGAAAAAATAAAATAGAAGAAAAATATTATTATCGCTCCTTCCATGCTTGCATAGGGTCTAATGGTGGAAGTTTTGGTGAGCGATAATGTTAATGTGATCAAGAATGTGGTTAAGAATAAATCGCATATCGTCCCTAATTTCTAGTGCGAGATCCTGATTACATTGGCAATGTTCGCAAAAGATATGGTCAGGGAGATGTGGTTGGATGTCATCCGGCCAAGTTTGTTTATTGGATTGCGGATTAGGTTGTGGGAATGTTGGTAAATATCGATCTATGTCCATGATCTTGGTGATTGGTGGTGGTAGAGAACCTAGATGTTCTTGTAATATGATGGGTGGTAGAGGTGGTAGATTTTCAAGTTCATTGAAAAGGGCATTTGGAGATGTAGGAGGTGTGGATAAAACTAGCTCTTTTGGGTTCACATTTGAGACTAGAGGTGGTGTAGACTTTGATGGTTGAGTTAGAGCGGGTGGTGGACTAGACAAAGGTATTGGGAGGTTTTTGGAGTCCTAAGTAGTTCCGCTAGAGTGATTTGTGAGTCAATTTGAGACTCGGTTGGAGAATATGGTGGTGAGTTTTGGGGAGATGGTGGAGGTGCTACATTATAATCGGTTGGTGGTGAGAGAGTGGTTGGTGAGGAGTTGTTAGACAAAGGTTTCACAAAGCAACATGGTCGGATACTAATCCGAGTGGTTTTCCTAGCCTTAGGTGGTGGTGGTATTACGGAAGGTGGTAGGATAAAGTTGAGGATATCTTGAAAAGGGTTGTTTTCACTATAAAGGTCAACATTGTTTTGAGATCTTTTGGAAGTCATAATGAGATGTGTTTGTGAGGTTGAAGGTGATGGAGATGCAAGCATTTTGGAAACTTATTTATAGGAGAAACAATGCATTGCAATGAATGCTAAAACCACAAAAATGAGCCAGAATCTAATGATTAGATATGAATTTAAAGCAAGTGATCACGATAGCACTAACATTAATTTAAATTCTCAATAGGTGATAAAAATAGAATGTTGGAATTTGAAATTTTCAAGAAAAAAGATTAAAAAGAGGTTATGAAATAGGCTTTTGTTCGCCGGTTCCCACGGATCCATCCTTTAAGGGATCCTTCCTGCGTTAATGCAGGGATCCGGGGAACTGGAGTTTTTAGGCAAAAAAATCATTTAGAAACGATAGTGCCTAGTGTGTGCCTACATGAAAACCATGTGGAGTTGCGGTTATCTCGACTCTTTAAAAGAAAAGATAAACATAGAAGTGAAAAATGTGTATGTATATGTATACGTGAGATAACCCAAAGACTCCTTAATTCATTATTGCTTAGTTCCGAAAATACATATTGATTATGTATTCCCTTTAGCATTCAATAGACATATGAGATGCAATGAAAAAGGTTTTACTTTGTATTAACGATGAGAGAAAAAAATGTTTGTCCTAGACATGAGAGTTCTTTTATGACAAAATGATACGGGGGGAAATATTTTGAAGAGTTTCTTGAAGAAAAATACTTTTTAGTATTATAAGAATTAAATCCCCATATTGTTTGTGAATCGTGCGAAATAGAATTCCTAGACTCGGAAGAAGAAGAAAAACACAAGTTTACGTACCTTCTAGAGAAAGAAAAGTTTCAAGACGATTGTTCCATAAGACCAAGACATAGATGGAGTAAGTTGAATTGCTCGCGCTTCAATGGTTTGGTGAGGATGCCGGCTATGTTGTCTTCGGATAACACTTTCTCAATAGAAATGTTCCCTTTTTGAACATTATCTTATAAGAAGTGATGACGAATCTCTATGTGTTTGGTACGAGAACGCAACACTGGATTTTGCTAAGATCTATAGCTCCCTTGTTGTCGCAGAGAATGGCAATGTCACTTAGATGGATGTCGTAGTCAACTAACGCTTGTTTCATCCATAGTGCTTGTTGGCATGCTTTGCCGGTAGAGACATATTTGGCTTCGGTTATCGAGATAGCTAATGTCGTTTGCTTCTTTGAAAACCAAGATGTTAAGCAACACCCCATAAAGGTGCAAACACCACTTGTACTTTTACGATCAACGTAATCACCTGGATGGTCAGAATCTGCATATACAATAGTTTCTACCCCCGTCCCTTTAGTATACCATAATCCTAATTGAGTTGTACCCTTAATATATCTAAAGATTCTTTTGACGGCTTCTAGGTGTGAAGTTTTAGGGTCTTTTTGAAATCTAACACAAAGACATACACTAAACATGATATCCGACCGACTAGCTGTGAGGTAGAGAAGACTACCAATCATGCCACGGTATTTGGTGTTGTCAACGGATTCACTATCTTCATATTTGGTGAGTTTGGTATCGGAGGACATTGGTGTTCTAATTGGTTTTGACTCTTCTAATCCGAATTTCTTTAACATTTCTTTAATGTATTTGGATTTGTTGAAGAAGATACCATCTTCTAATTGTTTGATTTGTAGACCGAGAAAGAAACTTAATTCTCCCATCATACATATTTCAAACTCATCATGCATGATTTTTGAGAAATCATCACACATTTCTTGACAAGCTGATTCGAATATAATATCGTCCACGTATATTTGAACAATTATTATTTGTGATTCCTTTTTCTTTGTAAAAAGTGTGTTGTCAACTAACCCTATGGTATAGTTGTTTTTAATAAAAAATGCTTTAAGTCTATCATACCAAGCCTTTGAAGCTTGTTTAAGACCATATAGGGCTTTCTTTAAGTTTTACACATGATTAGGTTTTTCAAAATCGAAAAACCTGGAGGTTGAGATACATAAACTTCTTCATTTATAAAGCCATTAAGAAAAGCACTTTTGACGTCCATTTGAAAGATTTTAAGATCATGAGCACAAGCATACGCATGGAGGATTCTTATAGACTCTAATCTAGCTACGAAAGCATAGCTCTCATCAAAGTCTATGCCTTCTTGTTGGTTGTATTCTTGAGCAACAAGTCTAGCTTTATTTCTAGATGCTACACCGTTTACATCTAATTTGTTTTTATACACCCATTTTGTTCCAATTATTGTTTGGTTTTTAGGTTGAGGGACAAGTGTCCGAACGTTATTAGAAACAAATTGATTTAATTCCTCTTGCATAGCCATAACCCAACTTTCATCTTTTATAGCTTCTTGAGTGTTTTTAGGTTCTAAAGTTGACACGAAACAAAAGAGACTACTTTGGTTTTGAACTTGAGACCTTAGAGTTCTTTCATTTAATTTTCCTATGATCTTTTCTACAGGATGATCTTTAGACTCTTTATCATTGATAATTTCATTGTTTAATAGTCCATCTTCCTTGCTTTCTTTTTCTTTTATTTCTAAGACTTCACTTTCGATTAACTCGTCGTTGACAAGAGGTAAAGAAGTTTTAGGTGGACTCTCGTCGAATTTGACATTTAAAGACTCTTCAACTTTCATGGTTTCTTTATTTAGTATTACATATGCTTTACTATTAGGAGAATATCCCAAGAAAATACCTTTAGTTAATTTTGGGTCAAATTTGGTTAGGTAGTCTTTTGTGTTAAGTATAAAACATTTACTACCAAAAACTCGAAAGTGTTCTAACGAAGGCTTTTTTCCTCGTAACAACTTTGGAGTTTTTCCTAAGAAAGGTCTAATTAAGACTCGATTTAGAATATAGGTCGATGTGTCGACGACATTGCACAAAAAATTATGAGGAATAGATTGCTCATTAATCATTGTGCGACACATTTCTTGCAAGGTTTGATTTTTCAGTTCAACTACCCCATTTGATTGTGGGGTGCGAGGAGCCGAGAAATTGTGAGTAATACCATTAGCATCACAAAAAGCTCCGAATTGCACTTCATTATCAAATTCCCGACCATGATCTGTTTGGATCGACACAATAGGACTTCCTAGTTGTCTTTGAATTTTTCTACTTAAGATTTCGAAGTGATCAAAAGTTTCAGTTTTATTCTTTAAAAATTTAGTCCATGTATACCTAGAGTAATCGTCTACTATAAACAAGGTATAGAAGTTACCTCCGTAACTTTGGATAGCTGACGGACCAAATAAATCCATATGTAACAGTTCTAGACATTTTGATATAGAAACCATATTTTTAGCTTTATGACTAGCATGGACTTGTTTTCCGACATTACAAGTGTTAGGTCACCATAAGTTAACACAAGCATCAATATGTAAGAAATAAGATGAAGAAAGATCGGTTGAACACAAAGCACACACACGTATGAATAAGAAAACGTTAGGCATAGGGCAACATGTGTTTATATAGGGAAGGGAACTAGGGCAACATGTCTAGTCCATTCCTTACTTATTGGGCTTGGGCCAAGGCCTATGGGCTTTTTACATAAGCCTTGCCATTTATAACAAACATAAAAGCCTAATTAAGCAACCTATTACATATTGATTACTAACACTTGAAATACAAGTTAGGAGTGATTCCAACAATCTCCCCCTAAGTGTTGGTAATTAATAAATGACTCCAGCAATCTTGAAAAGTTGTTGGTGTTGATGTAATAGCAGTTGCTTTGACGTCTTCTGACATTCTTATTTCTTGTGAGAAGAAGTGTCTTGATTCCAACAATCTCCCCAGTGTGAGGATCTTGTTTCTTTTAAAATTCTCAGCTTTGACATCTTTGTAATCATAGTTCATATTTCTTTGTTCTATTGTGGATATGGTAATGTTATGTTGTTGTTGTCTGCATCAGGTCCGCTTCATTGCTCAGGTGTCTCCACGTCCTTCTCCAACATGCTCACACGCTCTTTGACGTTGGATTTCAGTTTTGATCTAGTTCTCTAAGTCTATAAACTTTGAAGATTCTTTGGCTTTGAGGAAGAATCATTCTGACTTTTGTTTTGCCTTTCGAGAGAACTTCAAATTGTGTTGTTGTTGGTATGAGCATGTGGAGAATCAGCACGATCATCTCCCAGGAGCATCCATAAGAAGAAAACATAAGAATGGGTTAGTGATAAACACCAATCGATCACTGTGGTCGTTTCTTAGAGAATTGACCACTACGATTGTTCTTCTGATGAATGTCTTGATTCCATTCACCTTGGTCGGGCGAATCAGCCGTCCGAATCCCATAAGGGACAGTTGGCATTACATTGAACAAGTTCAAGTAATGACCCACATCTTCAGGACTTGATTCTTGAAAGGAATCTCCTTAGTGGGATTTCCAACACTTACAAGTTCGAACTTCGAGCGTGTTAACAGCATAGTGTGAAAACACATCTCTAATTCTAGCAAAGGATGTTCCTGAACTGGAGTCCCTCAAGTAGGATAACACAATGTACCGAAGTACACCTACAGTTCAGGTGAGTCGTTGAGGTACACCGAAGCATCACCTCACGACTGTAGACCGTTTGAGACAACACTAAGCGTAACCCACAAGGAGTTACCAAAGCGACCTGCTGTCAGGGCTGTTTAATGATGATCCTGGCACGAGTTTCCATTCAATGTTCTCGACAGATTGCTAAGATCTGTGAAGGACTCGATAATGTGTCACTTGCGTCCTTAATGTTGAACGACAAGTGATGAAATGTCAAGTGTTCCTAAGAGATCTTTTGATGAATCTCGTGGCTCTAGACTCAATAGTGCGCTTTGGTTTTCCTGAGCGGAGATTAGGGAGAGGGTATCCTTCTTCAATACCAGCGATCTCTAAGAGAAAGTCGATAGTTTACGTAGGGTTCCCTGTAAGAATGAAACAAGCTTCCGTTGAGAGAAACTTGAGTGGCTAAGAAGGTTTAGTGCATGCGTTATTGGGTCTGATGAGTGTCTAAATACTCATCATTTTTGTACAATCTAAACTGCAAAATCATCTGAAAACACTCAGAAACACATCAAAATGATCAAAATATTACAAATCAGTGTTTTATGTGTTTTAAATGCAAAAATATCAAAATCAGATGAAAAATGATTCAAGTTTGCAAAATTGGCAGTTTTAGTCCCCCAAGTTTTAAAAGTTGTCAAATCTAGTCCCTGGAATTCAAAAATGTGGAATTTTATCATTCAAGGTCCCTGAAATATTCTAAGTTGTTAAAAATGGTCCTTGAATGATTCTTTGGTCAAATGGCATAAAAGGTCCCTAAACTTTGGAAAATTACAAAATTAGTCCTTGGTCCTTTTAAAATGGAATTTATGCAAAAAGGGTCCTTGTACTATCAAAGTTGTCAAGTTTGGTCCTTGTAATAACATTGGAAAAAGCATCATGATCAGTCCTTGAAGTTTGGTGAAATTACATTTTTGGTCCTTGTTATCATAACTAAACCAAACGGGTCCCTTTGTAATATTAAAGCCCAAATCCAATCCATGGCCCAAATGCATATCCAAGCCCAAACAGTTTGACCCCCCCCCCCCCCCCCACTCTTGACCCTTGAACCCCCATGACCCTTGAGCTTGACCCCCGTAATATTAACCCACGGGTCAACAAAAGTCAAACAGGCAAAGAAACCGCCCAACACTGTTCACTTGCCTCCTCAACCTCTGAATCCCCAAAACCAGTCATGGTTTTCCCATTTTTTCTTCAACCCCCCCCCCCTTACCTTGTCCCCTCCACCTCCACTAACACCCAAATACTCTTAATTACTCAAACCCACTCCATTTATTGATCAAACCTGCTAATAAGAAAATTGGCGCCAAAAAGACACTTGGACGGATATGATGGTTTTAGCCAATCCAATGGCTCAGAAGTGGTGGGAAAGATTCAGAGGTCAAGGAGCAGTCATAAAAGTCTATAAAGAGAAGCTAAGAAGCAATGTATCTTGATGCGTGCCAAACAGCCAAGCTTTCTCACACAAGCCTGCCACTTGTGAATGGCAGACCGTAAGGAGCTTAAAACTGCCTAGGCACGAACTCAATGAAGATCTGAGGAGTATAGTGTTTCCCCGGGTCGTTATGTCCCAGCGAGTTGTGCAATGGATTATCAAACGTTTAGTGATCGGGAGATTTGAACGAAAAAAGGAGATTTGAGATTATTATAACTACGGGTAAAAGCCAACAAATAAAAATGGCTTAAATGCAAATTAAAGAAAGTTAAAAAGATAAAATCTATTAAATAAACGCTATCACTATATTTAAAATGATGAACGTTTAAAACTTGAAACTAAAAACTTACGTTTAAAATAAAATCTACGTAAACGTACAAATAAAAACGTGAAAATTACACAAGATAAATCCTAAAAATATGAAAAATACATTTTTACAATCCTAATGATAAAATAAAATTTATAGAAAAGGAAAATTATTTTTATGACTATTTATCTAATTATTATTAATTAAAAACTATTTTTAACTATTAAATATTAATCTAAAATACAAGAAATTAGGAAATAAAGCTAGAAAAATAAAATTATGACTTAGAAAAATCTAAAATATTATAAAAGTTATTTTAAAACTGAAAATATATTTTTTAGACTTTTTAAATAATTATTATTAATTAAAAACTAATTTAAACTAATTAAAATTAAGAAAAATAACAAATGAACAGTAAAAATTATGAAACTTTACAGGAAAATCTAAAATATTATTCTAATCATGGGAAAAATATAAAAAGTTAGATAAGCCTACTAATAAGCTGAATTGGACAAATAAGCAGTTTGAATAAGCACTTGAAATAAGCTAAAAGCTAACTATAAGCTACCATAAGCTACTAAAGCCTAAATCTAACCTAAAACGAGCTAATGCAACTGATTGGGAAGTAAAAAGCACAAGCTACAGAAAAAAAAAACTCGCGACCAGATTTTAATAACTATATGCCAAACGGCCTCTAAGGCCCTACTTTAAGCACTAATTAAGCTAGCTTATAAAATTCCTAAAAATAAACTAAAATGATCATGAAATCCACGACCAACCAAAGATCTTGTATCCCAAATTTGAGCTCAAATGGACTTATAATGAATCCGTGAAAATTCCACAAAGTTTGGCAAAAATCACGTTTTCACTTATTTTTCTTTTTGGTTTTTGGATTTTCTTTTTGGAACTTAAAAATGAGATCAAAGTAAGCTATTTTTGTTAAACCTTTACTTTTGAAAAGCACTCGATAAGCTGTTTTCACAGCTTATTGTCTTCTGAATTGGACAGCAACTAAACACACCTTTCATTAGCTTTCTAAGCAAACTTTAATATGGACAAGCTAACTTAATTCTTAAATAGGCTACACAAGAATTTCTAACTAAAGATAAGCTACTAATAATACATAGGTACTAACAAAGATAGGGGAAAACAGTTGGGAAAAGGTAATCTATCTAGGGGATGAAAGGGGATCGTAAGGCTTCTATTAAGCACGAAACAAGTATAAATAGGCTACTAATAAGCTAACATAATTTAGCTGACTACAAAGCATTTAAATGGGACCTAATAAGCAGAAGATAAGCTGATAAGCTAAAGAAACTAACCCGAAAAGGGGCTGCAACTGCATGCCTAAAACAGCCTGCTGAGACCTTTTGAGCTTATTTTTAAGCTTCAAAAAAGCCTTACCAAGAAAAGATAAGCTGTACCAATTTCAAGTTAGCATAACCAAGAGTCAAAATAAACTGATTTGGGTAAAAAAAAAAAAAAAGGAGCTTGAGACAGCTAAACAACAAGCTATTAGCAGCTGGTGTTGGCCACATTTTGACTGAGACAACGAACAGAAATTGCAACAAGGCAGGGCTCAAGTGGTGGTTATCAAGGGCAACTTAAAGCATCTACATAAGTCCTAAACTACACATGAAGCTCAAAAAGATGAAAATCATAGTCCTAACTACTGATTACATCTAGATCTAATCTTGATTCTAATCCTAAGGTTAACTAAATCTAAGTACAAAAAAAAGAAATTAGGCTACAGTGAAGGTTGCAATATCAGCAAAAAATTAAAAAAAATATATAAATTGTAAAACAACTTTCAAACCGATTCAAACTTGCAAACAGTTGTACACTTGTTCAGGATACTAACAATAACTAAGTTGAGAGTCAAAATGGGTCAAAGTGGGTTATTGACCCACCAGACTAACTAACCTAAACACTGCTTCAAGGTTCGAAACTTGGTTTTAAGAGGTGAGAACTTTTAACAATGATTTGCATCAATTAAACCAACTAAAATCTATTTTAAACAACATTACCAAACAACTTGAAAGCATTTGCAATGGAATTTAAGGACATAAAAAAATTAAAGAGTTAAATAAGCTGGAGTAAAGGAATGAAAATTGCATTAACTGAAATCAAAGATTACATCTAATTAAATAACAATGAAATCACAGTGGAACTAGAACTAAGAATCTAAGAAAGACTTAAAAACTAAAAACTAACTCATGACTCCTTAACTAAAAACTAGAACCGAATAAAAAGAGGAAAAGAAAACTAAAAATTAACTACTCTTCAATGGTACGAGCCACCCTTTAAATCCTTCTCTCTTCACATCTCTGTCTTGTGCAACTTGTGAGATAAACGTGCTAAAGCACGCGTGCCCTGCATCTTTTCTCTGTCTCTTCTGTTCCCGTGTCTCTCTCTTCTGTTGTTTCTTTTCGTGTGAGATAAGCAGGCGTGGGTGTTGTCAGGGGAAGTGATGGGGATGACAGGTTTTTTTACTTGAGGTGTGTTGGGTTTGTGTGTTGTGGTGGGAAACGAAGAAAAGAAGGAAGAAAGGTGTGTAGGTTAATAATTTGACCGGGTGTTAGGGGTTAAGTTTGGATTGGATAATGTGGATATTGGACCGTGGGTTTGTGGCTTGAGTTGGTTTTGGGCTTAAGGGTTGAATGGACCAAACAAGTAGTTAGCTTTGGATTTAGGATTAGAAATGGATCCATAAATCATTTAAGGGACCAATCTTGTACAAACTGAAACTTCAGGGACCAAAGCTGTAATATCTAGAATCATATTCCAAGGGCCAATCTTGACGATCTCAAATAATCCAAGGACTAAATTTGACACTTTCAAAATTCCAAGGGCCATTTTTGCCAATTTTCAAACTTGAAGGACCAATTTTGTAATTTTCTCAAACTTTTGATATTTTTCACCAAAGGACTAATTTTGACAAGTTTTGATTTTAAAAGGACCTTTGGTGATTTTTCTTTTGAAATTTTGACTCAGGGACTATTTTTGACAATTTTAGAAACTTGGAGGACTGAAACTGCCAATTATGCAAACTTTGCTCATTTTTCATCAGATTTTAAACATTTTGCATCTGAAACATATAAAATGTAATTTTGGAATATTTTCAGTATTTTGATGCATTTCTGAGCATTTTTAAACGTTTTGCAGTTCAGATTGACCCAAAAATGATGAGTATTTACACACTCATCAATCCCCCACACTGAGATATTGCTAGTCCCTAGCAATGATTTGAGAAAACATAATGGATTTTAATCTCTTTACCAAAAGCCATTACTTCTGGAGTAGCCAAATGTTTCAGTTCAAGTAAGAACCATGGTACACCGATAACCATGTGATTTTGAGCAAACCACCAGCTTCCAACGGATTTGATTTGTCTTTACCAGAAGCCGTTTGCTCTGGACTAGCCAACTCTTAGATAAATTATCAATATTATCTTTGGTGAGCTGATTACCAATTATGGATTTTCCACTGCCTTTACCACAAGCCATAAACTTGCGGGCTAGCCAACTCTTCACTTTTTAGGATATGGTTAGCTGAATACCATACAATTTTGGGCAAATTGCAAGCCGTCAACGGATTTGAGATATCTTTACCAAGAGCCGTTTGCTCCTGGATTAGCCAATCCTTTAGTTTTTTAGACAAGGCGGACTGATAACCAAATGAGAAAGTGTAAAACACTTACTCCAAAAAAAAAATTTTGGCCAAAAACGGGGGAATTGAGTAGTATAATACATATAACAAAATTCGTGAGAATCCCCCCCACACTTAGAAATGAATATTGCCCTCAATATTCAAAGTACCGGCGGTTATGCCGAAACAAAGAACGTAAAAGGGAAATACTACGGCCATTATTTAAAAAGATTTTTTTTTTTTTTTTTTTTTTTTTGAAACAAGACTTATATACAAAACATGTGGGGCAACCCCCCCACACTAGGGTGGTAGAAAGTAGAAAGAAGTAACTGTCAAGTTTTGTCACACAAGCTAGCCACTTGTGAATGGCTAACCGTAACAAACTTCAGACAGCTCAGAAATATGGGTGACAACCCATATGGCATGCTACTGTTTTTGATTACCGAGTCGCTAGCTTGACTCGATCCTCGCATTCATTTGTTCATGGGGAAGCAAAGTGGAAGAAACAATCTCCATCGGACTTTCATTCAAGATGTTTGGACAAACATTTGAAGCACGTGAAAGTTCCACACCGATGAGATATAGAGAGAACCGGCTCAAAAATGATAAATGAAAATGCCGGGATCAAAAATAGTGTCCTCATTCCCGAAGGAGAAAAGGGAACGAGAAGTCACACCATATGTGAAGAAAATAAGGAAAATCATGATGATGATCATGACTAACTCCTCATTATCAGAAGGGGAATTCATGATTTTTGGATCATGAATCTCATCAGTGAGGATAGAATTGTCATCACATGATGGAAGAGATAAGTTAGAATACAGAGGTGGGACAAGTGGTGTGCTCTGAGAGCTAGCAATTTCCACCACTTCCGTGATGGTCTCTGTATCGGCCTCAGACATTTCATCGAAAAGAGGATTTACTTTCCCAAAAGTGTAGTCATTATTAAATTCAAAAAGAGGATTTGAGAAAATCCCGGAAGTAACCTCAGAAATGTCGAGGGAATCACAAAAAGGAAAATCACAATCACTATCGGATATATCCTCAGACTCACTTGGGATTGGGACAAGATCCTCAACACTAGACGATTCCGTTTCCGAAATAGTGCTGAGATGATCATCCTCCATTATGAGAGAGTCTTTGGAAGCAATAATAGGTAAGATAGGTGTGATAGCAATAGACTGAGGGAGTTGAGAAATAAGATTGTTCAATTGAATAACACTCTCCTCGTCGTTCTCATAATATTCCTTCATCTGAATACTATCCTCATCATCATCGTCATCATATCTGATTCTTATATTCATCTGCTGAAGCTTACACACCATTCTTTTCATTTGCAGTTTCTTTCGAATGCGTATTTCTTCAGAACTTTGAGGAAGATTACACTCCTCGTAATCATTGAAATGATGTGAAGGCTCGGAAGTCTGATGACTGATTGAATACTGTGGGGGTTGGAAATTGTCAAAACCGGGAGAATTGGAATTTTGAAAATTTTGATTCACCGGCTGACATTCAAAAGTCGCATGAGGACCCCCACAATTCTCACAACATAGATAATTGGGAAAATAACTTTCACCAAAGTTCTGATTGTAACATGGTTCCGGCTCATAGACAAGCGGGACCTGTGGTGGACAATCAAAACCGTAACGAGAATCATTCTCACAAAACTCGTATGAGTAGGATTCGTATTGGGGCTATGGAGGTAGGTAGGAAAAATCGGGTGTTTCATTTGAAATGGGATCGGAATTACCGACAAATTTGTCCCCGAAACTCACATTGGTACCTCGCCGACAATTTCCACCGTTAAATGGACCTCCACACCAGGAACATGTCGAAAACCATGACATCAAGAATTAAACGGTTAAGAGGGATAAGAGATGAAGAATTAAACAGATGGAGGATAAAGGAATGGAGAATTAAACAGATTAGAGGGTAAAGATGAATATTTTTGGATTTTTGAAAAATAGGCTATAGAAACAAAGAATGAAAATATTTTTGGGTTTTTAATTTTTATAAAAAAAATATAAATACATACAGATGGTATAAACAAGGAGTGAATATCCAAATCACTAATCTGCTAGACGAAAGATAATCAGCACAGCTCCCCGGCAGCGGCGCCAAAATTTTGATGCGTGCCAAACAGCCAAGCTTTCTCACATAAGCCTGCCACTTGTGAATGGCAGACCGTAAGGAGCTTAAAACTGCCTAGGCACGAACTCAATGAAGATCTGAGGAGTATAGTGTTTCCCCGGGTCGTTATGTCCGAGCGAGTTGTGCAATGGATTATCAAACGTTTAGTGATCGGGAGATTTGAACGAAAAAAGGAGATTTGAGATTATTATAACTACAGGAAAAAGCCAACAAATAAAAACGGCTTAAATGCAAATTAAAGAAAGTTAAAAAGATAAAATCTATTAAATAAACGCTATCACTATATTTAAAATGATGAACGTTTAAAACTTGAAACTAAAAACTTACGTTTAAAATAAAATCTACGTAAACGTACAAATAAAAACGTGAAAATTACACAAGATAAATCCTAAAAATATGAAAAATACATTTTTACAATCCTAATGATAAAATAAAATTTATAGAAAAGGAAAATTATTTTTATGACTATTTATCTAATTATTATTAATTAAAAACTATTTTTAACTATTAAATATTAATCTAAAATACAAGAAATTAGGAAATAAAGCTAGAAAAATAAAATTATGACTTAGAAAAATCTAAAATATTATAAAAGTTATTTTAAAACTGAAAATATATTTTTTAGACTTTTTAAATAATTATTATTAATTAAAAACTAATTTAAACTAATTAAAATTAAGAAAAATAACAAATGAACAGTAAAAATTATGAAACTTTACAGGAAAATCTAAAATATTATTCTAATCATGGGAAAAATATAAAAAGTTAGATAAGCCTACTAATAAGCTGAATTGGACAAATAAGCAGTTTGAATAAGCACTTGAAATAAGCTAAAAGCTAACTATAAGCTACCATAAGCTACTAAAGCCTAAATCTAACCTAAAACGAGCTAATGCAACTGATTGGGAAGTAAAAAGCACAAGCTACAGAAAAAAAAACTCGCGACCAGATTTTAATAACTATATGCCAAACGGCCTCTAAGGCCCTACTTTAAGCACTAATTAAGCTAGCTTATAAAATTCCTAAAAATAAACTAAAATGATCATGAAATCCACGACCAACCAAAGATCTTGTATCCCAAATTTGAGCTCAAATGGACTTATAATGAATCCGTGAAAATTCCACAAAGTTTGGCAAAAATCACGTTTTCACTTATTTTTCTTTTTGGTTTTTGGATTTTCTTTTTGGAACTTAAAAATGAGAACAAAGTAAGCTATTTTTGTTAAACCTTTACTTTTGAAAAGCACTCGATAAGCTGTTTTCACAGCTTATTGTCTTCTGAATTGGACAGCAACTAAACACACCTTTCATTAGCTTTCTAAGCAAACTTTAATATGGACAAGCTAACTTAATTCTTAAATAGGCTACACAAGAATTTCTAACTAAAGATAAGCTACTAATAATACATAGGTACTAACAAAGATAGGGGAAAACAGTTGGGAAAAGGTAATCTATCTAGGGGATGAAAGGGGATCGTAAGGCTTCTATTAAGCACGAAACAAGTATAAATAGGCTACTAATAAGCTAACATAATTTAGCTGACTACAAAGCATTTAAATGGGACCTAATAAGCCGAAGATAAGCTGATAAGCTAAAGAAACTAACCCGAAAAGGGGCTGCAACTGCGTGCCTAAAACAGCCTGCTGAGACCTTTTGAGCTTATTTTTAAGCTTCAAAAAAGCCTTACCAAGAAAAGATAAGCTGTACCAATTTCAAGTTAGCATAACCAAGAGTCAAAATAAACTGATTTGGGTAAAAAAAAAGGAGCTTGAGACAGCTAAACAACAAGCTATTAGCAGCTGGTGTTGGCCACATTTTGACTGAGACAACGAACAGAAATTGCAACAAGGCAGGGCTCAAGTGGTGGTTATCAAGGGCAACTTAAAGCATCTACATAAGTCCTAAACTACACATGAAGCTCAAAAAGATGAAAATCATAGTCCTAACTACTGATTACATCTAGATCTAATCTTGATTCTAATCCTAAGGTTAACTAAATCTAAGTACAAAAAAAAGAAATTAGGCTACAGTGAAGGTTGCAATATCAGCAAAAAATTAAAAAAAAATATAAATTGTAAAACAACTTTCAAACCGATTCAAACTTGCAAACAGTTGTACACTTGTTCAGGATACTAACAATAACTAAGTTGAGAGTCAAAATGGGTCAAAGTGGGTTATTGACCCACCAGACTAACTAACCCAAACACTGCTTCAAGGTTCGAAACTTGGTTTTAAGAGGTGAGAACTTTTAACAATGATTTGCATCAATTAAACCAACTAAAATCTATTTTAAACAACATTACCAAACAACTTGAAAGCATTTGCAATGGAATTTAAGGACATAAAAAAATTAAAGAGTTAAATAAGCTGGAGTAAAGGAATGAAAATTGCATTAACTGAAATCAAAGATTACATCTAATTAAATAACAATGAAATCACAGTGGAACTAGAACTAAGAATCTAAGAAAGACTTAAAAACTAAAAACTAACTCATGACTCCTTAACTAAAAACTAGAACCGAATAAAAAGAGGAAAAGAAAACTAAAAATTAACTACTCTTCAATGGTACGAGCCACCCTTTAAATCCTTCTCTCTTCACATCTCTGTCTTGTGCAACTTGTGAGATAAACGTGCTAAAGCACGCGTGCCCTGCATCTTTTCTCTGTCTCTTCTGTTCCCGTGTCTCTCTCTTCTGTTGTTTCTTTTCGTGTGAGATAAGCAGGCGTGGGTGTTGTCAGGGGAAGTGATGGGGATGACAGGTTTTTTTACTTGAGGTGTGTTGGGTTTGTGTGTTGTGGTGGGAAACGAAGAAAAGAAGGAAGAAAGGTGTGTAGGTTAATAATTTGACCGGGTGTTAGGGGTTAAGTTTGGATTGGATAATGTGGATATTGGACCGTGGGTTTGTGGGCTTGAGTTGGTTTTGGGCTTAAGGGTTGAATGGACCAAACAAGTAGTTAGCTTTGGATTTAGGATTAGAAATGGATCCATAAATCATTTAAGGGACCAATCTTGTACAAACTGAAACTTCAGGGACCAAAGCTGTAATATCTAGAATCATATTCCAAGGGCCAATCTTGACGATCTCAAATAATCCAAGGACTAAATTTGACACTTTCAAAATTCCAAGGGCCATTTTTGCCAATTTTCAAACTTGAAGGACCAATTTTGTAATTTTCTCAAACTTTTGATATTTTTCACCAAAGGACTAATTTTGACAAGTTTTGATTTTAAAAGGACCTTTGGTGATTTTTCTTTTGAAATTTTGACTCAGGGACTATTTTTGACAATTTTAGAAACTTGGGGGACTGAAACTACCAATTATGCAAACTTTGCTCATTTTTCATCAGATTTTAAACATTTTGCATCTGAAACATATAAAATGTAATTTTGGAATATTTTCAGTATTTTGATGCATTTCTGAGCATTTTTAAACGTTTTGCAGTTCAGATTGACCCAAAAATGATGAGTATTTACACACACATCATATCTATGTATCTAGTGTAATTTGTTTTTCTTTATGTCGTTTTTAAGTTTTTAAGTTCACAGTGTATGTTTAAGCTTTCAAAAGACTTTGTAATTGTATTCTAGTGTAATAAAAACTTGTTTCAACTCTCAATTTCAGTTAAGGTTCACAAATTTAGTAAATGCTATTTTTATGTCCAAAATCTCATAATTGGCAAAAATTGTTAAATAGTTGTTGTCACTGTTGCTTAAGCTCAAATAAGCTTTTGATAAAGCTTATAAGTTATTAGAAACAATTTAACCTCAGTTTAGACTTTAAACTCAAAAATTCTCAAAAATACCAAAAAAAATTAGTTAAAAATAATAAGGCAAAGGAAATGATGATCAAGACATTGAAGCAGTGTTGAATCTGTATTGGATTTGGTTTAGAGCTTATTGGTAAGCTTATAGGTGTGGCCCTTTGATCTCAGTTCTCAGTTTTTGGCTGGAAAGCAATTTGTAAGCAATTTTCTTAAAATTGAATTTCTTAGTATAAGTGCTATAGTTTTGATAATTTTAGTTTAAACCTGTCTTGTTATAGATAATATCAGTTAATACATAGATTTCTTAGTATAGAAACTAGTTTCAGTGTTAAAAGTCTCAAAACTGTTTCATTAAGTAGTGTTTGGATATGCATGTTAATCTGTGATAGAAGTCATTTGAGTTGATATTTGTTGTTGTTCTATGTCACATTAGTACTTATCAGATCATTCAAGGAAAAAAACCTAGTTCTCATTTGTAAGAAAGTCAAAATCATCTTAATTCTATCTTAGTTCATCACTGTTAGAAATTTAGATTGCATAACTCAACATATTAGCTTAAAACTTGATACAATAGCTTAAACTCGCCTTAGTATAGCTTATTATAACATAATCATTCATAAAAATCAATCTTAAGTTCATGAAAGTCAAAGTATTTGTGTAAAATAAAAAGTCAAAATTTCACTTGGTCGTTTTTGAATAAAACTTAGATTTTTACTGTGTGCTTATTAGTGAGATTCAGCTTATAAGCTTTTGGATTATCAAAGTTTGGTTGCTAAACAAAATTAGAAAAATGTTAGTTCACTTCTGTCTAGCTTATTAAGTGCTTATTTTCCATCTTCTTTATAGTACCCTGTCTGCATAAGTGCCCTGTGCACCAGTTTCATAAGCTCAATCAAAAGCTTGCACAGAGCTCAATTGTTGTTCAAATCCTGTGATACTTGGCTCTTTGGAAAGCCAACCTGGTCATCTTTGAGTCCCAAGCTTAAGTTTTCATTTTGAAGCTTGTTTACTAGGGCTGCAAGTGTCCTTTTTTTCTGTCCATTTTTCAGTTTAAGCCAAGTGCTTATTGTCTTTTTCCTAGCTTTTCAGTGTGCTTATCTTTGTCTATTAGCTTCATTTGAGTAGCATTAGCCTACTTGCATCTTATTTTGGCTTTTGTTTCAGCTGGTGGGCTTGTTTGAGCTTATTTCTCCAAAATAAGCTCATTAAGCCAACTGTTGGCTCATAAGCTTCTTAAATAGCTTATTTTTGAGTTGTAAAATTTTTGTGTTTGTTAAAGTTTCATATTTTTAGTATTTAAGTAGTTTTCAAAAAGAAAATCCAGAAAAACATCAATATAAAAATAGTGATAGTGTTTATTTAATAGATTTTAGCTTTTTGATTTTTCTTTTCAGCTTATTAATAAGCAAATCTTGTTTTTCTATTTTTCTTAGTTTTCTGTCATCATATAGTATTTTTAGAAAAAGTTTTATAATTTTCCTAATCTTTTTAGTATTTATTATAATTTTAAATAGTTAAAAATAGTAATTAATTAGTAATAAATAATTAAAAAGCATAAAAAATATCTTTTCAGTTTTAAAATTAGTTTTATCATATTTTAGATTTTTCCAAGTTAAAATTTTATTTTTCCAGGTTTATTTTATATTTTCTAGTATTTAAGTGTATTTTAAATAATAATTAATTAGTAATAATTAGATAAAAAGTGTGAAAAATATATTTTTAATTTTAAAAATAGTTTTATAATATTTTAGATTTTTCTCAATCATAATTTTATTTTTCTAGCCTTATTTTGTATTTTATTCTATTTTAGAGTATTTATTAAATAGTTAAAATAGTTTTTAATTAATAATAATTAAATAAATAGTTATAAAAATAATTTTCTGTTTCTAATAATTTTCTTTTATTTTTAGGTTTCCAAAAATGTCATTTTCATATTTTTAGGTCTTTTATTTCTTAGGTTCACTTTTTATTTTGTACGTATACGTAGTTTTTAAACGTACGTATTTACGTTTCTTTTATCTGATTGTTGTGCTTTCCAGTTCTGTGTCCAATTCCATTCCAATCAATCAGTAGTGTAATTTCTCATCCAAAACCTTTACTGATCACTATCCTTAGTGATCATTCTATCATCTGAATTAGTTTTGACACACCATTGAGTCTCCGTGGGACTAAACGACCCGGGAATTCATTCTATTCTCCAGGACTTCATTGTATTTGTGTTTTAAGCAGTTTTAAGTCTATTACGGTTAGCCATTCACAAGTGGCTAGCTTGTGTGATTAGACTTGACTAGTTTAGCACAGATCAAATTTTGGCGCCGCTGCCGGGGAGGCTTTAGCGTGTGTTTAGCCATTTTCAGACCCATTCTTGCACATAACCCACCATTTTAAAACGTTTTTTGTAAAGTTATAAAAATATCAAAAAGTTCATTAACACTTTTCCTAAAGTGTTAAAAACACCAAAAAAATATAAAACAACAAAACAATCGTAGCGTTTTCTATCTTGTATTGTCTTTAAGGTGATTCTTAAAATAGTACGATTTGGTTAAACGAGACGATACCAAAAATATTGTCCAAAAAGTTTTTAAACCCCTTTGCACAAATCATACCTACGTCTTTTCAGTGGTACTTAATTTATACATAAAAATCAACCACCGCAAATCAAGGCAGTACACCTACTAACTGGGGGTGTGACCATAATAAGTTCCCGAACATCAGATTTAAAACTTGCCTTTGTGTCCTTGTGATTTGGTGTACCTTTTTTAAAGAAGCCATTTCATTTGTGATTATTGGTTAAGTTCACTTGTCGTTTTGCCTCGCATTTGTTTTGAAAATTGATTTTTATACTTAGTGCATGCGCACTCGTTCTTCCAGTTCTACAAGTCCACTTTCAGAACTTGGAAAGATTCCTCGTAGACGTAGAGGACGTTCAGCTCCTTCAGCCGTGACTGAGGAACGTCTACCACCACCACCCCCTGTCGAAATGGCAGAAGACAAACCCATGAATGAGCTTCTCCAAGCACCCATCGAGGGTTACGGAGATGCCATTGTTGTCCCAGCCATCGTGGCTGATACCTTTGAGCTCAAAACCGGGTTGCTTAATCTAGTAACCCAAAGCCAATTCTATGGTTTTGAGCGGGATGATCCTCATGCACACATTCGATGGTTTAACAAGATTGCATCTACCATCAAGTACAAGAATGTCCCACATGAAGCGATCAAGCTTCTTCTGTTCCCATTTTCTCTAGAGGGACAAGCCCGGAATTGGCTTGAGAAACAACCCCCTCGTTCTATTGAGACATGGGAAGATCTAGTCACCAAGTTCGTTAACGAGTTCTATCCTCCATCCCGAACCACAAGTCTTAAGAATGAGATAATGAAATTTTCTCAGAGATTTGATGAATCATTCGGGGAGGCATGGGATCGTTACAAAGAGTTGCTTCGCAAGTGTCTGCATCACGGTTTTACCGAGTTAATGCAAATGGATACTTTCTATAATGGTCTCAATCAGACTAATCAAGACTCTTTGAATGCCTCCGCGGGAGGTAATTTCCTGAGCAAGACCACAAAAGAGGCCTTGCAAATCATTGAGAACAAATCTCAGGTCCGTCCTTTCCGAGCAAAGACATATCAGTCTCATGCTGGACCTCCTTCTTCTTCTTCATCCCCCGTGAGTACATCTAGCACCGATGCTAAGATTGACAAACTCACAGACATTGTTCAGGCTTTGGTTCTTGCTAACCAAAAGAAAGTGACCTTCACTCAGACACCAACACATGGTGAAGTGAAGAAAGTCGAGAGTTGTGTTACTTGTGGTGGTCCTCATGCTTACTACAATTGTACTGCCACCGATGGTAGTCCTTTTGAAGCCAATGCTTTAGCCGGTAGTTCACAGCAAGGAGGTAATCAATACCGTCCTCAAAATGAACCACACTACCGTGCTAACACTAATCAGGCACCACCCGGTTTTAACCAGAATCATAACATGCAAAACCGGAATCAGAACCAACCAAGAATGAACCAAGGTTATCAAAACCAAGGAAATTTCTATCCTGGACCCAATCAAGGTTTCCAACATCAAAGGAACCTTAATCAAAACAATTTCAATCGAGGGAATCAATTTCATGGGAATATGAATCCTAATCAAGGGAATTTTGGCTATAATCAAAACATACGGCCTCAAATTATCCCTTCAGCTCCTCCCGCCATTATTCCTCCAGGACCATCATCTGATGAGTTACTGAAGCAATTCATGAAGTCCCAAGATGAAATGAACAGGTTGTTGGTCAGTCAGATTGCTGATCTTAAGAAGTCTTTAAATGATCAACCCTCGGGCTCAGGAAAACTTCCGAGCAACACGATCGCTAACCCGAGGGGCGATGCAAAGGCGATCACAACCAGAAGTGGTGTTTCATATGATGGACCTGCTGTTCCTACTACCTCTTCTTCTTCTCTCCCAAAGGTAGTGGAAAGTGAACCTCCAACACACAATGGACCTACGACTCCAATGCCTCCTCCACCTGTGGCAATGAGTCAAGTTACCAAGGAAACAACGGACAAGGTGCATTATTCAAGCCCACTAAGTACCGCACACGTCCTACCTTCGGTAGTCCAACCTCAAGTTGTCCAGAAACCCAAGTCAAATCAAGGAGTTGTTTTTGAACCTCCTGTAGCTCCTGTTGAAAATACCAAATCCAAATCTTCTATTCCTTACCCATCACGTTTGAATGAGCAAAAGCTCCGTGAAAAAGCTAGTCATCAAATGGACAAATTTTTTCAAATTTTCCAAGAACTACACTTTGACATAAGCTTTGCGGATGCTATCATGCTGATGCCCAAGTTTGCATCAACTCTCAAACACATGTTAAGCAATAAGGAAAAGCTGTTTGAAATGGCAAAAACTCCTCTGAACGAGAACTGCTCTGCAGTGATCTTGAAGAAGCTTCCAGAAAAACTTGGAGATCCTGGGAAATTTCTCTTACCTTGTGTATTCCCGGGGATGGTTGAATGTTTTGCCCTAGCAGATCTTGGTGCAAGCATCAACCTGATGCCTTATTCAGTATGGAAGAAACTTTCTCTTCCGGAACTTACTCCTACATGCATGACTCTCGAGCTTGCAGATCGTTCCATATCCCGTCCTCTTGGCATTGCTGAGGACGTATTTGTGAAAGTAGGAAAGTTCCATTTTTCAGCTGACTTCGTGGTTGTTGATTTTGATGCCGATCATTGGGTTCCTCTCATTGTTGGTCGAGGATTCCTGAGAACGGGCCGTGCTCTCATTGATGTATTTGAGCAGGAAATCACATTGCGTGTTGGTAATGAAGCTGTCACCTTTAACCTTGATCAAACTTCGAGGTACTCCGCAAATTATGATTCTGAATCGGTTAACCGAATAGATATCATTGATGTTGCTTCTGAAGAGTACTCTCAAGAAGTTCTTGGTTATTCTCATAATTCTGTGAGTGGGGATCCCACCACATCTTCTCAGCCTATCATAGCCAATTCTACTCCTTCCCTCACTCCGTTTGAAGGAAGCGACTTCATCTTAGATGAGATTGAAGCATACTTGGCTAGTGATTCTGTTCCATGGGAAATTGATCACGCTCCAATTGATATTGAGGGGGACATACTTCTTATTGAGAAGTTGCTTAATGGTGATCCATCATCAACCCCTCCCTCTAGTGATTCAATCCCAGATGAGATTAATCAAAATGAGATTAATCTGGAGGGAGATATTCTTCTAAAGAAGTTGTTAAATCAGGACACTTCTCCTCCTCTCCCTCCCGTCAAGCTTCATAACAAGGAAGTCAAGTCAGTTGAGAAAACTGAAGAATTTCCTGAGGTTGAGCTTAAGGACTTACCTCCTCATCTCGAGTATGCATTTCTTGAGGGTGATGATAAATTACCAGTCATTATTGCTCGAGATTTGAGTAAAGATGAAAAAGCTGCTCTCATAAAGGTCTTGAAGTCACATAAGCAAGCAATTGCTTGGAAACTCTCCGACATTAAGGGTATCAACCCTGAGTTTTGTACTCACAAAATCTTAATGGAGGATGACTTCAAACCAGCAGTTCAACATCAGAGAAGAGTAAATCCAAAAATCCATGATGTTATCAAACAAGAGGTTATCAAACTTCTTGATGCAGGATTGATTTACCCGATCTCAGATAGTCCTTGGGTTAGCCCAATTCATTGTGTTCCGAAAAAGGGTGGCATTACTGTTGTCACAAATGAAGATAACGAGTTAATTCCAACTCGATTGGTTACGGGATGGCGTGTGTGTATTGACTATCGTAAGTTAAATGACGCCACCCGTAAAGACCATTTTCCTCTACCCTTCATGGACCAGATGCTTGAGAGATTAGCAGGGAATGAATACTATTGTTTCCTTGATGGTTTCTCGGGTTACTTTCAGATTCCCATTGATCCACAGGATCAAGAGAAGACCACATTCACCTGCCCATACGGGACTTTTGCCTACAAACGTATGCCTTTTGGCTTATGTAATGCTCCTGGCACGTTCCAACGATGTATGATGGCCATTTTCCACGACATGATCGGGGAAACAATGGAGGTGTTTATGGATGACTTCTCGGTCATTGGGGATTCTTTTCAAACATGTCTCTCCCATTTAGATAAAATGCTTCAAAGGTGTGAAGACACCAATCTTTGTCTAAATTGGGAGAAGAGCCATTTTATGGTCAAAGAAGGCATAGTCCTTGGCCATAAGATTTCCAAGAACGGGATTGAGGTAGATAGAGCAAAAGTCGATGTTATTGCTAAACTGCCTCATCCTACTACCGCCAAAGGTATTAGGAGTTTTTTAGGTCATGCCGGTTTCTATCGTAGATTCATACAAGATTTTTCCAAAATCGCCCGGCCTATGACCCATCTTCTTGAAAAGGATGCTCCTTTTATCTTCTCACCCGAGTGCATCAAAGCTTTTGAAACATTGAAGAAAAAGCTTACTGAAGCACCCATTCTCGTTGCTCCCGACTGGGACTTGCCTTTTGAGCTCATGTGCGATGCAAGTGATTTTGCTATCGGTGCAGTCCTAGGGCAACGAAGAAACAAGCATTTTTAGCCTATCCACTACGCAAGTAAGACTATGACTGAAGCTCAAACTCATTACACCACCACAGAAAAAGAGCTATTAGCCGTGGTGTATGCATTTGAGAAGTTTCGGCCGTACTTAATCTTGACCAAATGCGTGGTGTATACGGATCACTCGGCTCTCAAATATCTCTTTGCAAAACAAGATGCAAAGCCGAGATTGCTTCGTTGGATTCTCCTCCTCCAAGAATTTGATATCATCATACGTGATAAAAAAGGAGCTGAGAATCTAGCTGCTGATCATCTGTCCAGATTAGAAAACCCTCACCAAGATGTTTTCGAGAAAAAGGAAATAAATGAAACATTTCCTCTCGAGACACTCAATGCGGTTTCTTTTCGTGGAAATTCTACCACCCCATGGTTTGCTGACTTCGCAAATTACCATGCGGGTAACTTCATTGTGAAAGGGATGTCGATCCAACAGAAGAACAAATTCTTCAAAGATGTTAAACATTATTTCTGGGACGACCCCTTCTTATTCAAAATCTGTGCGGATCAAGTCATCCGACGGTGTGTTTATGGACAGGAAGCTATTGATATTCTCACAGCCTGCCATGCTGGACCCACCGGGGGCCATCATAGTCCAAACTACACCGCCAAAAAGGTGTTTGATTCCGGGTTTTATTGGCCCACAATCTATAAGGATGCCCACGAATTTGTCAAAGCCTGTGACGCTTGTCAACGTCATGGAAATATATCTCAAAGAAATGAAATGCCACAAAATGCCATTCAAGTTTGTGAGATATTTGACATATGGGGTATTGATTTTATGGGGCCATTTCCTTCGTCTCGTGGAAACAAGTACATACTCGTGGCTGTTGACTATTTATCAAAATGGGTTGAAGCAAAAGCTTTACCTACCAACGATGCCCGAGTTGTTGTGAAGTTTTTAAAATCTCTTTTTGCCAGGTTTGGAACTCCGAGAGCGATAATCAGTGATCGTGGTACACATTTTTGCAATGACCAATTTGAAAGAGTCATGCAAAAGTATGGTGTTACCCACCGTCTCTCTACTGCATACCACCCCCAAACAAGTGGGCAGGTGGAAGTTTCCAACCGTGGTATTAAAAGGATTCTTGAAAGGACAGTAGGCGAAAATCGTGCATCCTGGTCGGATAAACTGGATGACGCACTCTGGGCCTTCCGTACAGCTTACAAAACACCCATCGGGTGTACTCCATACAAGCTAGTGTACGGAAAGGCATGTCACCTTCCGATTGAGCTAGAGCACAAGGCATACTGGGCCTTAAAACATGCCAATTTCGATATTCAGACAGCCGGTGATCACAGAAAAGTTCAAATGAATGAATTAAATGAACTTCGTGATCAAGCATACGAGAACTCTTTGATCTACAAGCAAAAGACAAAGAAGATTCATGACTCTAAAATCAAGAACCGCGTTTTCAACGTTGGTGATCGAGTCCTTCTTTTCAATTCAAGATTGAAGATTTTCTCGGGAAAGCTTAAGTCCCGTTGGTCTGGTTCATTTACTATCACTAAGGTTTATCCTTATGGTACCATTGAGTTATCTCAGCCTGATGGTCCTAATTTTAAAGTGAATGGTCATCGAGTGAAGCATTATTTTGGAGAGGACATTCCCCCTGTGGTTGTCCCGGATCTACAAACTTTCCCCATGAACCAATAAATGCGGGGATCGAGTCAAGCTAGTGACTCGGGAATCAAAAACATTAGCACGCACCATATGGGTTTTCACCCATATTTCTGTCTTCTTACCCCCTTTCTACCACCCTAGTGTGGGGGAGTCTCCCCACGCTGTTGTATATTCTCAAAAAAAAAAAAAAAAAAAAAAAAAAAAAAAAAAAAAAAAATCTTTCATAATAATGGCCGTAGTATTTCCCTTTTATGTTCTATGTTTCGGCATAACCGCCGGTACTTTGAATATTGAGGGCAATATTCATTTCTAAGTGTGAGGGGGAATTCTCACGAATTTTATCATATTTATCCACCCAATTCCCCCGTTTTTTGCCAAAATTTTTTTTGGAGTAAGTGTTCTGCACTTACTCAGCTTGGTTATCAGTCCGCCATGTCTAATAGACAAAAGGATTGGCTAATCCAGGAGCAAACGGCTCTTGGTAAAGATTTCTCAAATCCGTTTATATGGCTTGCAATTTGCCCAAAATTGTATGGTTCTCAACTCACCATATCCTAAAAAGTGAAGAGTTGGCTAGCCCGCAAGTTTATGGCTTGTGGTAAAGGCAGTGGAAAATCCATAATTGGTAATCAGCTCACCAAAGATAATTCTGATAATTTATCTAAGAGTTGGCTAGTCCAGAGCAAACGGCTTCTGGTAAAGACACATCAAATCCGTTATATGGTTTATGATTTGCCAATAAATCAGATGGTTATCAGTGTACCATAGTTCTTACTTGAACTGAAACATTTGGCTACTCCAGAAGTGATGGCTTTTGGTAAACAGTTTTTAAAATCCATTAAAGATCTAAATCATTGCTAGGGACTAGCAATATCTCAGTATGGGGGATTGATGAGTGTCTAAATACTCATCATTTTTGTACAATCTAAACTGCAAAATCATCTGAAAACACTCAGAAACACATCAAAATGATCAAAATATCACAAATCAGTGTTTTATGTGTTTTAAATGCAAAAATATCAAAATCAGATGAAAAATGATTCAAGTTTGCAAAATTGGCAGTTTTAGTCCCCCAAGTTTTAAAAGTTGTCAAATCTAGTCCCTGGAATTCAAAAATGTGGAATTTTATCATTCAAGGTCCCTGAAATATTCTAAGTTGTTAAAAATGGTCCTTGAATGATTCTTTGATCAAATGGCATAAAAGGTCCCTAAACTTTGGAAAATTGCAAAATTAGTCCCTGGTCCTTTTAAAATGGAATTTATGCAAAAAGGGTCCTTGTACTATCAAAGTTGTCAAGTTTGGTCCTTGTAATAACATTGGAAAAAGCATCATGATCAGTCCTTGAAGTTTGGTGAAATTACATTTTTGGTCCTTGTTATCATAACTAAACCAAACGGATCCCTTTGTAATATTAAAGCCCAAATCCAATCCATGGCCCAAATGCATATCCAAGCCCAAACAGTTTGACCCCCTCCCACTCTTGACCCTTGAACCCCCATGACCCTTGAGCTTGACCCCCGTAATATTAACCCACGGGTCAACAAAAGTCAAACAGGCAAAGAAACCGCCCAGCACTGTTCACTTGCCTCCTCAACCTCTGAATCCCCAAAACCAGTCATGGTTTTCCCATTTTTTCTTCAACCCCCCCCCCTTACCTTGTCCCCTCCACCTCCACTAACACCCAAATACTCTTAATTACTCAAACCCACTCCATTTATTGATCAAACCTGCTAATAAGAAAATTGGCGCCAAAAAGACACTTGGACGGATATGATGGTTTTAGCCAATCCAATGGCTCAGAAGTGGTGGGAAAGATTCAGAGGTCAAGGAGAAGTCATAAAAGTCTATAAAGAGAAGCTAAGAAGCAATGTATCTATGTATCTAGTGTAATTTGTTTTTCTTTATGTCGATTTTAAGTTTTTAAGTTCACAGTGTATGTTTAAGCTTTCAAAAGACTTTGTAATTGTATTATAGTGTAATAAAAACTTGTTTCAACTCTCAATTTCAGTTAAGGTTCACAAATTTAGTAAATGCTATTTTTATGTCCAAAATCTCATAATTGGCAAAAATTGTTAAATAGTTGTTGTCACTGTTGCTTAAGCTCATATAAGCTTTTGATAAAGCTTATAAGTTATTAGAAACAATTTAACCTCAGTTTAGACTTTAAACTCAAAAATTCTCAAAAATACCAAAAAAAATTAGTTAAAAATAATAAGGCAAAGGAAATGATGATCAAGACATTGAAGCAGTGTTGAATCTGTATTGGATTTGGTTTAGAGCTTATTGGTAAGCTTATAGGTGTGGCCCTTTGATCTCAGTTCTCAGTTTTTGGCTGGAAAGCAATTTGTAAGCAATTTTCTTAAAATTGAATTTCTTAGTATAAGTGCTATAGTTTTGATAATTTTAGTTTAAACCTGTCTTGTTATAGATAATATCAGTTAATACATAGATTTCTTAGTATAGAAACTAGTTTCAGTGTTAAAAGTCTCAAAACTGTTTCATTAAGTAGTGTTTGGATATGCATGTTAATCTGTGATAGAAGTCATTTGAGTTGATATTTGTTGTTGTTCTATGTCACATTAGTACTTATCAGATCATTCAAGGAAAAAAACCTAGTTCTCATTTGTAAGAAAGTCAAAATCATCTTAATTCTATCTTAGTTCATCACTGTTAGAAATTTAGATTGCATAACTCAACATATTAGCTTAAAACTTGATACAATAGCTTAAACTCGCCTTAGTATAGCTTATTATAACATAATCATTCATAAAAATCAATCTTAAGTTCATGAAAGTCAAAGTATTTGTGTAAAATAAAAAGTCAAAATTTCACTTGGTCGTTTTTGAATAAAACTTAGATTTTTACTGTGTGCTTATTAGTGAGATTCAGCTTATAAGCTTTTGGATTATCAAAGTTTGGTTGCTAAACAAAATTAGAAAAATGTTAGTTCACTTCTGTCTAGCTTATTAAGTGCTTATTTTCCATCTTCTTTATAGTACCCTGTCTGCATAAGTGCCCTGTGCACCAGTTTCATAAGCTCAATCAAAAGCTTGCACAGAGCTCAATTGTTGTTCAAATCCTGTGATACTTGGCTCTTTGGAAAGCCAACCTGGTCATCTTTGAGTCCCAAGCTTAAGTTTTCATTTTGAAGCTTGTTTACTAGGGCTGCAAGTGTCCTTTTTTTCTGTCCATTTTTCAGTTTAAGCCAAGTGCTTATTGTCTTTTTCCTAGCTTTTCAGTGTGCTTATCTTTGTCTATTAGCTTCATTTGAGTAGCATTAGCCTACTTGCATCTTATTTTGGCTTTTGTTTCAGCTGGTGGGCTTGTTTGAGCTTATTTCTCCAAAATAAGCTCATTAAGCCAACTGTTGGCTCATAAGCTTCTTAAATAGCTTATTTTTTAGTTGTAAAATTTTTGTGTTTGTTAAAGTTTCATATTTTTAGTATTTAAGTAGTTTTCAAAAAGAAAATCCAGAAAAACATCAATATAAAAATAGTGATAGCGTTTATTTAATAGATTTTAGCTTTTTGATTTTTCTTTTCAGCTTATTAATAAGCAAATCTTGTTTTTCTATTTTTCTTAGTTTTCTGTCATCATATAGTATTTTTAGAAAAAGTTTTATAATTTTCCTAATCTTTTTAGTATTTATTATAATTTTAAATAGTTAAAAATAGTAATTAATTAGTAATAAATAATTAAAAAGCATAAAAAATATCTTTTCAGTTTTAAAATTAGTTTTATCATATTTTAGATTTTTCCAAGTTAAAATTTTATTTTTCCAGGTTTATTTTATATTTTCTAGTATTTAAGTGTATTTTAAATAATAATTAATTAGTAATAATTAGATAAAAAGTGTGAAAAATATATTTTTAATTTTAAAAATAGTTTTATAATATTTTAGATTTTTCTCAATCATAATTTTATTTTTCTAGCCTTATTTTGTATTTTCTTCTATTTTAGAGTATTTATTAAATAGTTAAAATAGTTTTTAATTAATAATAATTAAATAAATAGTTATAAAAATAATTTTCTTTTTCTAATAATTTTCTTTTATTCTTAGGTTTCCAAAAATGTCATTTTCATATTTTTAGGTCTTTTATTTCTTAGGTTCACTTTTTATTTTGTACGTATACGTAGTTTTTAAACGTACGTATTTACGTTTCTTTTATCTGATTGTTGTGCTTTCCAGTTCTGTATCCAATTCCATTCCAATCAATCAGTAGTGTAATTTCTCATCCAAAACCTTTACTGATCACTATCCTTAGTGATCATTCTATCATCTGAATTAGTTTTGACACACCATTGAGTCTCCGTGGGACTAAACGACCCGGGAATTCATTCTATTCTCCAGGACTTCATTGTATTTGTGTTTTAAGCAGTTTTAAGTCTATTACGGTTAGCCATTCACAAGTGGCTAGCTTGTGTGATTAGACTTGACTAGTTTAGCACAGATCAGGGTCCATGACGACTTTAATCTTCAATACCGGTGTCATCTAGTGACAACCAGTAGCATATGTATTGAACCCGGTGTCTGCCCTAAGTTGAATAATTTGGAGGGCTATTTCTTTTCACCCTTTTCTTTACTTTTCTTTTTAATTCTTCAACTCCTTCTTTCTTCGATTCTCATTTTCTCCTTTTTATAATCATACCTAAGGACTTCTGAATTCTAACTATTGGTGGTGTCCTTGGGTCGATCCCTCCGGCTCTGGCGGATCATAGGATGGTTATTCCTAACCTTAGTCACCTTATAACACCATGACTATCCTATGTTGCCATAAAACCATTTTCTCGAGAATCTCTCAAAGTGTTTATGAATTAAAACATGTTTGTAACACTTTGAGAGTTTTGTATTTTCAGAAATACTCCCCCTCCACATGTGCTCAAGTGTTTTGACAGAAATCTGCACAGTAAGGGTAGAACTCGCACTTTTGAATTGATTGACTCAAGATAAACAATTCTCCGAGAGACATGGTTACGTTTCATAGTTAAAGAGTTGCATTGTCAGCTTTTAGGTGACAACTAGCTCTAATAACTACCTTGAAGGTGTGGACAAACCTCGAAAGGTTGTCAAACCCGTCAAAGTTCATGTCTATCAGGAGTTTCTCGAAAAGGTACAATCTACTCGGATAAGTCTTGGAAGACAAATCTTTTCGATGTATGACATATCAGATCTCGTCAATTCATGGGTTAAGTCTTAGGACACGAAGATTCCATCATATTTACAACATATTTGTATCACATAATTTTTTCTCCCCCTAAAAAATGGCATATATGTTATTTTTGATGAAATTTTGATATCGAATATGTCCATTTCGAGTTTTGTGGGAATATTTCCACGAAGAACGTTTTGTGAACAATAATTTGTAAGCAAATACTCCCCCTCAACAAGTAATATTAACTTTTGAGGTTTTGAAAACATAAGGGGAAGTACTTGTTCTTTTGAGCAAAACTTTTGAAAAATGAAAGTTTTGATAAGTTTTACTCAAAAGTAAGAAGCTTTCGCTCCTTTTATAGGATTGTGGTACTGAAGCGTACCACAGGGTCCTTTCATTACAAGTACGGGTTGTACACTGTTATGTGTGCACAAGCCATAGTCAATAAACAAATCATATCATCCAAATATCAATCAAAGAAATAATTTAAGGAGTACCAGGCAATCCTTCAATTAGACCGGGAGTTCTCTCTTGACGTTGATAACTCGTAAGAGGGAAACTCTGTCGTCCACCCACATAGCTCTCAAGGTTCCGCATCTGATCACGATGAAACAACCTTTCATCTATCCTCTTGATAAACTTCTTAACATCCCTCCTTTCTTTAGAGTTCCACCGCTTCTTCGACCCAATGCCTTCATGAATCTCCTTTAGCCGATACGCTAACCCATCACGAACCTTCTTCAGAGTGTAATCACAAAACTTATGAAGCTCATTGTACGCCATGAAACAGTTGTGGTGAAGTTCACTGCGGTAAACAACTCCAAACATTGGTTTCTTCATAATGGTGTACTGAGAGAGTTGGTTGATATCGGGAAAGTGTAGCAGCGGTTTAGTGAGATTGACTTGTTTCTGGTATGATTCCACGACAAGTTGAAGATCTTCAACACGTTCCTGGATCACTATGCTTCTTATGAATATCAACAATGACTTGATGTACTGGAGCTGGATGTTGGTGGAGAAATGTCGCATCCGACCTTGTACCTTAGCCAGATACATGTCTTCAATGTCGTTGAGCGACAATCTCAGAAAATCAGCTTCAGTAAAATCATATTCTTGCTCGTCTTGTCGTTTGACTTTGATCTCTTCCATGAATGAGTAATCCCACTTCGTAGCCAGACTGACATTCATGATAGCAACGATCCGTTTGTCACTGAACACCTCTTTGTTTGATTTCAGTACATGGCAGCTTTTATAGTAAAGTCTTCTTCTTGCAGGCCAATGATGAATGCCATAATGTGCATCGAGATCATAATTCACCACATTATCAACAAACATTCTTGTGGCTTCTTCCTCGATGGAAACATTGTTGGAGAAGACGCTGTTGGGATGTTAAAGGTGAGTGACGTAGCGTATTTCTTGCTTACATCGCTACCGTGTTGAAGAAATTCCAGGTCGTCGTTGAAGAAGTATTGGTAGGGAATCCTTTGTTGATTTGGTCGACCAATGGTTGGTAGAGGCTTGGTCCAGTCTGTGTAGTATGGAGTCTTATCTGGTCTTGTGAAGTCGATGTTTGATTCAGGGTTGAGCCAATCAATATTGTTGGACATAGCTCGTGCGATGTTGTCTAGATGATATTCGACTTCAATAGCACTATCGGACCTGTCCTTAAGCAGTTGAAATGCATCGTTCTTGATTCGGCGTAACTCCTTTTTCGCCATCTTCTTCACTTTGAACTTATCTTGAATTATCTTGACGTGCTCCATGGTTCGACCATCTACCGGTTCTTGGCCTTCCGGTAATCGAGGGGTGGCATCAACAAGCTTGGAAAACCATTCGTATTCATCAGTGTCATCTTCATCTAACCATGATACAACTGAGATAGACTTTTTCTTCTTTGGCTTGGAGGATGATGCTGATTGTTGTTTGCTTGATGGTGTTGATGAGGGTGGTTGTTGGGGCTCAGGAATCTCTTCGTCGTCACCACCGATGTATTGGAAATGATCACCAGTTTCTCCGATGGTGGTGGAGACTCAGAGTCCTGAGGTTTATCACTAGCAGGAGGTCGTTGAGAAGAGCTTGTGGTGGTGGTGGTCCTTGGGGGTGGTGGAGGCATAGATGAGGATTCGCCTGTTTTCTTTTGATGTTTAGTCTCTGAATCCTTGTCCGCATCATCATCGTCTCTTGGTCTCTTTGCTTGACCAACTCCGTCCTTGCAAGTTTGCTTTAGTTGATATGCCAGCAATGCTTCAAAAAGTTTTGATTCATCAGAAGTGAGAGTTCCAGATTGAGAAGACATCTGCATAATCAATTTTGAAATCAAATCAGCTTCAGTGACAACAGGAGGTGGAACTGGTCGGATTTGCATCATTGATGGTGTAGTTGAAAGTGTTTGCTTGACCAATGACATCATATAAGGGTAGAGTTGTCTTGCGAACATTTCTTTTGTGACTCCAGGGACGGTGTCAAGAAGGAACTTATGAGTGTAGTCCCTAATCGTCTTGTCCATTTCACCCTGAATATCTCGGTTGAGGAATTTCTGGATCTGGTCTTTTTCCTCCGAGAACTTGTTCATCAAATCACCGAGTAAGTTAACTCTGTTAGCCAGCTGGTTCAACTTCTTGTTAACCACGTTCCGTTTCCTTGCTTGCTTGACAGCCTTAACAATCTTGGCTTTGGCATGTGATGCCCAAGTGTCAGTGGGTTTCTTGATCGATCTGGATGAAGATCTGGTGGTAGCATCTTTGGATTGTGGTGGTGATGAATGAGATGATGAACCAGTTGAAGATGAGTCATGAGAAGGCTCAGGGTCTTTAGGTGGCTCATAAGATTGTTCCGGGTTATGTTATGGATTATCTTGAAGATAATTGTCAGCTTCCTCTTGAGCTCTTGCCTCTTCCTCTGCTTTAACCCGAGCTTCTTCTTCAGCCCTTTCCTTAGCCGCTTGCTCAATGTCTTCATATGTTATCTTCTCATTCTTTTCTTGTTCCTCTTCTTCTTCAAAGGTGAATGGAACCTCATAATTTTGCTGCTGCTGCTCTGTAGATTCCTTAGCGGTGGCACCAGTTCCCTTATCGGGTTGATTAACCGCATCACGAACTGGTATGGTTAGTGCACCACCACTGGAACCTCCAGGGCCTCTAGTTTGTTGAATGTTGAATTCAGTAGCAGCATGTTGCAATCTCAGCTGCTTGAGAGTCTTGTGGTAAGCTCACTCCTCATCCTTTGGTTCATTTTCATCATCAGAACTTTCTTCTTCTTCCTCAGCAACTGGAGTCTTCCCTTTGTCTGATTTTGGACTGAGTGGTTTGTCATCTGACCTCAGCGAGGTTGTTTCATCTGTAGCAGTTTCTAAATAGCGAACCACCTCATCAGACTCAGTATCCTCAGAGTCTTTGTCCTCTAGTTTAAGTGCTGGTTTAGGATTAGGACTAGCACCCTTAGATGGGACTTTTCTTTTGAGGCTTGGATGCCTCTTAGGATATTTGAGGGCGCTCCCAGTGCTTTCAATGCTTGCAGTGCTGCCAGACCTTCGTGTCTTCCTGGTAGGAGTAGCAGAAGTCTTTTCATCCATAAACCCGACTTTGCCTTTGCTCACAGCTTCTAGGTATCGACTATACGATGGTAGACTTTTGATATCATCAGTGAGAAGGCAATCCAGTAGCATTGCACCTTGCTTCTTTGTTGATGAGTCCTTGAATCTGACAATGTTTAATGTGGGCTCATACAACACAGAGTGATTGTTGGGGTCGTTAAGTCTCAAGGGCATGTCCCGATGTTTCCCGAGAATATTTTGGATCAACAGTTTGGTGTATCTGATAAAAGGAACTTTTGTCCCGGGCTTCTTGAGATGGTACATCATGTCTTCCCATATCAAACAAGCAAAGTCGATGTGTTGCTTGTTGACCATGACCCAGAAGGTTTGCAGATGCATAAGTTTGGGATGCTCGTGACTGATGTCTCTTCGAGACACAGACTTGGCGATCATAATATACAGTGTTCTCCAAGGTTAAGGAATATTCTTTAGATCCACAGAGGAATTTCTGGTGATGACCCCGGCAGCTTCATCATGTCCAATGTCGATCATGAATTTAATGGTAGCCTCTTCACTTGGAGTTGCCACATAGTCAGCAGCCTCGATAGCAGGTAAAAGAAGAATTAACTAAAGATCTGCAACAGTAACGGTGACTTCCTTATCATTGAGGGTCACGGTGACAGTGTCTTGACCATCCACCTTTTTCATTGTGTGCCAAAATTGATGAATGTAGATTTCTGGCACAGTTGCAGAGTTCGTAAGCATGTTGTTGTAGGGATGAGTCTTGAGAATATCCACAGCAATTCTGCATGATGATTCTGAGCAGGTGAAGTTCTCAAAATCGACCTTGAGGTTATTCTTTCCAATCGTCTTGCTGTAATCAGTTGGGAAGATATCATTCATTGTGAGCTCATTTGGTGCATTGACATTTTCCATGATGACGTCCATATCGTGATCTGAAATATATTGAGACAAAAGAACCAACATATCGAAAGACATTATGTTAGTCAAAAGTTGTTTTATTGTCCAATTATTGAATTTGTTATGTTAATGAATATTACGAGTCCAAAGTCACATGTTGTCCAATAGTCCAAAGTTGATGTGATAAGTTACGTGAGTATGTTAATTTTGAATTTTAAAGTCCAAATTTTCACTCATTCACACAACATTTTAACCATTTTTGCTTATTAGTGACATTTTGGTCTTGTGGCGTTATGAGTAACTTGTTACAAGTTTGTACGCGTAACATTTAAAAAAAAATTGGTTACAATTTGGCTTAAGCGTAGGTTTGCAAGCTTATGCGTAAACAGGGCAACCATACGCGTAGAAATAAGCTTATGCGTAGGAGCCAATCATAGGCGTAAGAAAGCTTACGCGTAGGAATGGACTCTTAGCATAAAGCTTACGCGTAAGCGTAGGTTAGGGATTTACGTGTAAGGTTTACTCGTAAGAGCAAGACTTATGCGTAGAAATCCAAGTTTACGCATATCCTTCACAGGATACGCGTAGTCCCATTGTAGAACCTTATGCTTATAAGTTACGCGTAAGATTGCTCTTATGCGTAACGTCTATGCATAAGGTGATCCTTAAGCATAAAGTCCATTTTAACCTTGATTCTGAATTGGTATGCGTAAAAAAACCTGAAATATATCAATCATAACACTCCCATTAACAAGTTATTCAATCACTTTCAACATCACATGGTATCACAAGTCAATTCCAGTTAAGCGTAGAATAACGTTATGCGTAAACATAAACCCTAAACATTCAAAACCTACGTGTAAACAATCTAGCCATGGAAAATCCACCAAATGATTTATAGGAGGTCTTAGAAGCAAGAAGAGATGTTTTCAACAAGTTTTAACATCAAATGAATCATGAATCAAAAATACCCAAACCTACGAGTTCATAAACCCTAAAGTCTAATTTCACAAATTTGATGTTTCTGGTTTGATTCAAAGGTGCATTTGGTTAATTTAACATGTAACAAACCTAACCCAAGCATCTAATTAACCTCAAACACTCACACATGAAACTACCCAAATCCACGCATAAACCCTAAACCACGAAAATGATCAAAAACATTTTCTGGGTTGAAAATCTTGATGGAAATGATTATTAGACTTGTTTTTTTAACCATTTTAATACAAACCATTTCATCAAAAAACACCCCATAGTGATTTATTGTTCATACGCTTATGCGTAGAACCCAAAATCACTTCTAGTTTAAAATCAAACCGTTTGTTTTGAATAAGATTTAAAACCTATGTTTGTAATCATTCAATGAAGCGTTTAACGCTTACAAAATTCAAGTTTGAAGCACGGATTGGAGAATCAATCTTAGGCGTGGATGAAGTGGTTGGAAAAGTTAATGTTTGTAATAAATGAGTAAATGAAATTAGGTGGAGTGTTTTGTATAAAATGAGTTTTAACTTTTGACTATAATAGTCCCTCCACCTCAACCATTTTCAACCACAGCCCATAACTTCCATTTTGGTTAAGCAAAACGTGATGTTTGGAAAGAAACTTGACGACACTCCCCCTCGACTTTAAAAATAGTGAAATTTTACAAATTTGAGTCCGAGGAGAGTTTTTAAAAACAAGAAACGTATGCACCATTATAAAAGATACAACCAATTAGGGTAACATGCAAGTACAAGGTTTTATGAAACTGAAAAATATTTACATTCTCCCCCTCAACACTTGTCCGTGAAAAATAATGAAATGTTTGAAAGAGCAAAGTGTTGACGGAAGAGTTGTACTTGCAATGTTTGAAGAAATTTAGATAGAAGAATATTTTTGTATTTTATCAGATTTTACATTTTTTTTTTGTGAAATTTATTTACAAAAGAGGTTTTGGTGTTTGACTGGTTTTAAGAATGTGTTAAAAGTTCATCCAGTTCCTCTGGAGTCAAACACCTCATGCCAATCCGGTGGATCAACTCAGTAAACCTAGCAGGAGCTAAGGCTTTGGTGAGAAGATCTGCCAGTTGGTGTTCAATACCCACAAAATATAATTCAACGGTACCCTTTTCCACATGCTCCTTTATGAAATGATATCGAAGGTCGATGTGCTTGGACTTCGAATGTTGAACGCTGTTGCACGAGATCGCAATAGCACTTCGATTGTCGCAGTACACCGGAATTCTGACAAATACGTAACCATAGTCTTTGAGTTGTGTTCTCATCTAAATGACTTGAGCACAACACGCTGACATGGCTACATATTCTGCTTCGGTTGAGGACAACAATGTACAATCCTGTTTCTTCGATTGCCATGACACTAATTTATCTCCAAGGAATTGCAAACCACCTGAAGTACTTTTCCGAGAATCTAAGCATCCTGCGTGATTAGCGTCTGAAAAAGCTATTAGTTCAAAACCAGAATCCATCGGATACCAGATCCCCAAATTAATGGTTCCCTTGATATATCGGAGGATTCTTTTAGCCTTAGAGAGGTGAGTTTCAGTTGGTCGCGACTGATAACGGGAGCAAAGATATACAGCAAATACAATGTCAGGTCTACTGGCTGTTAGATACATGAGAGACCCAATAATACTTTGGTATTTGGTAGGGTCAACCAATTTCCCATGCAAATCAGCGTCCAGTTTTTTGGTATGTGCCATTGGTGTGGCATAAGTATCACAACTTTGCATTCCATGTTTGTTTAAAATTTCAAGAGCATATTTGGACTGACTTAGGAAAATACCACGGGGTGATTGATGAACTTGTAGTCCTAAGAAGAACGTAAGTTCACCCATCATGGACATTTCAAAATTTGTTTTCATAAGTTTTGAAAAAGCGTTTGAGTACTTTTTATGGGTTGACCCAAAAATGATGTCATCCACATAAATTTGAACGATTAAAATGTGTGCCCCGTGATATTGTATACACAGTGTTGGGTCGACCGATCCTTTGACGAAATTATGGGATAGAGGAAAGGATGATAACTCATCGTACCACGCCCGAGGGGCTTGTTTGAGACTGTAAAGCGCCTTGTTCAGTTTGTAGACAAGATTAGGGAACTCTGGATCAACAAATCCTTTTGGTTGACTAATATATACCGGTTCCTTCAGTTTACCATTTAGAAAAACGTTTTTGACATCCATCTGATAGACCGTGATGTTCATGTGAGCCGCGAATGCCAGAAAAATCCGTACAGCCTCAAGTCTAGCAACTGGTGCAAATGATTCCTCGAAGTCAATCCCCTCTTCTTGTCTATAACCCTTAGCCACCAGACGTGACTTATTTTTTATAACCGTACCTTCATCCAACTTGTTTTTCCAAATCCATTTAAGACCAATAACATAGACCCCTGTTGGTTTTTCAACCAATTCCCATACTTCAAGACGTTTAAATTGATTAAGTTCTTCTTGCATGGATTCAATCTAGTTGTTATAAGTCATTGCTTCTTTAATGTTTTTGGGTTCAGATTGGCAAACGGTAAGTGCATAAATGCAATGTTCACCGTCAGTCTGAAGGCGTTGTCTAGTTACGACTGGTTGATTCGGGTTTCCAATAATGTTCACAAGAGGATGGTCTTTAGTCCAACGATGTGTGGAGGGTTGATGTTGATATACATTATGCAGATTGGGAGGATTCAAATGGCTTGTAGATGATTCCGCAACATCAGAAGTGGCAGTTGCAAAAGGATTGAAGAACGCATTTGGATCATAATCTGCGGGTGTAGGTACATCATGATTCAGAAGATCATCAGCTGGTTCTGTGTCATTGGATACGGTTTGTTCGGCTGTAGTTGTAGAATCAATTGGAGGTGCTTCTTCAACAGTTGTTGCTGTTGCAGGTGTATCAGGTATTGGATTATTATCAGGTTGAGCAGCGGAAACAGTTGATACATCTGAAGCACGTTGATCAATATCATCACTAAACAGAGGAGCAAATAGCTGTTCCATTTGACGACGAGTAAGCTGTAAGCTTGGTTCAGCTAATGATGGGGTTTGGGGGAAGTTTAGACGATTATGTCCGGGTTCCAAGCTGTTTTGTTCAGAAGCCATTTCAGTAAGCTCATCGAAATTTTTATGAATCGTTTCCATAATCTCCCTTGTACGATGATTCCAGATACGGTATCCTTTAGAATTTTCACAGTAACCAATGAAGACTCCAATGTCAGCTTTAGCCTTGAGCTTTCCAAAGTCATCACGATCATTATTCAGGTAACAGAGAGCACCAAATACATGAAAGTGTTTGAGATTCGATTTACGGTTATGGATAAGCTCATAAGGTGTTTTGTTGTGGCGTTTGGTTATCATAGAACGGTTCTGAGTGTAACATGCAGTTGACACGGCTTCTGCCCACAAGTAATCTGGTAGTTTTGCATTTATCAACATTGTTCTTGCAGCTTCCACTAACGTACGGTTTCATCTATCAACAACTCCATTTTGTTCTGGTGTCCGTGCAATTGATGTTTGATGCTCAATTCCCACTTTCTCATAGTGTTCACGAAGAGTTTGATTTACAAATTAAGTCCCTCTGTCTGTTCTGATTTTTCTGACTGTATTTCGGAGCTGAACTTGAATTTTCGTGAGAAAGGTGATGATCATCTGTGGAGCTTGATCTTTACTTCGAAGAAAATAAACCCAAGTCCATCTTGAGTAGTCATCGACAATTACAAGAATGTAGCGTTTGCCGTTGATCGTCTGCATACGCATCGGGCCACACAAATCCATGTGAAGAAGATGAAGCACATGCTGAGAGCTGTATTCCATCTTTCAAGGAAACTGAGCACGAGTGCTTTTCCCTTGTTCACAAGCTGAGCATAGATGATCTTTATAATACCGAAATCTTGGAAGACCTTCAATGATTTTGTATCGTGCAAGATTGGTTATGGTTTGAAAGTTCAAGTGTGAAAGTCGACGGTGCCACAACCAGGATTTTATGGATGTTGCCTTAGAGAGTAGACAGATGGGAGATGAATAAATCATGTCTTGCATTGATATTGTATAAAGACTTGATGTGCGATTTCTAGACATGAGATCGTTTCCTTGTAAATCACGAATGAAACAAGTTTTCTCCCTAAAAGTAACTTCCAAATCACCATCACAAAATTGACCGACTGAAAAGAGATTGTGGCCGAGACCTTCCACATAATAAACTCTGCTAATTTTGATGTTCCCATTGATGTAGTCTCCATAGCCCATGATAGCTGCGAAGTGATCATTCCCGAACCTGACAGTACCGATGAATTTTGAAACGATGTTTGATAACAGTTTGAGATTGCCTGTCATGTGTCGGGAACATCCGCTATCGACAATCCAGAGGATGATCTGTATCACCTGTATTACACACAGACGACACAGGTGGAATAGAGGTAGAGGTGGAACCCGAAGAGTTATAGGGTTCCGTTACAGTTACAGTTGAAACACACATGTTAATGATTTTAGGAATCCATTTAAATCCGGGTGTATTTTGTCACCATCTCTGCCAAGTCCAACAAGTTTTAGCTTTGGTCTTAGTGAATGCACTAGGTGATATTTTCTTCCTAGGAGGTGAAGTGGGTTCTATGGGTACATCAATGATTGTATTAGAAGCACTAGAGGGTGGTTTACCGAGCACAGACTTAGAAGCATTAGTGGGCCTAGAGGTATTCCATTTTCTATTGTTCCGTTTACGAGATAAGATAGATTTAGCAACACATTTATCATGACAACCAGAAAACATGCTTTTATGACAACCAACACAAGATGCTTCAAACATAACATTCAAAGTACTTAAAGATTCAGCATTCGTTACATCACTTTTGCTATTACATTTGTCTAACGCAATGTCTAAAGTGGGTGCAACATGAGTTTTATTCAAAGTCCTAAGGTGTTATTCTACTTCATAGGTCTTTATTGTTCTTCTCTTACGTTTCAACTTCCTATTCTTCCTGTTTTTGCTCTTAAGCCGTGAAGTAAAAACGTTGGGAAAAGAGGCAACTATTCATGTTTCAGTGGAAGGAAGCACATTAGTATCTTGTGGTTTGTCATTAGGCATTCTAGAGTCAATTTTAAACTTTCCAGGTGCAAGAACATTAGTGTTACTAGACTTATCTTGTTCATACTTTCTTAACTTTGCTTTCAACTCAACAATAGTGTGCAACAAATGTTGATTTTCAGAGCGAATGTTTCCACTAACATTTAAAACATCTCTAGTGTATGCAAGATGATTATCAAGTTCTTGTGATGCTTTTTCACGAGTCTGTTTGAGCAAATCAAATATGACACCATATACTGTTTTGACTTTGGCAATTTCTTGTTCATATTTTAAAATTTAACATTTTAAAGACACGTTTTCATCATCCGGTTGTTCTATTTTTGGATCAAAAGATTTTGAACGCAACTGGTTGATTTTGTTTTGCAAAGTAAGTTCTCGATTTTGACAATCCTTTTGACACCATTGAAGACGACGTTTTGCATTTGAAAGCTCATTTAACAAATGCTCATTTTCAATTTTCAAAGACTCGATTTGCGGCACAGTATCGATATTCTCAACAGAGTCAACAACAATAGAATCAAATGCATATGCAACAGTATGTAATAACACAACATTTATGATATCAGCACAGATAACATCTTCCAAGAGTCGGTCAACATGATTTCTTAACATTTTCTTTTTTCGTTTAGTATTTGAAATCGATGTTTCAGTTTGTTCGAAAACTTTTTTCATAAGACCAATCTCCTTCTGAATATCCCGTTCCCAATATATTGCACACATTTTCAAATTTCGGACATGTGGTAAAAGTCTTTTCTGAAAAATATCTCTTTGATTTCGCGCATGTGGCGATTGAAAATGTTCAGCTTTGATTTCAGAATGAGCTTCAATTTCACGTTCCAAAAATTTAATGTCAGACATAAATGTGTCAAAATATTTAAGAACTTGACAACGTTCAGCTAATGGCTTTATTTCACTAAATGAAGGTAAAGGACCATTAATTTTTGCAACATTGGAGAGGGGACCATCATTAGAAGAGGACTCAGGAGTTGGTGTGATAAGCTAAGGTGTGTTAGAATTATCATATTATGTGACGAAAGTTATAGCTTTTGAATAGTTACATGGTTTGCAATAAACAACATTTTCCAATTTTAACCGACTCTCGTCTTCTGCATCTAATTCCTCAGCACAATTATATTCAACAACACTCATAATGGAATCATCAATTCTATGTTCTGCACTGTAAACTTGAGGATTTGGTTTGAATGCTCTATGTGAGAAACGTGGTTTGTAATCAGCAAGAATTGGTCCATATCCATTTGGATTTGGTTTAAAAGTAAACTTTTGAATTTTTGTGATTGACTCACCATGTTTGTAAAAAACATTTCAAAACTCTTTGATTTTGTGTTGTAAGTCGACAATTTCATCCAGATAGTCATCTATTTTTCTCCTTGAATGCTTTTTGAACTCACAAAACTGTTTTTGACAAGTTAACAACTCATACTTGGCTTTTTGAGTTTCCGAAGTGACAGTGTTAAGTTGTTGTTTATGATCGTATTTTAATTGTTCTATTTGAGAAAGCAATGCATTCTTGTTGGAAACTAGATCACATATCTGTTTTTCCAAAGATTTTTCATTTCGGTAAGATTTAGCAAATGCGACTTCAAAACCTTTTTCACGTTTCTCTTTTGTTTGACAAATGTTGAGTTGGAATTTATAGCATTCATTATCCTTAGTCAACAGTGCAATTTTATCTTGTAGTTTCTTATTGATCTCATTGCACTTTTCCAGTTGTGATTGGTTGGTCTGAATTAATTTGGTCATGAGCTCAAGATCTGGATTAGACAAAAGTTCATCTTGTTCAACTTGAGTCTCAACATAATCATTATTTAGATCCTCAAATATGACCACGGAGTCAACTTGATTATCAATATTAACCATGAGGTCATCTTGATCATCAAATATAACTACAGGATCCATTTGATTATCGTCGGAATGGGATGTAGAGAATTCTTGTTGAACACTCTGAGCCTTGTCGGATGCAGATGTTGGCGGAGATATTAGATCATTGATTAAATTTTGATCCGGTACCTGAGACAAGCCATCAGTGTCATATACTGGGCATGTGTCACTCATATGGAGCTCTTGCATATTAGCCATTAACATCACAGCGGCATTAGATTGCAAGTCCTCCATGTCATCATCAGAATCAGCATCTGCCATGAAGCTATGTTCCTTGTTGGTAAGTGTTCCACCAGCTTCATCCTTGAGAGCCAAGAGTAAAGCCTCTTTGTGATAAGTGTTGCCTCTTGTTCTCGGCTTTGGGCATGCATTAGCCAGATGACCCTTCTCATTGCAGTTGTAACATCGGAGACCATTAATCCCAGTCTGAACATTTCCCTGATCAACCACTTGAACCCTTTGTGTTGGAGCACCCATGTTATTCCTTCCATTAACATTAAACCCTTGACCACTACCCATTGGACGACCATTTTCACGATTCTGAACCTCTACTCTTCCATTGTTAACAACAGCTTGTTTTCTTGTGTTTGATGAGGTACGAATGCGATTGTTGAATTTGTTAGCAAATCGTTCGAAGGCTCTTGCAATCATTACAAATCCTTGATTCAATGCATCGAAGGCTTCTGCATCCTCATTTGATTCACTGTAGAGTGCTTGATCATTGTTGTTGTTGTACGGAACCAATTGAGTTTCTTGTGATTGTTGTTGTGATGGATCATATGGTGTACTCTGAGCAGATGGTTGTGGAGGGTTTGTGAAGAGAGTTGGTAAATTTGGAAATTAAGGATAACATGCTTGAGTATACAAAGCAAGAGTTTGATTATCCTGGAGTGAAGGTGAAGTTGGGACTCCACGGATGATTCTTTCTTAGTCTACTTCCTTTTGGTGGGGCTTCAAATAGTCATACAACAGTCCGTACGAAGCTTGATGAAGATTCTTCACTTGACGGATGAATATAACATACTTCTCCCAATCAGGACCAAGACAACTTAGAAACTTAGTGTTGATTGCAATCCTTGGCATAATGATATTATGTTTATCCAAGTTATTGATGATGTCTGAGAACCAATGATGATATGACTCTAATGTCTCCCCTGGTTCAATCATGAAGTGTTCATATGCTAAGTAGATTTTGGATTCCATGTCCTCTTGATTGAGTTCAGTGCCTTCCATTAGAAGATGAATGTGCGCCCACATTGCTTTAGTAGTCTTCTAAGCATCAACACTACGAAGTATCGGATTAGGTAATCCCAAAAGGATATATTGCATTGCAATTTCATCGGCTTCTAAGTGAAGAAGTTGGTCAGTAGTAAGTTGATCAAGACCGACAACGTTGATAACATCATCTCTTGGTGGATTGGCATTCGGATCTCTGGGTACAGTGATAGTAGGCATCAGAAAAGGACCTTCAAGAATGACCTTCTTCAAAAACTTACCATGTGGCTTCTTGAGATCACAAAACCTAAAGAACTGTATCACCCATTGATCGTAGTTTCCGGGATTGAGCATTGGAGGTCTATCAAGGGATCCAGCTTCATGAATGGATTGTTGGCTACTTAAAGCTTCACACATCTTTGCAAACCATGAAGGTTCCTTTTGCGTTGTGACATTCATAGCATACTTAGTCGGATACTGATATTGGAAGTAGTTACACTGTTGAACTTGTTGACGAGGGTTTGGTTGAGGATTCTGTGGTGGAAGAGGTTGTGCTCCTTGTGGAAAGCACATTTGAGATGGTTGTTGAAATTGATGTTGATGATATTGTTTATATTATTGTCGTTGTTGAGTTAGTTGTTGTTGTTGTTGAGGATACTCATGAGGAAAGTAGCTAGAGTATGGTGGTTGAGACATCTTGAAACTTGTGTTGATGATGGATCTTTGTATTCGAATGAAACTTGAGTTTGTTGATGAAGTGTGCTTAGGCGTAGAAACCAGCTTATGTTTAGAAAGAACCTTACGCGTAATACCCAACTTACGCGTAGACAAAGAGTATACGCGTAGTAACTTCTTACGCGTAGACTTGAGAAAAAACTTAGCTTAGGCGTAAACCAAAGACTTAGTAGTAGAAACCTTATGCGTAATATTTCCTTATGCGTAAGACAAGTTAAGCGTAGAAAATGCTTAGGCAAAGAAGTTTCTACGCGTAAGTTTTTAAGCTTAGGCGTAAAACTAGGGTTTTACCCAAAAATCCTTTACACTTATCCAAGTGTAAAAGATATCCAAAGTCGAAGTGTTTTCAGGCTTATCTGAGCAAGAAAACACTGAGTAAACCAACAGCTTTGAAGATCAAGTGACGAATTCCTTATGCGTAGATTGCTGCTTAGGCGTAGACTTTGAGTATACGAGTAGAAATAGGGTTTTGTTACGAGTAGAAAGTACCAACTTTAGCCAAAAGTGATTTCTATGCCCAAAAGTGTTTTGGAACCTGATTTTTATGATGAAATAGCTTCAATATCACCAAAGTAACAATAAACTTTGAAACTTGATGATCCAAAACAAATATCACCCTTACGCGTAGAAAATGGTACACGAATAAAACCAAGCTTAAAACGACTCTACACACGTAAAGTTTGAAAGTTGATGCAAAAAACTTAAACTTTAACACTAAATAAACCTTAAACCACAAAAATCTTGAGTTTATAAGTGTAAAAACTAAAGCTTTTAGGCGTATGAAAAGTTAAACCACAAAACCCACGCGTATAGATTAGAACTTCAGAAAAAACAAAAGTGTTTCACCCAACTAGATGGCGATTGATACCACCGTTAGGTCACCATAAGTTAACAAAAGCATCAATATATAAGAAATAAGATGAAGAAAGATCGGTTGAACACAAAGCACACACACGTATGAATAAGAAAACGTTAGGCGTAGTATTATGAGTGAAAGTGAACAACCAACCTTCCAAGGAAGGTTTACATGCGTTTATATAAGGAAAGGAACGAGGGCAACATGTCTAGTCCATTCCTTCCTTATTGGGCTTGGGCCAAGGCCTATGGGCTTTCTACATAAGCCTTGCCATTTACAACAAACATAAAAGCCTAATTAAGCAACCTATTACATATTGATTACTAACACTTGAAATACAAGTTAGGAGTGATTCCAACAACAAGCATCACATAAATGATGTTCGTATTTTAGTTTAGGTAGGTTTCTTACAATCTCTTTGGATGATAGTGTCACACCCCACCAGAGGCGAAAACGCGAGGTGCAACATAATCAATATACATCGCAAAGAGATATAGTACAATACCATAATTTAAATTTAAAGAAATATTGTAACATTACAACAAGGTTCTAGCCGACATTGGCAATTGAAACATAAAGTTTGACTTCCAAAAGATAACATTTTACTACATGACGACCCAGATAACTTGTGACGACTCCTTTATTTAAAATCTTCATAATATAAGCTAAACAACGATCACCTGAAATGCATGAGAAAACGGGGTCAACTATGAAAATAGTTGGTGAGTACACAAGTTTTATGAGACCGTTTTAAGAAAGTCTGTCTGGAAAATGTACTGTCAACTTCCTATGTTACAAGCCCCGCCTATACAAGACTTGTAACATATAAGTTCACATACATTCACATAGTACAAGTCTAGTAAACAATGCACATAAGGTCACAATAATGCCTCGTATATAATAAAGTATGCGGCAAAGCCCCTAAAATAAACAATATGCGTTCCGTAGACAGGGGAACGAGAGGTTGGCCGACCTTTAATAGCGCTATCCCTACTACCTACTGCTCCGTACAAGGGAGCCCTACGAACGGTACGTATAATTGGAGTGCGAACGGCAAACCAATCGGTAACTAACAATAAGAATGTACGAACACTACATCATAACAACTATTATATACTATCAATAAATGACTGCTTCGAACATGGGAGACTCGGCATTGCTCCGAACATGGGAGACTTTAGGTCAAGGACGTACGGTCCATCAGGTTCAAACAAGACATAAATTTATAATTAAGTCTAAGGGTTCAAAATATATCAAATAGTACAAGGAAAACAATTTAAGTTTATATTCATGCATTTCACCCCAAATAAGTAAAACAGTAAAAAGGGGGCTGTGAATACTCACCTTGGAAATTAGCAGTCTAAAGCAGGAGTCAAAACAGAATTATTGGATGGCACCGACACGCGACCTAGATTAGTATGGCGAATTTAGTCCATAGTTCTAGTTTAAGACTCGAAAAATTTTAAATGAGTTTAAAAGTCTTTTTATGTTGTTGTTGCTTGTGTGGCAATGATTAATGTTTAATATAATTTTTGTAGATTTTGGCTCTTAGAGGTGCATAAGTACGTAATAAGAAAATATCAATGACGAATGAATCTTCGGTTCGATGGCAATCAAAAGACGATGTACGAAAAATAATTACAATAAATATTAGACGTCGTCGGAAAAATATAGAAATATTATTAGTTTACAACATGTATATTTGTATAAGTAGAATGTATAAATTTTGCATAGTGTTAATTAGCGAAAATAAAATAGTTTATGGAATAATAGGTAGATGTATAGAAAACAAATCATTTTTGTCTATTAGTCGGGTTTTGTATATGATTCATTAAGTATAGATTTTTAACGAAAATTGGGCTTCACCCTCTTGTTTCCCCAAAACCTCAAGTATGAAAATTTACAATCGGTATTTTCCAAACCATTTGTTATCTCCTTAAGTCTCAAAGTAAGTTTAAGACTTACATATATTGGTATATAGTTGAATTTTGAATTAGTAGGTTTTAAATGAGTAAAACTTATATTTTTAGTTTAGTTTAGTTTTAATATATAAAAATTTAGTAGTTTTACCTCGCAAGAGTGTTTAGTAAGTCAAATACGCGTTGAGACGAATTTAAGTTATAAGTCGCAAAATAACAAGTCGAATGAGACGAAATATAATAAATAATTTCGAGCTTTAGTTAGGCTTGGTGTTTGCTCGGCCCAACCCAAACATAAATTAACCCATGTCTACATTAACATTTAACCCATTCCACTATATTTTAACTTACAACAATAATATTACTAGTTGTTTTGGTATCTTGCCATTTGATCTTGTAATTAAACAAAAGTGAAATATGTTAGTCACTTTAAGTTCTCATCCATTGTACATGCAATACGTATTTCATAAAATAGTTAATGTTAACTTTTCCATTACTTCAGTGGGTTTAACGTTTTAAGAACATGTTTTAAAAAAATAATCAAAACGCTCATTAAGTGTGTCTAATTTAGTACTTGTTTATGTAGTGTTTGCGTCTAATGTATAGTGTTCATTAAACATGCCGAAAGTCGGTTCAGGTCATGACAACAAATTGGGTGAAAAGGGATTGACCGAGATGTACCCACTGTTGGAACAGTGGGTCGACACACAAGAAAAACGCAACCAAGTGCAAACACAAATTAACCATATTATTCCAATTACTGCCAATACTTTAATTCTTTTAGTAGCTTAATATTTCCTTATGCTTATTGATGTTTTGAAAGTTCCTTAGCGCCACACAAGGTCAACAAAACAAAACCAATCATCCATACTTATATACCATTTCTGGTCCGATTACACCAATAATTCGAACAAAATGAAACTTGCAAAGATCCATGTATTTATATACCAACATAACTAGTTTATTAATAACAAATAAAACACAAGATGTAGAGAATCAAAACCCTTACAAAAACGAATCAATGGGTCGAGTGGAAGAATGAACCGAACACAACAGCTTCAATTGCACACGAACCAAGATCAATTTGAACAAATTGAAGCTTGATTTGGGCTCCTTAGACCTTGAATAACAAAACCCCTCAACCAATTTCGAAAAGCCTTTTGATTTACCCAACCCTAATTTTTGGATTTTTGAAGGATGATGAAGACACTACGATAAATTCAATCTATCTGTAGATGAATTTAAGGGATGAAACACTAGCTTTACCCTTAACCTTGATTGCTATTCTTGGCTAATAACACCTCTTTGTTTGCCACGTTCAAGCCTCCTTGTGTCTAGGATGGTAGAGTACACATTTGGGGATGGTGATATAGATAGAATAGGGATTTACTTTAGAGAGGAGAGGGGAAAAGCACCCATTTTTGTGATTGTTTTCCTGTGTTTGTCGACAAGGAGAGAAGGAGAGGGAAGCATGTTCTGAAAAGGAGAAGTAGGGAAGGGGCGTGGATAAGAGGGTAGGTTTATTTTTATTATTGTATTATATGTACCCCGTACTGTATAATTTGTTCCGTACAGAATAACGTTTATTTATGTAGAATATTATTCGGGTATCCGTATCTTATAATTTTTATATTTCTGGAGACGTTTTGACGAGCGAATTATTGTGGTATTATTATTATCTTGACATTAGAAAATAAATTTCGTGCCAATTTTATTATGGTGTCGGTACGCGTGTGGTGTCGGGACTTCGGAAAACACGAGATGACTTCTCGTTTTTGAGGTATAATGATCAGAAAATAAATAACTCGCATATTCAGATATAAATAATAGCCGGGAAATTGACGGATTGTCACAGTCTGCCAACCTTAAAAAGAATCTCGTCCTCGAGATTCAGTCCGTCTATACTACAGGCGTACATTCTCATGGTTCAAATTTTCTCAATCTCGAGCTTTGCCCTCAAAAGACTCTTAGTTGGTGAATTTTCACAACTTGTCGACCTGACCGGTCATGTGTTTAAGTTGTGTAGGTTGAGTAACAACTTGGATTCTAACTTGATTTTTGCAACTCATCAAACAAGAACTGTCACTAGATCAAGCTAGGAAACAAGTTGTCAGAAAGAGATGGCTTCTCATCTATGTAAGAGACCTTTTGAAAGTTTGGCTCAAGTTTGAAATTGTTTAAACCAATCAAATCAACTAATAGTGGGGTGCTCAGATTAGTGAGAAGGCAAAAATTAAACTAAGGCTCATGATGTAAGGTTCTACACTAATCAATGCCATGAACTAGAACCAAAAGATACTGAATTAGAGTAGGTGATCAAAAGAATGTACCCGTCACGGTGCTTGTGTCTTAGCGAGCTTCCTTAGTGCCCAAGAAGTATGCTCGACCCCGAGCTGGGCTGATATTGCCTCCACGGTTTGGGTTACCTCCATCAATTGCTAAGGCGAGAGTCATGTTGCCGTGCTCCGACTTCTGTGCCCTATTCAACTTAGGACACGTGTTCCGGAGGTGGTCCGGACTTCCACACTCGTAGCAGGTTGGCTTCGTCCTTGGTTTCCATTTCTGTCTAAGCAATTTCGACTAAGATGGCCCGTCTTCTGGCACACGTTACACTTTAGGCAGTTTCCTATGTGATGGAGGTTGCATCGAGTGCACTTAGGATGTGGCCATGCATACCCTCTGCGTCCCTGAGTCATCGCTCCATAGTTTTTGGTCACTCGTTGCCTCTTATCTTGCTGGTCCTGGTCTCGGCTTCCCTGGTGATCCTCCTATCGCTTTCGCCCATTGTCGTTTATCTTTGCTAGTCCTCCAGACCTGATCACATCATTAGTCAAGCGGTATGCCATCCCTACAGCGGCTTGCAGAGTAGTTGGGTTAGATGAGGTGACATCTCTCCTGATCTCAGGGATCAAACCCTAAATGTATCGATCAATCAGTTTCTCCACAGTAGAGACCATGTGGGGAACCATTCTGGTCAGCTCATGAAAGCGGGCTGTGTACTTGTCAACTTCCACTCCCACCATCATATGGTTCCAGAATTCCGCTTCCAGTTTCTGCACTTCGTCCTTCCTGCAGTACTCCTCAGTTAGTAGCTTGTTGAATTCTTCCAAAGATAATCCATTTGCAGCTTCTCTCCCTCTGGTCTGTAGCTGGTTGTTCCACCAGGTCAGTGCTCGACCCTGAAGCAGGCCTGTAGAGAACTCAACCTTATCTCCCTCAGCACATTTAGTGATGCTAAGTTTCGACTCAACATTCTTAAACCATGATAGCAGGCCAATGGCACCCTCGGTGCCATGAAATTCCTTTGGCCTGCATGACATGAAGGTCTTATAGCTGCATCCGTGGCCATTGGTCGAGGTACCAACTCCCTCATTGGCTCGTCCTGCATCAATGTGTGCGACAATCTGAGTGAGGAGATCCGCCAATTCAGCAGCACTGTCTCTCGGGGCTTCATTGTTGATGATTCCTGAATGGGTGTTCCTTGTAGTCATGATTCTACAATGGGCCAAAAAATTTGGTTGAGTGAGTGATACAGGGACAATGGCGGATGATGTACGGGATGGCGACAGGTAGTGAGTGTAATGTGACGGGAACAAGAACGTGCTTAGCCTATCGGGTCATAATATATAGCAAAGAAGGAGGCATAAATAAAGTATACATAAGGTATAGTGAACAATTAAACATGTCATGCATACTCACACTACTAATGCAGTTCCAGGTGATCAGACTCTTTAAGACTCGACCAACATGATCCGAGGCAACTAATCCCATCATTGTATGATTCATCCTGAATTATGCATAGGTGTACAGGCTATGCATAATTTAGGAGTAACGATGCAATGCTGGTGCTAGTCGACTCGTATGATGTTCAGTGTTTTAAGAAAATTTTCTTTTGAGTTATAGATGCGATTTTTATTTTATAAAAACCGGTATTCACTATAACCTTTGGCTCTGATACCAATCTGTCACACCCCGCCAGAGGCGGAAACGCGAGGTGCAACATAATCAATATACATCGCAAAGAGATATAGTACAATACCATAATTTAAATTTAAAGAAATATTGTAACATTACAACAAGGTTCTAGCCGACATTGGCAATTGAAACATAAAGTTTGACTTCCAAAAGATAACATTTTACTACATGACGACCCAGATAACTTGTGACGACTCCTTTATTTAAAATCTTCATAATATAAGCTAAACAACGATCACCTGAAATGCATGAGAAAACGGGGTCAACTATGAAAATAGTTGGTGAGTACACAAGTTTTATGAGACCGTTTTAAGAAAGTCTGTCTGGCAAATGTACTGTCAACTTCCTATGTTACAAGCCCCGCCTATACAAGACTTGTAACATATAAGTTCACATACATTCACATAGTACAAGTCTAGTAAACAATGCACATAAGGTCACAATAATGCCTCGTATATAATAAAGTATGCGGCAAAGCCCCTAAAATAAACAATATGCGTTCCGTAGACAGGGGAACGAGAGGTTGGCCGACCTTTAATAGCGCTATCCCTACTACCTACTGCTCCGTACAAGGGAGCCCTACGAACGGTACGTATAATTGGAGTGCGAACGGCAAACCAATCGGTAACTAACAATGAGAATGTACGAACACTACATCATAACAACTATTATATACTATCAATAAATGACTGCTTCGAACATGGGAGACTCGGCATTGCTCCGAACATGGGAGACTTTAGGTCAAGGACGTACGGTCCATCAGGTTCAAACAAGACATAAATTTATAATTAAGTCTAAGGGTTCAAAATATATCAAATAGTACAAGGAAAACAATTTAAGTTTATATTCATGCATTTCACCCCAAATAAGTAAAACAGTAAAAAGGGGGCTGTGAATACTCACCTTGGCAATTAGCAGTCTAAAGCAGGAGTCAAAACAGAATTATTGGATGGCACCGACACGCGACCTAGATTAGTATGGCGAATTTAGTCCATAGTTCTAGTTTAAGACTCGAAAAATTTTAAATGAGTTTAAAAGTCTTTTTATGTTGTTGTTGCTTGTGTGGCAATGATTAATGTTTAATATAATTTTTGTAGATTTTGGCTCTTAGAGGTGCATAAGTACGTAATAAGAAAATATCAATGACGAATGAATCTTCGGTTCGATGGCAATCAAAAGACGATGTACGAAAAATAATTACAATAAATATTAGACGTCGTCGGAAAAATATAGAAATATTATTAGTTTACAACATGTATATTTGTATAAGTAGAATGTATAAATTTTGCATAGTGTTAATTAGCGAAAATAAAATAGTTTATGGAATAATAGGTAGATGTATAGAAAACAAATCATTTTTGTCTATTAGTCGGGTTTTGTATATGATTCACTAAGTATAGATTTTTAACGAAAATTGGGCTTCACCCGCTTGTTTCCCCAAAACCTCAAGTATGAAAATTTACAATCGGTATTTTCCAAACCATTTGTTATCTCCTTAAGTCTCAAAGTAAGTTTAAGACTTACATATATTGGTATATAGTTGAATTTTGAATTAGTAGGTTTTAAATGAGTAAAACTTATATTTTTAGTTTAGTTTAGTTTTAATATATAAAAATTTAGTAGTTTTACCTCGCAAGAGTGTTTAGTAAGTCAAATACGCGTTGAGACGAATTTAAGTTATAAGTCGCAAAATAACAAGTCGAATGAGACGAAATATAATAAATAATTTCGAGCTTTAGTTAGGCTTGGTGTTTGCTCGGCCCAACCCAAACATAAATTAACCCATGTCTACATTAACATTTAACCCATTCCACTATATTTTAACTTACAACAATAATATTACTAGTTGTTTTGGTATCTTGCCATTTGATCTTGTAATTAAACAAAAGTGAAATATGTTAGTCACTTTAAGTTCTCATCCATTGTACATGCAATACGTATTTCATAAAATAGTTAATGTTAACTTTTCCATTACTTCAGTGGGTTTAACGTTTTAAGAACATGTTTTAAAAAAAACAATCAAAATGCTCAATAAGTGTGTCTAATTTAGTACTTCTTTCTGTAGTGTTTGCGTCTAATGTATAGTGTTCATTAAACATGCTGAAAGTCGGTTCAGGTCATGACAGCAAATTAGGTGAAAAGGGATTGACTGAGATGTACCCACTGTTGGAATAGTGGGTCGACACACAAGAAAAACGCAACCAAGTGCAAACACAAATTAACCATATTATTCCAATTACTGCCAATACTTTAATTCTTTTAGTAGCTTAATATTTCCTTATGCTTATTGATGTTTTGAAAGTTCCTTAGCGCCACACAAGGTCAACAAAACAAAACCAATCATCCATACTTATATACCATTTCTGGTCCGATTACACCAATAATTCGAACAAAATGAAACTTGCAAAGATCCATGTATTTATATACCAACTTAACTAGTTTATTAATAACAAATAAAACACAAGATGTAGAGAATCAAAACCCTTACAAAAATGAATCAATGGGTCGAGTGGAATAATGAACCGAACACAACAACTTCAATTGCACACGAACCAAGATCAATTTGAACAAATTGAAGCTTGATTTGGGCTCCTTAGACCTTGAATAACAAAACCCCTCAACCAATTTCGAAAAGCCCTTTGATTTACCCAACCCTAATTTTCGGATTTTTGAAGGATGATGAAGACACTGCGATAAATTCAATATATCTATAGATGAATTTAAGGGATGAAACACTAGCTTTACCCTTAACCTTGATTGCTATTCTTGGCTAATAACACCTCTTTGTTTGCCACGTTCAAGCCTCCTTGTGTCTAGGATGGTAAAGTACACATTTGGGGATGGTGATATAGATAGAATAGGGATTAACTTTAGAGAGGAGAGGGGAAAAGCACCCATTTTTGTGATTGTTTTCCTGTGTTTGTCGACAAGGAGAGAAGGAGAGGGAAGCATGTTCTGAAAAGGAGAAGTAGTGGAGGGGCGTGGATAAGAGGGTAGGTTTATTTTTATTATTGTATTATATGTAACTCGTACTATATAATTTGTTCCGTACAGAATAACGTTTATTTATGTAGAATATTATTCGGGTATCCGTATCTTATAATTTTTATATTTCTGGAGACGTTTTGACGAGCGAATTATTGTGGTATTATTATTATCTTGACATTAGAAAATAAATTTCGTGCCAATTTTATTATGGTGTCGGTACGCGTGTGGTGCCGGGACTTCGGAAAACACGAGATGACTTCTCGTTTTTGAGTTATAATGATCAGAAAATAAATAACTCGCATATTCAGATATAAATAATAGCCGGGAAATTGACGGATTGTCACAGATAGCGATTGAAGAAGTCACATATTGGCGTGACCCAATCTTCGATGCCATAAGGTCGAAGTTTCATCCATAGAGGTGAGACAAAGTTTATCTTTTGGTTCGTTTCCGATTTTAATAACGTAGACGCCATATTTCCTAATACCTCTTCCTATAGTAATACCATTTTTCAAGATTTTACTACCGGTTTCACTAAAGAGAACGTTGCACATATTTGACCTATACTTAGTAGATTAAAGTTTAGGTTTTGTACGTGACATACGTCATTAATGGTTAGGGATTGTGAGAGATTGTACCTTTTCCGATGATTTTGCTTTTACTATTTGTTGAACACCACATTTCCTCCGTTAAAGGATTCGTATGTGGAGAACAATGTTTTATTACCGGTCATATGCCTTGTGCACCCGCTATCCTTGATCCATTCGTCTGAATCCAACTCAACCTTTAGGCACACCTAAGATAACAAACAACTCAAAAGTTTGGTCCCCATTTGTTTATGGGTCCATTGGTGTTATACAATTCATTCATATGAGGCATGTATGAAAATTGTGTAAAAGCATTCCAAGGTACGTAGTTTTGAAATGGAAAACCATTTTGTGAGTTAAAATTCCAGCCCATTTGATGATGGTTACTTCTAGAAAAATATTATTTGACCTTTTTATCGACTTGTTAGGTTTAGAAAATAAAGGGGTTTTGCTTTTCAATAAACTTTGACCTTGTTTTAAAGAGAGTGGTTGTTTGACATTCCTACAGTAGCATTGGGTGGTTTCTTTTTGTTAACGACAACAAATTCAGTTCTAGAAGAGATGGTTATTTTATCTTTTACTGCTGCAGATGCCCGAATCCCTTCTTTTTCACTAGTCGGATCCCTTTTCAAAGGATCCGCCGGATCCGGAACATCACTAGTTGTTTTTTCATTTGCTTTAACAAATTGTGTTTCTTTAACTTCGCTAGTTGACGCAATATGTTCTTGAATACCTAGACCCTTTTGATTATTACTTGTTTTAACACTATCAAGTATTGTATCAAGGTAATTTGTGCTTAGTCTAGCAATTTTAGAATAAGGGTGATCAACCAAAGTTTGAAGTTCTACACAAAGCTTGAATTCACCACTTACTTCTTTTTCTTTTTCTAGTCCCTTTAATTTTTCTTTTAGTTCAAAAACTTCTTTTTCTAAAGTTCCATTTTTATTTTCAAAAGTTTGTTTTTGTTTATTACCTTGAGATTAATTTTGCAAAGCTTGTTATATTCTAGGTGTAATGAATCATCATCTAGAGATGAACTACTATAGTATAGGAAGTCAGAACATACCTCGTTGGAGTCCTTGGCCATAAGACAAATTTCTCCCTTCTCTTCTTCACTCATTCCCCATGATTCGCTTACGAATGCCTTTTGTTCGTCGCGTTTAGGACATTCACCAATGAAGTGATTTGGATCCCCGCACTTCAAACATTTGCGCTCATCCTTCACTTTCATATCGCCTTTGCTTTTCCGCAAACCTTTCTTTTCATCATTGGGTTGCTCGACATATTTTCCTTTTCTTCGAAAGGATTTCTTGAAGTCTCGTAACGCCATTGCATATTCTTCGTCTTCACTCTCCGAGGATGAGGTTTCTTCATCACTAGAGACTTTCTTGGATTTTAAAGCAAGAGATTTATATTTCTCTTTCTTTTCCTTCGACACCTCGAAGTCTTTGGCAAGTACGAGCTCATAGACTTTTAAGTTGCCTATAAGTTCATCGAGAGTAAGGATCGACAAATCTTTGGATTCTTCAATGGCCGTTACCTTCGGTCTCCAGTTTGATGGAAGCGCCCTTAGAAATCTCCTGATATGATTACGACTAGAAAAGACTCATCAAGTGCTTGTAGTGAAGTAATAATAATATTAAAACTAGCAAATGCATTATCAATACTATCATCATCCAATATTGAAAATTATTCATATTGTTTAGCAAATAAATAAATTTTGTTATTTTTCACTTTTTGGTTTCCTTGGTGTGTTACAACCAAAGAGTTCCAAATTTCTTTAGCGGTTTTATGCATAGAGATTCTTTCAAATTCCTTTTTAGGTAAGGCATTGTATAAAACCATTTTTGCCTCACTATTTTTGGAAAGCTTTTTCTTTTGGTCGTCGGTGAGATGATCATGAGAAATATTTTCTTCTTTACCGGTTTTATCATCTTTTACGGTTGCTTTAAAATCACCTTCAACAATAATATGCCAAAGATCAATATCTTTAGATTTCACATAAGTTTCAAATCTATTTTTCCAATAAATAAAACTATTAGTTTCAAGTAGCGGATGTCGTTGCATGGATTGCCCTTCTTTATAGTTTTCAACATCCATTTTGATCGAAAAGTTTTTAAAATACAATTTACTTTAAGACTTTTTGAAAACCTTGCTCTTGATGCCAATTGTGGAAAACTAGAAGGGGGGGGGTGAATAGTTTTACCAATTTTTATTTAGATTTCAAAAGTTTTAGATTCAATCTTTTGTGAATTCTTGTGGATGAATAGATAGTACCAAACAATAAATAAAGTAAGTAAATAATTAAAGTAAAGTAAGAGATAGAAAGTAGCAACACAAGTGATTTATACTCGTTTGGCTACAAGGACACATTCATTGCCCTACTCCACTCCCTGAGTACCCCACTCGAGAGTTCAAGCACTATGTCAACAAGCTCCTTCAAATCGGCGGAGAAGCCTCACAACGTCGGTTACACTTTTTCCGGTACAAAGCTAAATACCGAGTTCTTTCACGAGGTAGAACCAAACCTTTACACAACTATTACACAACAAATATGTGAAATAAGAAATACAAGATATGCTACTAAAATCTTTTGGATGGGCAAATCAATCAAGGACCCTTTGCTTGGATGACTTGTAGAGTAATGTGATATCGCTTTCGTGAAGGACCTAATAGAGAATCACAACAAAAGATAGAATAACTACAAGAATGATCAAATGATCTGAGGTTAGGAGAGTGAGATAATATATGAGAGAGTTGTAAGAAGAAGTGTGAGAAACAATGGAGAAATGGCTCACTATTTATAGACATTCTGTCTACAGGTAGGCCGGTTCCGGCGGATCCCTCACCTAATGGATCTGACCAATGTAAATTGAGGGATCCAACCTTTGGGTCAGTCAATTCCGGATTTTGGATATCAAACCGGGTTATGGGTTATGGACCATGGGTCATGGACTTTGGATCATGGATACCCAACATGATACATTGTACCTAGTCAATGGGTCATGGGTCTTGGGTCATGGACTTTGGGTCATGGATCATTAATAATACCCAACATGATTTCATGCATGATGTCATGCAATGGGTCCTGGGTTATGGATTTAGCTCCATGGGTATGGGTCATGGGTCATGGTTATTACCCAACCTATTACATGTTTTATTACAACACATTTTTATTACAACATATATGAAATAACCAAATGTATATATTTTGCAAAACAACATGTATTCTTAGAATTATACTTATGATAACTTTATATTTTTTATCAACAAAATTTAACGAGATCGCTAAATATAAACAAACATTTTTACGGTTTATTTGTATTAACACAAGTGACCACAAAGAATTTAGCCTAACCTGGTTTTACTGATCATGATAACAGTAACAAAATGAAATGTAAAGATAGACATACAACCTAGAATTGGATATAAGGATTGCACTACCCGCACTAGTGATCATTTATACCAATACCCAAAATTGTACTTCAACGTATACCACAATTATTCTTCAAACGCCTAATTCAATTGATGTTATTGACTGAGAAATGTTATAACAAGTGTAGTAAGTAGTTGGAATCGGAGTTGTGTAGAATGTGGTGGATTGTGGTGTTATTTATAGGTTGTTTGTGACTGATCAGCTTCTGAAGTACGTCGCACTTGTAGAGAAGATCGGCGGGCTTCAACAGCGATACCGGCGAGCTTTATTATAATACTGGCGGGCTTCATGAATTTTCTTGCCGTCAAAGGGTCATAATTAAACCGAAGACCGACGCACTTTATTATATGGATCGCCGTACTTTTGATGCTGACTCAGATTATGAGTTTGATTATAGATCTCGTAACCGGCGTGCTTGTGTAAAAGACTAGCGTGCTTTAGATATTCTGAATTTTTTTTGCTTTAGCTCGGACTTAACTCCAATGCTTATGCTTTATCTTGATAGTGGAGATTCTTTGTAGATTGGACCTGAAATGTATTATCATGCAATTAAGTATCGAAAGTCCATAGGAAAAACATTAAGAAACTAAGAAATAATGCTATATAAAATATGTCTAAATCGAGTGTTATCAAATATCAGTAGACCCTAGCTCGCTTGCATTTTCAACAGTTATAAACGTCAAACAACTAATAGTGTAAAAATATGAACATCCAATGCAAATGTTTTAATTTAAATACATATTTTAAAAGTCATATTAACATCAAGAGACATAACCATGTAACAAGTCATTGTTTTAAAATAATCGCATCATCAGCAATTATAAGTGGTAAAATACAGTGTACCGTCAACAATTAGCATCAGCAACTAGAAATATGAAACAACCTAGTTAATGCTTAAAAAAAGATCGCACGAACGGAAACTCACTCAAAAGCAATTAGATATGTGCAAATCATGTTCAGTTCTATCAAAAATCAAGTATATAGGAACAGAAACTCACCCAAAAGCGGTTAGATCTGTGCAATTTAAGATCTATCAAAAATCAAGTAGATCTGTGGTCGAAGGTACTGTGGCTAGAGTTTGTAGGTAGATCGGGGATCTGATAGAGCAAAAAATCTATGTACATAAAGTGATGTGTGTATTATTTTAGAGAGAGAGAGAAGAGTAAATTTTTTTTATAAAAATGTTAGGCACCGACACTGACAGAAACGACGTCGTTTTCTAATCCTTTGTATGTTAACATGTAAGCACATATGTTAGGCTAAGAAAAACACTAAAAACATAATGACGTCGTTTCAACAAAAGGTAAAATGACGTCGTTTTCCACGCCATTTAAGAGTTAGGGTCCGTTTGTTTGGTGGGTTTTCAAAGGGGGGATGGGATTTGAGGGCTCAAAACCATGTTTGGTACAAAACCTAATGAAAAATATTAAGGAACCAACCTCACTTATCAAATCCTAACTCAATAGGTGACTTTTGTGATTTTTTGTAGGCTCATGTTTTTCTCACCCTCCTCTCTCTGTCTCTCTCTTCAAAAATGCAATAAACTAAAAATTCTTAATTTTAAAATTTTGTTTAATTATATAACTCATATAATAATTTTTTTTTCTCTCTTCATAATTACACCAAATCCAAATTCTAATCCTAATCGTAACCCAAATCCAAATCCTAGTACGTGTTTGGTATATGGGGTTAGTGGGGTTAGGGTTGAAAGTAGTGCCCAATCGTTTCTCCTCTTTAGGATGACGCGCGTTTTTTTGTCCCGAATCTCATCACCCTCTCATTTGTTGGGGTTTCTCTCTCTATACAATTAGACAATCTTTTTATATTTGTAGGCATTTCCTAGCCACAACTCTTTGTCCCATTTATAGTTTTTATATAAATAATTATTTAAAAACTATTATAATAATGTTTAGTTATATATTTATTTTATTTTTCTCTTTTCAAATCTAAATCTAAATCCAAATCTTAAACCCACCTACAAACCTAACGGGCCCTTAATCCTCTTATAAACCAAACGGGCCCTTAGTATAATAAAATAAACAAGTGATATAAAAATATAAGTCAAATTTTAAACTTCGAGTGTATAAAAGAAAATAAAACAAACCTTGAAAAATAGAAAATCACAAACAATTCACAAATTAGAGGCGAGAAAACACAAAATAAAACCGGCGCATGAGATTCACAAACTCAATTAGAGTGCAACGCACGCCATAGGAGGGCGCTATGGCCAAAACGAGCATTAATAGAAAGTGAAGTTAGTGTGTTTTTTGGTTGTGTGTTATAGGAATGTTATAGGCCAATTAGTTATTAAACTATTTTCTCAATTACTTATTCAACTATTTTTTTTAACTACTTATTCAACTACTTTTCAATTACTTGCTTAGTATCGCTATGCTAAATCATTTATTTCTTTGGACAACGTATGTGTTATAATTGCATGTATGAGTACTTGTGGTTAATTTTGGTATACGTTGATGTTTGCTATGATCTCTATGATGCTATGGTTTATATCTAGCCAACAGTTTTGGATTGTTTGGAAATCTATTAAGCCGGTTGTGTAGCTCTGGCTGGTAGGCGATAGGTTTGAAAAACTTTAAGCACTTGTGACACTATTGATTTGATTTGGAATACTATTCATACTGATTGCTTTGCGCATTTTATTATGTACTATTGTACCACTCATAAACCTGGCACAACAAGTGGGTTTACACTCTAAAACCTACATAAGAGCTCACCAACTTTATGTTGATGTTTTCAAGTATCATTTTCAGGTGAGCAGGAGTAATATTTTGAAGGCATTTGCATCAAAGTTATCCATTGGCCTCTTTCTAAAGACAGTGACACTTTGGCCAAGATATTTTCTAACGACATTGTTTCATCAAATTAAGACGTATGTTTTGTTTATCTGGTGTTGGATAAAGATACTTTTGTAAGGATGTAAACTTATTTCATTAATCAATTTTGGTATTGATCTACTATCTTATGCGATGTCTCTGAAACGCCGCGCCTCGTGTTTCTGCCTTAGACGGGGTTTGACAATCTCAAATGTAACAACCACTTAATATTCAACCTATTTTCAAGTTATTTGCTCCATGCCAAAAACCGATCTTCAACCTTAACTTGCTTCCTCACACATCCTCAAATTTTTATAGGTTATCATTCCTCAATCAATTAACACAATTACTTTTTTTTCAAGCTTTTGCGCAGATGAAATAACTCTTCTTCAAGTCATTTTCAGATTTTTTTTAACCTTTGCATTAGATATATATATATATATATATATATATATATATATATATATATATATATATATATTCCCTAATTTTACTGGCCATTTCCTTACCAACGTCGACTTTTACTGGCCCATTTCCTTACCAACGTCTACAAGCATAATACTTGGTGTTTGAATTTGTGTGATCTACTGGCGAAAAATGAAACCCATTCATTGTGTCCAGTTTGGTAAATCCTTATATATTTCTTTTTCTATAATAGTCTATCGTCATAAGATACTAAAGTATAAATTGATGTTCAGAAACAAAATAGTTGATATTCTTGAGTTCAAATCCGGTGTTCCTTTAATGATGATGTTACAGGGACGCTTGTTTTATGATTCCACTTTATAACTAAAACACACTCTTATATTGGCAATAGAACTAGTAAGAAAGGTCCGTGCAGTTACCTATGGCGTGCATAGGGATATTTTTTGCACCCATGGCACCGCCAAACTGCACTTCCATGTCATGTTATCCGTCTCATAGCCATCCTCATCACATGCCTCTTTTTTTTTAAAGTGAGTGGAGTTTATGTTATAAGAGTGTTATAGGGTACATGTTGACGTGATGTCATCTATAAAATTTATAGGTGCTCACTACACCTACCACTATAGGCAAAATTTGTTTCTCTTCATAAAAACAATAAAATTAACAAGTTATTTAAACTTCAAGGATATAAAAGCAAATAAAACAAACCTTGAAAAATAGAAAATCACAAACAATTGACAAATCAGAGGCGGGAAAACACAAAACAAAACCGGCGCGTGCGGTTGGCAGACGGCGCGTGAGATTGACGCAATGAAGATAAAACCATCGGAAAACGAACTCCAAAGCTTAACCGACTCCATTAAAGCTTCAGATGTACTGTAATACTTATTTAAGCATTTAATTTTATAGTACTAGTAATTTATGCATAAATTGAATTAGTTAGGAATAATGTTATAAATAAGTTTATATATCTCTGGCTGGTGGCATATTTTTGAGAAGTTACATTTCGTCTCGTTTTTTTAAGTAACTGTGAGGAGGTTATTCGACACTTGTGCGCCGTATCGTGTTTGTGTTAGGTTTATGATGATGGATTGATGTCGTTAGGGTGGAATTTGTGTCAAAGTCAATTAGAGCGCCATAGGTGTGGCGCTATGGCCAAAACGAGCATTAATAGAAAGTGAAGTGAGTGTGTTTTTTCACTTTTTGGTCGTGTGTTATAGGAATGTTATAGGCCAAAAGCTGACGTGGCGGGTGCTATAACACCACTTGTATAAGTGTGATAACTTCCTATCATGGAAAAAGTTTATTGGAAGGTTTTCGGCTTTCATTATTTTGGCCTGATTTATTGATATATAATGTTGATTGATTGTTAATAAGTTTGTACCATTAGAGGAACATTGGATCTATTGTTACAAGTTACAACTCTAATGGACTGTTTTTGTCACCTTATGTCTTGTATCAGTTTCTGCGAGATTATTGAGCTTGCGTGCTGATTTGGTTTTGGGGTATTAGAATTCGTATGTATACCGAGTTGGACTTGTGCACCTATATGGATAAGTTTGCTTTGGGTTTTTGTGTAAGGATTATGACGACATTTAGGAATAGTTGCTGAGTTTGCAACGTATTGTCCTACCATGGATTTAGTTGATTTGAAGGTTTTGGCCAGTTTGATGCTTGGGCTTGGTGTGTTCAGTCTATGCAGTCGAAATAGTTAATCTATAACATGCTACCCTAAAGAATTTAGGTGTTTTTCAAAGTCTCTCTCTATATATATAAATCGACATATTTTCTAGTTTTTTCTACCATGTATAATGTAAAAAGTTGAATTATTTTGTGGTCTTACTTAAAGTTGGACTTTTAATTCTACAGGTGGTAGAGAGCCGTACTCAACTAATATCTGAACTTCTGGAGCTAGATGTTAGTGATGAAAATGGACGAGCTTCTATCCTGGAATGTCTGACAGTATCCTGCTTAACTAGAACGATTAAAAAACTGTTAATAGTTCTATATTTAGTGCTGTCTTACTATAGTCACCTTAACATTCGGCTAGACATTCTGGGAAGACTTCACGTGTCTGGATGTATCCCAGTGCATGTTAAACAAAACTATATTGCAAGTGGCTTCAACTTACCTAGAATCGGATATATTCAAATGCCTCAGCCAGCTGCTTGCATTAGGAACCAAGGTACATTGCTCGTCACTCCTGTACTTTTGTTATAAAAAACTGACGAGTTTACCCTGTTAACTGAGTTGCATTACAAATTCGTACAGGGAAGCATATGGTGTCGAAAACATATGAAGATGACACTTATGTCCACCGATGATTCTCAAGAGGAAGAACATTATGGGCTCTTTTTTAAGGTGATGTAGCCAAGTTATGATCCTTGGTCATTTATGTTCATTGGCATTTAAATTGATTTGAGGATGATAGCTATTTATGTAGATGAAGCCTAACCTTATAGACTTCATCCATTTAAAATGACTGCACAGAGGTAGTTAAATAATACAGTAAGGGTTTACTTATGTCAGGTGCTCTTGGATATGTTATCTCATTCGGCTGCTGTTTTATCAGCTTTGGCAAGGCATCCAGTTTCAACAGGAAAGGAGTTGATGTCCGCAGTTGAAACATTCATTTTGGAACTCTTAAATCTTACAAAAGACTCGATATTAGAGGCTAAGGTAACAGCTTTCTCATATTAAAACGCCATAATGAAAGTAGGATTTGTGTATATTTGGTGTCATATTTTGTTCTAGGAAGCAGTGATGTTTTTATTCATTTCCGAAGTCCTACATTAGGTGCTTCGGGTTGCAGTTCTTCAGGGGTGTCATTGGGTTTCTATGTTGCATTGACTTTAACCTCAAAGTATTGATCATGTATTCACAAGGATACGAGACTGGTGTTACAGAAGAGAAAGTTTTGGTGTTCCTTTTTACCTTAAGAAATATGAGATTTAAAATTTTGTGAAAATAAGGCTAAACTAGAAACCATCATGAATAGGAAAAAACTAGACAGCATCATGTTACTTTTTTTACCCAGTCTTGAGTCTTGACTAAATTGGGCCACTAATAGCGTAATAAAAGTTAAGTTTTATTTTTTAAGTGAGTAATTACCTTACATATGTATCAAGAAATGACTGTAAATTTTTTATCGATTTGGTTTCTGAGCTGTATATATGAATACACTAATATCTTTTGGTTTTTAGAGATTTTGAGTACTAGTATATATGTATTACACGATTGTATTCCCATACTCGAATCCTAAATTTATAATGTGAATTTAAGCTAGTGATTGTGGAAGTTTGGCCTACACACTGTTGTTTTAAAAGGATACCAATCTTTCTCCTATCTATGATTATACCATGGTTGAATCCGCATGGTAATTTTGCTCTTCTGTCGTTGTGACAGAGAATTCAAACACATGGTTCAGAAGTACTAAAGGCGTCACAAGTGATCCTTGATGCTGTTATATGTCTATGCAAAGCATATTGCAACAACACGAAGTGGGATGATAATGGTAGAACTGAAAAAGATGTACAAAGCAGTGTCAAAGAATCAGACGACGTGAATCATGTGATCAGTATAGCAAAATGTACTGTTGAAAATTTGGTTGAATTGGGGATCCTTGCTGCTAATGATGGTGGTAATTTAGTGACTGTACTAAATCTGTCATGGAAAGGAGTCGTTACGTTGCTACAGCTAGGCAAAGGGTTTTTATCAGTGAAGATGAACATATCAGACATTATTCTGTCCCTTATTTCATTGGCTAAAGGAGCTTTAAGTTGTGCAGCTCGGACTTGGTCTTCATTGATAGAGCCGGTTTCTGCGGCTGAAGCTAAAAGAATATTCATTCCGGTTAAATTTTACTTGATTAATGCTGCGAGGATTATCTCCCACTACCCATCCCGAGCATTTTCAATTTTCAAAGATATAACACTCTGCATTCTTATGGTCTTGACCTTTCGCATCTTCCTTGGTAAAGATGAGCTTCTTAAATCTGCAAGTGACACTTTGGCAGAACTTCTGGAGCCAACGTCAGTTCATCTGCTCAATTTCTTGTTAAATTCAGCACAATTGGGACACAAGCATAAATGTCAAATTCTTGACTGGCTGTTCAGTGATATTACCACGTCAATTTGTGTCCCCAAAGATGACAAATCGATGGATGCAATCTTTTCTTTGACTTGCGCTTCAATGCATGAGTCAAAGTTACTGTTACTTGGTCATGTTGACTTATTTGTTAATCTTCTGCGAAGTGCTCCTGATCTCGAAGATGATGTGAAACTTGAGATTGCCAAAAAGCTAGAATGGCTTTTGAATATTCTGATCGACGAAGAAGTTTATTCATCTATTATTGCTTTGCCATTACCTCTGCTACACGGTTCTGGTCATCATAATATGTTCTCTTCTGTAATACATGCAATGAAGACCTTTATGCTTGTGGTGTCTTCAACTTCAGTTTGGGGTGAAGTTGAGTTGTTTTTGCTTCAAAATTTCTTCCATCCACATCATCTTTGTTGGGAGATTGTTATGGAACTTTGGTGCTTTTTGGTTCGACATGCTGAGTCAGACATGGGGAATGCTATTATTGATCAACTGTGCGCACTAATGAAAACCACTGCTTCTTGGGAATCAGTTCTGGATCCTGGTAGTGTTTTTCGTAAACTTGCGAGATCGGTCTCCATGCTTGTTAGGCATGGTTCACATTCAACGACAGATAGAGTTTTTAACTTCATCACCAACAGTAATGTATCCACGTTATCATCTGCTATGTATATATCATTGCTCTTGGAAGGATTCCCATTAAATGGTCTTTCGGATAAGGTCAGAAGTGTTGCTAAACAAAGACTACTAACAGAGTATTTTAACTTTGTGGATGTATTCTTTGATGACTCAGCAAGGGAACCTGCAAATGTAATGTCTGGTGCACCAGTATTTGCCTTGTCTGCTGCTCTGCAGTCTCTGTAAGTAACGGTCGATTTCTAGTCTATTTGTGTTATTTTTGGCTAATACATATAAAAATGCTAACCAACTTTCCTCAAATATATGTATCCTGGTTAACATAGTATTATCTCATTTATAAAAATAGCTTACACTTTCCGTTTTTTCTGGTTTGGGAAATTGTTAAACTTCGGCAGGTAAGTAAGATATTGAAACACCCATTACACAACATCGAACAACCAAAAGAGAAAGAGCGGAAGTTGGTTGTTACTGTATAAAGTTATAAACTCCGAAACACCAAAATGTTAGTTACCCAAGATAGAAAAATGTTAAGCTTTGTAACTGCTATTGAAACTTATCGAAAGTTTGCAACATTTGATGAAATTTTCCCCTCGTGTGTTCTGTAGGCAGGTGAACATATCAGACACAGAAATGAAAACAGTAAAGTTATTGAGCACCATCATCCATAAATACAACAAAACCAGTGACAACTCAAAGGACCGGTATCGTAAGCTTCTCAGTGAAACATTAGGTATCATTTCTAGCATGAAGCATCTATATACATCTGATGAAATGGGAAGACTAATTTTGGAGCTTCAAAGTCTTTTTATCTCAAAATATGCTGTCACAGATTCGGAATTGTCGAAATGCAAACCAAATTTGGCTGCTTTTGTGGCGGGACTTGGTCACATCCAATTTGAAGAAACCGATAATAATATAAAGGTTTCAGCTTCATGGGAATTGTTTCACATGCTATTAAAAGAACGACATTGGGCTTTAGCTCATCTGGCAATGACAGCGTTTGGGTATTTTTCTGCGCGTACTAGTTGCAATGAGCTGTGGAGGTTTGTACCACCAGATGCGGCATTATCATTTGATTTGGAATCTGGAGTTGATGTAAATGATGAAAGGTTTATGTCTGAGTTAAAGGTGTTCTTTGAAAAGGAAGTGGCCAATGTCAAAAGTACCCCTGTTTCAAATGAGCTTGCGCTGCTTGTTAAAGAAGGCCTACTGCTAAAGCAAATGGCCCAAAAGATGATGACCATCGATAGGGATGCAATGGAGATAGATGATACAACACAAACTAACAAGAAAAGAAAATTTCCAGATGGAATAGGTGAGGGAGTTTCGCTGTTGCAGAATGGCTTGAGGGTAATAGCTAGTAGCCTTAGCTTGTGGCAGCAAAATCAACTGGATTATTCAGATCTTCATGGCGAGTTTTTGACTCGGTTTTCTAACCTTGAAGATGCTGTTGGACAAATGGCCACAACCATTTCTCAAACCAAGTAAGTTTCCATCGTTAATGATTTGCATTAAAGATTCATGGTATTTACGGTATAGTAGCGCTGTCAGCAAAAAAATATAAAAGGAACTACTATTCATCTTCTAGTTTCTCTAATCCTGAGTTATATTTCTTGTTATGGTCAGTAATTCTTCTATAGTTAGAACCTAAAACATTTCAGATAAATTGTAGGTAACACACTTCACTTGGACACTATAGTTAAGAATTTGTTAGAAACTTCGAAATATAAACTAAGATTATTCTGAGTAAATGAATGGAAGCTTGGCCTCAATGCCCAAGCATATTGTTTGTGTCAATACCAGTCTCATCCTCTTGGTGACCTCCACCATGTTACCATTTGGAGTAAAAACATTGAGAGTTGTTGATACTGGTCAGTGGTCAACATGTGTAATAGTCAAAATAGATGATCAAATGTGTTCATAAAATGGGCTAGTTGACAAAATAGACACACTTAGCTCTTATCATATGTTTTACTTGATTCCGTATTATGGTTTCCTTAATCTACAACGTTCCTGAAAAATGGAATTTCTGTATATACCAGTTCCTCTTCCAAGGGGCGGGTATGAGCAAAACTCCAGGTGGGCCGAATGCAGGGAGTGACTTATTTTGAATCTGACATAATTATTCTTTCTTAACAAATTGTACAATATTATTCAAGATTTAAAGATGTAAAATTCTCACTATTTAGGCATTGTTGTAATTTGAGTGATAAGTTCGGAGGGTAGTGGAGTGAGGGACCAAGGTTACACAGTGACCTTCACACGCACAAAATGGTTGTTTGGTGATCAATCCGTGTATAGATACAAAAGCACCTGCAAGTCATGACTCACGGTTGAGGTTTAACTAGACCATTTACATGTCGTGCGTTGGAAGCAGTCTCTCTACTCCCGGGTTTATCCTGGGGCAGGGGTAGGATCTGTCTACATTTTACCTCCTCCATACCCCGCCCCGGCGGGATTGGGTTTGTTGTTGTTGTTGTTGTTGTGATTTACATGTCGTGCGTGAAATTGTAAACAACTTAAAGAAGTCACACTGATAATTCCTCTTAGAACACCGGGTGTGGTAACACATGCCATACTTGTCTTATATGCCACACTTAGTTTATGGACCCCAAACCCTGCTTTCTCTTGCACCATGAAATGGGTTCAAACCAGGAAGTTAGATGCTTTTCAGGTGCACCAAGACGGACCCAAGTGTGGAAATCTTAGGAAATGTTACTGGGTTGGTTAAGGAATTTAGCAAATATGAGTTCAATTTTTTTTTTTTTTGAACGAAATATGAGTTCAATTTGGTTAAGGAATTTTCATGGTCATAGTGTGTATTTGGTTAACGTTACCTTAGTTTTTTTTCTACGAAAAAGTTGTGTTATGGGTCAAATAACTCATGACACGATATGTTCTTTGTATTATTAGTTTTTGTAGATACAATTGTTTTTTACGGATATTACAGTTAATTAGAAATGTGTGGTATTTTTGTATTATGTACTTCTGTTACATGTGACTAGAGTTGAGCAAAACCGAACCGAACCAAATGAACTAAACCAAACCAGTCCAACTGAAACCGAACCGACCCTAGCCAGTTCGTTGTTTGGTTTTATATATTTATGGTTTTCAGTTCGGGCTAAAACTGGGAAAAACACACATAAACCACAAGGTTGTAAATATCGCTCGGCTGTACCGTGGCGGTCGACCCCCGCCAAGCGCTATATCGGTTTTGGCGGCGATATGGCGGCGTCATGACGGAGACCATAAATTATAAAGGAATTAATTTAAAAAGAATAAATATTAGAAATATTAATGTTTTTATTATTTTTATTTATATATCCGTAGGTCTGTTTTTATATATTGTCTGTTTTTCTTTTTTGGGACTCACTTATATAACTATAAATCTTTATGATTTGTTCCCTAAATTAAAACAAAATTAAGAAAATCGAAGTTGACCGACGTGAATCTGGAAAAAAAACCCTAGATCTGAAGTTGACTGCCGTTGACCGCCTTTGACCGGCCCTCCGCCATGGCCGATTTTGACATATTTTGACCAAAACTGATAAGTTAAACCAATATGGGAAATATCGTGGCGGTGGACCACCGCCAACCGCCATGGCGCCGCCATATCGGCCGCGATGGCCGATTTTTACAACACTGATAAACCATCTACACGAACCAATTCGAACCCGACTGAGTCACTTTGGTTTGGTTTTACCAAGGATGGCTTGTAACAAAATGCCAGCTGCTTCGCGATTTTTAGTGGAGATTGGATACAATAGTAGAAAAATATGCTGGCTAGATTATGGGTCGAAACGGGTCACATTGTAGTAGCTGCTTCGAGATTTTTTGTGGGGATTGGATGCCATACGTAGAAAAATATGCTGGCTAGATTATGGGGGTCACATTGTAGCAGCTGCTTCGAGATTTTTAGTGGGGATTGGATACCATAAGTGGAAAAATATGTTGGCTAGATTATGGGTTAAAACGGGTCACATTATGCCAGCTGCTTCGCAGTGACCCATTGTTTGTTGTCAAATGACTCATTGCTGGAGGGAGTGTTCATAAACAAATTAACTTTACTTTTGAGATCATAATGGTAAGAAATCAGAATGCTATTACAAATTCTTGTTGTACTCAATGTTCTATATCTGGTACACTAAACTTAGTAGGCTTCTCCCTGATTCGGTCAGAGTTTTTTGTTTGATAAAAAAAAATTGTCGCTTAGTGATTCCATTAAGTATTTAATAGCTCAGCATTTATGAGACGCTAATTGGTCCACATTCTCCTTGAAGCCTATATTTCTATGATTTTATTTCAAATTATTTATAGCTATTAAATGAACATTTATGTATATAACTTCAGTCCCTTTACACGTATTTTATAACACTTTTTAATTCGTTACGTTATGATTTCATCATCTTAGTTTTGTAATTTTATGTCCATCACAAGAGTGTGAGATGTTGTAACATTAAATAAAAACATATAAACTAATATGTGCAAAAATATTATGTGAGCGAATATATACTAACACAAGAAAATAACAATATATGACAAGTAAGAAAAATGTTTAAATTTTCACCAATTAGTTTTACACAATATATGTATTCAGAACACTTGTCAAACAACAAGTTTTTATTCAAAAACACTTTGATTCAAAGTCTTCAAATCATTCAGAGTTTTTAAATCATTAAGCGCTAAATCATGTAGTTTTGTCAAACAGCCCCTTAATACCTTTATGAGATGTATAACCACCATCGACAACAAGGTTATGCCCATTTACATACTTAGCATCATCAGAAGCGAGATAAACAGCCGCATTCGCCACATCACTAGGCTCACAATAACTTCCCTTAAATTCACCTGAATCACGGATCATTTTAATGATATCTTCATCTTTAAGATTCGGAAAATACCCTTTCATTTCTTCCATCACAAATGTGGTCGGGATAGCAAAAGGAGATATACAATTTATCCTCACACCATGTTGAGATAACTCTGCTGCTAATGACTTCACAATCCCTATAACCGCAAACTTTGATACTGAATAAGTATGTTGAGCCAACCCACCTACTATCCCCGTCACACTCGCGGTACATAGTATGGAACCACTTTCACGGGGAATCATTACTCGTGATGCGTGCTTGATTCCAGCAAGGACACCTCGAACATTGACTGACATGACTTGGTCGAACCTATTAAGGTCGATATCAACTATGGTCATTGGAGTCCTACATGGTATGCCGGCGTTGTTGTACATAATGTCAAGTTGTCCATATTTGGATACTGTGAAATCAACTGCATTGGCTATTTCAGACTCATTAGTGACATTGCATGAGATGAATGAGGCATTTGCGCCGAGTTGTGTTGCTGTGTCATGACCAAGCTCGTTGTGGATATCGGCTATTACAACCTTGGCACCATGGTTAATGAATTTGGTTGCGGTTTCTTTGCCAATGCCGCTTGCTGCTCCGGTTATGAGTGCTACTTTGCCTTCTAGTTTGCTGAGATCAATTTGACAAAATAAAGTTTTTGCATAAAATCTTTGTAAATAAAAGGTTATCTTATGAAGAAAGTGTCATTTAGATGATTATTTTACTTTCTAACATTTGATATTTAATTTGCAAGAAATATGTATAGTACACTAGTATTTTTTTAACTGTTTGTCTTTATGAAATGCTTTTAATTTGCAAATAATTACCCAAAATCAAACTTAGTAACATGGTTCTACAAGGCAAGCAAAAGTCTCGCAAAAACGTGAGTTTTCGTCATGTCGTCAGGGCACGCGTTATGCTGACTTATGTCACGTCTTTTTGTAAATTCGATATATAATATGATATAAATATGTAAATATTATCATATTTTGTGTCGTCTTATGTCACGCCTTATAAACACAAAAGCTTTGCCTTGGCCGCTAAGGCGCGAGGCTTGATCATGCTACTAAGGTGTCACGACACGTCTCGCGCTATTTATAACCTTTCTTAGGGTTCGTTTGGTGTAGGTGTTTTGACTAGTTGGAATGGCGTGAAAGTAGAAAAACTTGTGTTTTAGCATTCATGGGTTTTTAAATTAGGTCTCACACCCTTGAGGGGTTCTAGAAAACCCACCATAGATGTATGGATTTGACACTGAGGGTGTTTCTTTTTTTCATATGAATCACTTAATGTGGACCCAATTATTTAATCTCACTTAATGGAGAGACCCACCAAAGCTTTGTCCTCCTCTTTAAAAGGCTAATTAAGTAGTTCATATGAAACCACTTAATTTGATAAACACCCACTAAATCCATAAGACCCATAATTCCCTTCTCACATTCTATTTTTATTTTATTATTCAAATAATATTTTTAATTTAAATTTTATTTTAAAATCTATTTAATAAATATAATTTATATCTTCAAAATCAAATCCAAATTCAAAACCAAATTCAAATCTAAACCCACTTATAAACCAACCAAACAGACCTTTAGTAATGACATGAAATTATTAGCAAAAAAGTAAAAATAAATAAATAAATAAAATAATGTATATGTCGATGAAAGACTCTTTGATTGACATAATTGGAGTATTTCTACTCACAGGTGGTTTACAGTCTACACACATGTTTGATTCTGTCATGCACTTGTGACTGACCCACATGGCCACATGCACAATTTTATCAAAGTGAGGAGATAAATACTACTTATCATATTTTTACATATACAAGCTATACATCACACACTGTACAACAAACATAAATATTTCAACAGAACCAAAGCATGTGTTATAAGGTTCTTTATATTTGTATAAACTATTTGAATGACTACTACAATTAACAGAAATATTAATCACTTAAATTAGTGTTATAAGGTCTTTCTATTTGAATGACTAGTACAATTTTCTAATAAATAAATTCAAATACAATGATTATATAATTATTCTTTCTATTCTGAAATAAGAAACCAACCTTTGAGCATGAGAAGAGAACCTTTCAATTTGGAGAGTTGAAGCTACCACACCTTTTGAAATGGAGATGCTTCATGTAAACATAAAACTAGAGTTATTATAAGACTACAAGTATTATATTTCATTATATTACATATGATAGATTAATAAACTAGAAGAAATTACTAACCAAGTTGGTTTGATTGATCTTAGCATCCTTGATCTTGACTAGACAAAAAAACACACACACACCTTGAGATAGAGAAGAGAAAGAGAGATATATGACAAAACTTAGAAGGGTAAGACTTGATCTTTACTATATATGCATAGAATAGAATAAGATGTTTGTGTATTTATAAATGAAACCCACATGGGGGATATAATCATATATCTTGGTTTTAATGTTATAATGGTTATGGTTTCTTCATTACTTTTATTGAAATAATTTACTGAATTTTTCCAGACCATAGACTTAAATTTACATAAAATTCAACCTTTTTGGTTTGGAAGAACAAGAAGAAAAAGTAATCTTAACTTGTGTAACATGTTCTTTTAGCTTTTATTTTCTTTCTATTTCAAGTTTATCAAATGAATTTTGTGGTCCTAAACTCTTACGCATCGTTTGTTTAAGACCCAAAATTCGTGCTAATTTACATAACTTAAGAGAAAACTGAGAAATATTGTTGCAAATTATATGTAGCGCAGTTGGTAATGGACGGAGCATCTATGCCATCTGAAAAGCACAAAGATCAAGGGTTCAATTTTTGGCAACTGCTAAATAAGTCATGTATTTCTCTCATATCATGGAAAAGCAGCCGATTCAGGTTACCGGATATTAACCTTTAACCACCTAATATATAAGTTTATCGCAGTCGATAAACAATACATTTTTTCCAAATATATAAATGATGCATTTAACATTCTAGACTTCTGAATTCACGAAATTTGTACTACTAGATCCTTCAAACAGGACCAAATGATAAGAGTCATTTGATTGGCAAAGGACAAAAAGGTGAAAGGGCTTTTAAAAAAAGATAATGAATGATTAACATAATCAAACAAATTAGAATAAGTCGAGAATGACATATCAAATTGGCCCACAACCTTTTTTATATCAAAACTTTGGACCATTCTCATTGGCTAATTTTACGAAAAAGTATATATAAAGAAATAAGCATAACTTTATTCTTATTTTCTTAAACCTACAATACTTTTAGTAAGCTTTGCAATCAACTTGACATGTTTAATTTGTTCATCAACTATTGTATAAGCTTCTAAATTACATTTGTTGTTTTGTCCATTGATTAGCACAGCTACCATTTACTAATTATCACTTTTGATAATTATGTTGCTCACAACCTTTTCTTATTGAATATTAAATAGTTTTCTACCAGTAAATAGCTCCGATTTTATACATGTATTAGTTTAAAAATAAATGATTTATAGGCTTAATGACAAGCAGAAATGTCAACCTAAAAATGTAGTAATGAACGTGACATAGTTAATGGTGCAAATAACAAGAGAGAAAGTGTTAAAGACATACGTTTAGGTTTATTTATACTACATACCAAGATAATACACATTCTCTTAAAATTTAAAAATTTAAAAATAAATATTGTTGAAAGTCTAAAATACCCATACTCATTAAAGTCAAAACACAATCTACTAAGAGCATCTACAATGTTTAAACTCCAAAAGACTATTTGCATTTATTGGATATTTTTTTCATTAATGTTTGAATACTAAAAAGTCATTTACAAATGTTGTCTCCAATGCTAAAAAGCTTATAGAGAAGTGAAGGAAATGATGAAACATGATTTCATTCCATGAAACTGAAAGAATTACAATGTGGGTATTTATACATGAAGAAGTCAAACTGGAAAAGTCAAACTATACTAGTAAACTATGAACTAACTGCCTAATCTCTAGTACAGAGAATATTACATTGCATTACAGTGTATTAAGCTATTGTTGTGAAGTATCTTCATCTTTGATGGTTGAGGAATTCTATGAAGACTTTGAACACTTGATGTGGTAGACTGTGATGTAGTGTTCTTGGCTATCTCCACTTTATCCCCCCACAAGTTGGCATTGTGTATGGATCACAAATGCCCAACTTGGACAAATTGTTGTAGTGGAGATATCTGCATAGGCCTTTAGTGAGAATATCTGCCAATTGAGACTTGGTAGGAACAAAGCATGGAGAGATTTGACCTTGTCTGATTTTGTCCCTAACAAAGTGACAGTCAATTTCAATATGTTTGGTCCTGGCATGATGAATTGGGTTGTTGGCTAGAGCAATGGTGGATGCATTATCACACATGACTAGGCTTGGAGTTGGAACAGTAACACCAAGATCTAACAATAGACATCTTAACCATGATATTTCACAAGTACTGTCAGCCAAGGCTCTGTATTCAGCTTCAGTTGAACTTCTAGAAACCACTGTTTGTTTATTGGATTGCCAAGAGATAAGACTATTACCAAGGAAAACTGCAAAGCCTGAAACTGATCTTCTAGTCATGGCACAGCTGGCCCAATCACTATCACAATAAGTAGTTAAGGTATAAGAGTTCTGATGTGGAAAAAATAAACCTTGGCCTGGACAAAGTTTAATGTATCTGAGAACTCTGATGAGGGCCTCAAAATGGGAAGATCTTGGACTATGAGAAAATTGACTTAAAGCCTGTGCAACAAAGGAGATATCTGGTCTTGTGATGGTGAGATATAAGAGTTTTCCAACCAGTGTTCTATAGGTAGAAGGGTCAGGAAGAAGGTAGCCATCTGTGTCATTAAGTTTGACCTTGGGATCCAATGGAGTAGCAATGGGTTTGACATCCAGAAGATCTGCACTTTCAAGTAGCTCCAATGCATATTTCCTTTGGGACATAGCAAGACCAGTGTTGTTTCTTAAGAATTCAATGCCAAGATAATAATGTAAAGATCCTAAGTCTTTGATACTGAACTTATCATGAAGTTTGGCTTTGATGTCTTTGATAAAGTCTGCATCTTTGCTTATCAGAAGGATATCATCAACATAGACTAGGAGAGAAGTGATGGTTCCATTGTACTTGATGGTGAAGAGAGAAGTGTCCACATAACTTTGTTTGAAACCAAGATCTTTGAGAAAAGTAGTCAGCTTCTCAAACCATTGCCTGTTTGCTTGTTTCAACCCATAGAGAGACTTTGTGAGCTTACAAACTGTGTTAGGAGGAAGAGTCTTAGAATAGCCTTGTGGTACTGTCATGTATACTTCTTCATGAAGATCTCCATTGAGAAAAGCATTGTTAATGTCAAGTTGTTCCATGTACCAATTGTTTTTTACTGCAATTGAGAGAAGGCATCTGACTGTGGTCATTTTAGCTACTGGGGCAAAAGTTTCTTTGTAATCAATGCCTTATTTTTGGTTGTAGCCTTTAGCTACCAACCTAGCTTTGTATCTTTCAACAGTGCCATTAGCATTGAGCTTGATTCTGTAGACCCATTTACTGCCAATTGAGGATTTGCCAGGGGGTAAGGTAGTGTAAACCCAGGTGTCATTATGTTCCAAGGCTTGGATCTCTTTGGTCATTGCTTCTTTCCACTTAGGGTCTTTGGAAGCTTGGAGGTATGAATGTGGCTCACTTATGCTAGTGATTGTGTTTATGAAATGCATATTTGTTTGTGAAAGATTTCTATAATTAATGAAGTTAGAATGATGATGTTTAGATAATATAGAGTTGGTGAATGATTTTGGAAGAGTATAGTGGAAGCCTGAGAGTTTGGAGGGAATGGACTTCAGTCTGGTGGACTGTCTCTGTCACACCCCCAAATTACCTGTTTTGCAGCGGAATGGAATTCCTGGGGGATGACTGTCATAGCATCAAAGTTACAGTTATATCGAACGACCTAAAGTGTCGTTTTGAAAATACCGTTTGATTAATTAAAACAATCAGAGTTTACAAAGTATAGGTCCCAAATAAAAATCAATTTTGTGCGGAAATAAGTTTGTTACAAGCCAAACGTTGTTTTAAAATGCATAAATCCCATGTGTGACGCGTCGTCACCACGACTCTATGATATGTCCATATGCATGCCATGAAGTGAATGCCTTAGATACCTGAGATAAAACATGCTAAAAAGTGTCAACACAAAGGTTGAGTGAGTTCATAGAGTTTGAGTTGAAATGTAAAGCCTTTCAAGAATATTCTTGCAGCAAAGGCATTGTAAATCCACTCAGTTCCAAGTTCCGCCCATACAAAACTTGCAACCTGTGTGTTCACAACCCACTGCCAAAATGTGTATAGTTTATGTTCAAGCGCATGATGTCAATCTTGTTTGTAAGTAGGACATATGTGCATACGATATATACAAGTAATTAATGCAAAGAATCACAGCCAACTGAACCTCTTGACAAGTCTAAATTGTTTGTTATGTTTCATTGAATAACAGATTATATTCACCCCAGGTCACGCCATCAAGGACCCAAGGGTGGGGGCGTCAGCCCGATAGTACTATCAATACCTCTCCGCCGGCTCCCGCAGGAGTTAACCAGTTGCTAAAGTATGTATGTTGATGCATAATTGAAAACAAGTTTAGCACATTAAGGCACATATCGCAATAAACCACACATAATGTCCAAAGTGTATAAGAAGTATAGTGTAACACAATTGTATAAATGGTTTGAGTATTCGCAAGAGTGAAACAAGTATTTAAGCATGTATCTCCCCCAAATAGTTTGTAAGAATTTAAACGAGTAAAAGCGGGGGTATGAACTCACGATAATCAGTAAAAGTTTAGAGTACTTATAAAAGTAAATGAAAATAGTTGAGCATGTATCTCCCCCAAAAGTAGTATAAAAACAATTGAAAATGGGGCTATGAAAACTCACGGTAATATGTAGAAGATAAAATAAAGCAAGTAGTTGAGCATGTATCTCCCCCAAAAGTAGTATAAAAACAATTGAAAGTGGGGCTATGGAACTCACCTGGTATGATTGATATGCTAACAAAATGAAGTGCACTAAAATGAGGCTCGGAAACTATCCGCGACCTAAAATGAATGTCATGACTTGAGTTATGATATGTTGTCGTGAATGCGTGATACAATGTCGTGCATGCAAATCCATATGATATCCATACCACTTGTACGTTTTGGAAATAATGTTTATCGTCAAAATATATGTTTATGACATCCCGTCGTATTAAAAATACTCTACTAGTAGTCACGTTGAAACAACCTCCTATGATAGTCGCAAAATGGTGCACACCGAGTGTTAGGAAACGAACTCAACAGTTTTGGAAAGCTTGTATTATTAACTCAAAGTTTTAGTATTTAAGTTTCCATCCTAGAGGTCTCGATCACAAAGAAAAATATTGGTTAAGCATGGTACTTTAGTCCAAAAATATAGTTTAAGGGTGGTTTTCGGCCAAGTTTGAGTGACTATATTTTATTCGTTACAACTCCGCTCGACGAACGGTTGGACATTTTGGGAAATATACTTGGCGAATTTACTTTTACTAGAAGACATCTCTTTATAAAAAGTTCTACATCATTGTTAAAAACGTCCTCCAACATGGTGACTAGTTTGACGTAATACTTGCCTATTAGAATTAATATAGTTTTTCTTATATAATAAAGTTACGGCAACTTTGTGAAAACGTGTATAATTTAATCGTTACAAATCCGTTTTCTACGTTTTAAAGGTCCTTAGCTTTGTATCAAAGTATACTAATATATTTTTGATAAGTCGACACATTTAATAACGCTTAAGCCTCATTTTTGACTCGTAAAGGGTGACATTTTCATGCTGAAATTTCTGGAATTATTAGTTTTCGTCGTCAAATTTCAAAAATTCATAACTTCTTCGTTATAACTCCGTTTTAATCCGTTCAAGCGGCCACGTTTTCGTTTTAAAGTATATTTTCTAAATATCTAGCCCAAAATATTATACCCACTGTCGGATTTTCCAGATTTTCAAAATATGGACAGACTCTTTTGCAAACTTGTCGAAATGAGTTTTTCTCGCGCCAAACCTATTCTAACCCATTCAAAGCAACTCCGAAGCTATTCTAATCCTACCATACACCTTCTTAGGGTGTCATGGTTTCCTAGACATCACCAAAACTAATATATAACAAGGAGTAATTATAGGATAACTTATATATACATAACTCTTAAAATCAATGAAAAAGTGGTACAACATCATATGACTTGCATGTTTTTGCTCAAATATGATGAAATGAATATGAAAATGAATATGAAATATGATCATGAATATGAAAAGCTTACAAGTAACTTGATGAGGTTTATGAGAACAAAGGATTTTTCCTAATCACCCAAGGTTTATATTGCAAAACCTTAAACAAGAGTGATACTAGAGTATAATAAACTTGATTAGAAATTTTTGATGATCCCTTCTTCTTGGTCCCTTGGTTGCCGGTTTGTGTAGAGAAGAGAGAAAGAAAAATGGTTTTGATCTATAACTTATGAAATAAATGAAGTGAATGTGTTATGTATTTAGTATAATACATTAACTAGTGTAGATATTTACAAAACACAATGACTCACCCTTGTGCATGTCGACACACATAAAAGAAATAAAAGAGTTTGCATTTAGTAGTATTTAAGTATATTAATGTAGGATAAAGGTGTAGTTAATTAAGAATAATGAATGACTTGTGTATTTATTTAAACATTTAAGGTAGCGTTAGCTAAAGATAAATTTTAACGGGTCAAAATAAAATATATTGATGTCATAAAAATTATAAAAATACATTTCTTGTAAAATTTGAGTGAAACGATAATGATCGTGTAGAATTTAAGAAAACCGTCGTAATTATATAAATATAACAATTTATATATAAAATAAATTAAAAACATCGAGTAAACTAATAATATAATTTTTATAGTCTTAAAATGAATATAAAAATATATTAGGATTATTTTTAGAGGTGTCGGATCAATTGTACAAAATAAATGTTTACGCGATAGCGTTTATTTAATAGGAAAATAAACGTTTAATGAAAATATAAATTTGAAAAATGACCGGAAGTTGAGAATTGTGACATTCTTCCCATGTCAGCGGAATCACGTCCTCGTGATTCGATTAATGATACTATGGTCCGAACCTCGACAAGGGTTCTAAAAGTTTATGCTCATGTATGGTCTAAATGATTATGTCAATGCTCATGCATATATCGTGACTATATCCCATTCTAAAGACATGATCCCTTATGATTAGGCTCGATGAGGCAGGCTTTCCCATTCTCGAGCAAAATTTTCAAAAGACTTTTAGGTAAACGATTTTTACTTAATCCCACAACTCATCAAACAAGAACTGTCATACGATTAGGCTAAATCGGTTTAGGTAACAACTTGTTTCTAGCTTGATCTTTGCAACTCATCAAACAAGAACTGTCACTCGGATCAAACTGGAAACAAGTGGTTTGAAGAAAATCTTTTGAAAATTTGGCTCGATTACGGAATTGCTTACACATATGAGACTAATACTCCCTTCATTGCATGATTCTTCCTGAATTAGACGTAGGTGATCAGGCTATGTATAATTTAGGAGTAATTATGAAATGCTTGGACTAATCGTCTCATATGCTGTTTGGTGTTGAGTCATAAGTTCGCATGTATAAAGAATATGAACTTATGATGAAATGATGAGATGCTATGATGATGTGGTTATAGTCTAGGGTCAATGATGCAACCTAGTTCTCTATAACCGATTCTCTGATACCAATCTGTCACACCCCCAAATTACCTGTTTTGCAGCGGAATGGAATTCCTGGGGGATGACTGTCATAGCATCAAAGTTACAGTTATATCGAACGACCTAAAGTGTCGTTTAGAAAATACCGTTTGATTAATTAAAACAATCAGAGTTTACAAAGTATAGGTCCCAAATAAAAATCAATTTTGTGCGGAAATAAGTTTGTTACAAGCCAAACGTTGTTTTAAAATGCATAAATCCCATGTGTGACGCGTCGTCACCACGACTCTATGATATGTCCATATGCATGCCATGAAGTGAATGCCTTAGATACCTGAGATAAAACATGCTAAAAAGTGTCAACACAAAGGTTGAGTGAGTTCATAGAGTTTGAGTTGAAATGTAAAGCCTTTCAAGAATATTCTTGCAGCAAAGGCATTGTAAATCCACTCAGTTCCAAGTTCCGCCCATACAAAACTTGCAACCTGTGTGTTCACAACCCACTGCCAAAATGTGTATAGTTTATGTTCAAGCGCATGATGTCAATCTTGTTTGTAAGTAGGACATATGTGCATACGATATATACAAGTAATTAATGCAAAGAATCACAGCCAACTGAACCTCTTGACAAGTCTAAATTGTTTGTTATGTTTCATTGAATAACAGATTATATTCACCCCAGGTCACGCCATCAAGGACCCAAGGGTGGGGGCGTCAGCCCGATAGTACTATCAATACCTCTCCGCCGGCTCCCGCAGGAGTTAACCAGTTGCTAAAGTATGTATGTTGATGCATAATTGAAAACAAGTTTAGCACATTAAGGCACATATCGCAATAAACCACACATAATGTCCAAAGTGTATAAGAAGTATAGTGTAACACAATTGTATAAATGGTTTGAGTATTCGCAAGAGTGAAACAAGTATTTAAGCATGTATCTCCCCCAAATAGTTTGTAAGAATTTAAACGAGTAAAAGCGGGGGTATGAACTCACGATAATCAGTAAAAGTTTAGAGTACTTATAAAAGTAAATGAAAATAGTTGAGCATGTATCTCCCCCAAAAGTAGTATAAAAACAATTGAAAATGGGGCTATGAAAACTCACGGTAATATGTAGAAGATAAAATAAAGCAAGTAGTTGAGCATGTATCTCCCCCAAAAGTAGTATAAAAACAATTGAAAGTGGGGCTATGGAACTCACCTGGTATGATTGATATGCTAACAAAATGAAGTGCACTAAAATGAGGCTCGGAAACTATCCGCGACCTAAAATGAATGTCATGACTTGAGTTATGATATGTTGTCGTGAATGCGTGATACAATGTCGTGCATGCAAATCCATATGATATCCATACCACTTGTACATTTTGGAAATAATGTTTATCGTCAAAATATATGTTTATGACATCCCGTCGTATTAAAAATACTCTACTAGTAGTCACGTTGAAACAACCTCCTATGATAGTCGCAAAATGGTGCACACCGAGTGTTAGGAAACGAACTCAACAGTTTTGGAAAGCTTGTATTATTAACTCAAAGTTTTAGTATTTAAGTTTCCATCCTAGAGGTCTCGATCACAAAGAAAAATATTGGTTAAGCATGGTACTTTAGTCCAAAAATATAGTTTAAGGGTGGTTTTCGGCCAAGTTTGAGTGACTATATTTTATTCGTTACAACTCCGCTCGACGAACGGTTGGACATTTTGGGAAATATACTTGGCGAATTTACTTTTACTAGAAGACATCTCTTTATAAAAAGTTCTACATCATTGTTAAAAACGTCCTCCAACATGGTGACTAGTTTGACGTAATACTTGCCTATTAGAATTAATATAGTTTTTCTTATATAATAAAGTTACGGCAACTTTGTGAAAACGTGTATAATTTAATCGTTACAAATCCGTTTTCTACGTTTTAAAGGTCCTTAGCTTTGTATCAAAGTATACTAATATATTTTTGATAAGTCGACACATTTAATAACGCTTAAGCCTCATTTTTGACTCGTAAAGGGTGACATTTTCATGCTGAAATTTCTGGAATTATTAGTTTTCGTCGTCAAACTTCAAAAATTCATAACTTCTTCGTTATAACTCCGTTTTAATCCGTTCAAGCGGCCACGTTTTCGTTTTAAAGTATATTTTCTAAATATCTAGCCCAAAATATTATACCCACTGTTGGATTTTCCAGATTTTCAAAATATGGACAGACTCTTTTGCAAACTTGTCGAAATGAGTTTTTCTCGCGCCAAACCTATTCTAACCCATTCAAAGCAACTCCGAAGCTATTCTAATCCTACCATACACCTTCTTAGGGTGTCATGGTTTCCTAGACATCACCAAAACTAATATATAACAAGGAGTAATTATAGGATAACTTATATATACATAACTCTTAAAATCAATGAAAAAGTGGTACAACATCATATGACTTGCATGTTTTTGCTCAAATATGATGAAATGAATATGAAAATGAATATGAAATATGATCATGAATATGAAAAGCTTACAAGTAACTTGATGAGGTTTATGAGAACAAAGGATTTTTCCTAATCACCCAAGGTTTATATTGCAAAACCTTAAACAAGAGTGATACTAGAGTATAATAAACTTGATTAGAAATTTTTGATGATCCCTTCTTCTTGGTCCCTTGGTTGCCGGTTTGTGTAGAGAAGAGAGAAAGAAAAATGGTTTTGATCTATAACTTATGAAATAAATGAAGTGAATGTGTTATGTATTTAGTATAATACATTAACTAGTGTAGATATTTACAAAACACAATGACTCACCCTTGTGCATGTCGACACACATAAAAGAAATAAAAGAGTTTGCATTTAGTAGTATTTAAGTATATTAATGTAGGATAAAGGTGTAGTTAATTAAGAATAATGAATGACTTGTGTATTTATTTAAACATTTAAGGTAGCGTTAGCTAAAGATAAATTTTAACGGGTCAAAATAAAATATATTGATGTCATAAAAATTATAAAAATACATTTCTTGTAAAATTTGAGTGAAACGATAATGATCGTGTAGAATTTAAGAAAACCGTCGTAATTATATAAATATAACAATTTATATATAAAATAAATTAAAAACATCGAGTAAACTAATAATATAATTTTTATAGTCTTAAAATGAATATAAAAATATATCAGGATTATTTTTGGAGATGTCGGATCAATTGTACAAAATAAATGTTTACGCGATAGCGTTTATTTAATAGGAAAATAAACGTTTAATGAAAATATAAATTTGAAAAATGACCGGAAGTTGAGAATTGTGACAGTCTCTGTGGTGGTGGTATAGGAGGAGGTGGTGGTGGTAGGGTTGTAATTGGTGAAGGTGGTGTTAAAGGTGGTGTTGGTGGGATGGGTGGTGGTTCTGTGGATGGTTCAGAAGAAGATGTGGGTGGAGTAATAGTTGGAAGTGAAATAGGAGAAGTGGAAATAAAAGGTGGTGGAGGGTATGCAATGGGTTGTAAGGGTGAAGAAAATGGGTCAATTGAAGATGGTGAGGTTGGTGAAGAAAAGGGAAAGATATGTTCATCAAAGAGAAAATTTCTGCTAATGATGGTTTTATGTGTGTGTGTGTCATAAAGGAGGTAGCCTTTTTGGTTATGAGGGTAGCCAAGTAGGACTGTGGGTGTGGATTTGGGACCAAATTTGTCTTTGTTATGAGTGTATGTGTGGGCTTGACATCCAATAACTCTGAGATGATCAAGGGGTGGTGGGTGGTTGTAAAGAAGTTCATAAGGACTTTTGTTGTCTAGTACTCTTGAAGGTAATCTGTTGATTATGTATGTGGAAGCTAGGATGCAATAACCCCAGAAGTGGATTGGAAAATTTGCTTGAAAATAGATGGATCTGGCCATTTCAAGGAGGTGTTTATGTTTTCTTTCAGCTCTGCCATTTTGTTGGGGTGTGTAAGGACATGACTTTTGATGAATGATACCTTTGGATTGTAGGAAGGTGGTGAATATGTTGTTTGTGAACTCAGTGTCATTGTCACTTCTTAGGATTTTGATGTTGTGGTTAAACTGTGTTTGAACATATACATAAAAGTTTTGAAAAGTGGATGATACATGATATTTAGAGGGTAAAAGATATGTCCATGTGGCTCTGGTGTGATCATCAACAATGGTGAGAAAATATTTGCATTTGTTAAGTGTTGAATGTCTATAAGGTCCCCACACATCCATGTGAACAAGTTCAAATTTGACAGAAGCATAAGAATCACTTGAAGAAAATGGTAACACATGTTGTTTGGCTAAAGGACATATGGTACAAGTGGTATCTATATTACAAGATGATAAAGGTAAAAGTTGTTTTATTCTTTGAATTACAGGAAAAGATGAATGGCCTAATCTAGCATGCCAGAGCTTGGTGTTGTTGGAGTGGATGAGGGCAGGAGAGTGAGATGTTGGAGTAGTTGTGGGTGTTGAAGTCAGAGCATACAGTCCACCAAAGAGAGATCCATGGGTGATTGAGCCATCATGGCCCTGAAAAATACATTATTTGTGAGTAAAAGTGATAGATGAGTGTGTTGAATTAGTGAGTTTGCTGATGGATATGAGATTGTATGTGAATGAAGGTGTGTATAAAACATTAGTGAGTGTTAAGTGTGGGTTAATGTAAACTGAACCAACAGTTGTAACTGTTGCATGTTGACCATTTGGAAGTGAAACAAGGATTGGTGTGCAGTTGTGAATGTTGTGCATTCTTGTGAGTGAAATGCATATGTGATCAGTGGCACCACTATCAATAATCCAAATTTCCTTAACCTTAGATGTAAAAGAAGCAATGAAGGTATATCTACCTGACATATGAGGAATGGTACCAGCAGTGAACTCCTTGGGATTGTTTTGTAGCATGAGCAGGACTTGGTTGAGTTGATTTTGGAGTTGGTCCATCCTGGTGTGTACAAAAGGATCAGCTGAGGATGAAGAGATGGTGGTTGAATCTGGGAAATCTTCATTGACCACTGCCATGTGAACTGTGTTGTGTTTTGGAGCATTAGTTCTTTGAGAAGGTGGAACATACTTGTTGTGGAGTGGATGTCTTGGTGGGTAACCAACAAGTTTGTAGCATTCATCACCCCTGTGACCTTCTTTGTTGCAGTTAGTACAATAGACCCCCTTTCTGAATGGAGTTTTTCTTGGTGTAGAAGATGAATGAGGTGTGAGTGAAGGAGAAGGGGTGTTTGGTTTAAACTGATTGTGATGAGGTTTGTAATGACTGGTTGTGTTGAGAGCAGTGGGGATATGTAAGGTTGGTTTAGGTGCATCTCTTTGCTTTTCCTCTTGTCTAAGCATGTTGTAGGCCTTAGAGACTGGTGGTAAGGGTTGGATGAGTAAGATTTGACCCCTAATGTTAGTGTAACTTTCATCAAGACCCATTAGAAACTGAATCAACCTCTTCCTTTGATCCCTTTCACCATTTCTTCTCCCATTAGTGCAGTCACATCTACAAACACATGCATATGGTGCCTCTAAGGCATCCAATTCATCCCAAAGCCCCTTCAGCTTGTGATAATACAATTCAATTGTGGTATTTTCTTGTTTCAAATTTGCAATCTCATTAGACACCTGATAAATTCTATGACCATCTAATTGTGCATAATGCTCATTCAATTCTCCCCATAATGCATAAGCAGAGTTAAAAAAACTTAAGCTATTACCAATTTGCTCAGAAACAATATTGAGGATGCAAGAAATTACCATGTCATTAGCTCTTTACCATAAAGATCTGAATGGTGAAGTTATCCCTGGTTCCTTAAATTCACCATTGATGAGCTTTAACTTGTTTCTTGCATTCAGAGCTATCATCATAGATCGTTTCCAGGAACTGTAGTTATCAGAACCTGTTAGCTTCTTAGAGATGAGAACAAGACCAGGATGGTCATTCTGGTGAAAATATAGTGGATGATGGATTGAGTTGATATCATCAGGATTGAATGTGGTTTGTGAAGAAGATGAAGTGTTTTCAGTTGTAGTTTGGTTAACCATGGTGATTGGAGTTTGCTGGTATCAAGAATCTGTTAAGAAATTTGATTTGAGGTTTTGGCGGGAAAATCAGTTAGGATGAAGAATGATCAATTAGTGAAAATCTTGATGAATTCAGCTGTTTTGATTGATGGAATTGTGTTCTTGATGATGAATAGAACTGATTTGTGGAAAAAATTTGTGGATTTGTGATGGTTTATGATGGTGTAATGGTGGTTTGAGTTTGTTATGGTGGCCGAAGTTTGTTATGATGGTGGCCGGAGTTTGTTATGATGGTTAAAGTTGGTTAGAGCGGATTTTGCTCTGATACCATATAGAGAAGTGAAGGAAATGATGAAACATGATTTCATTCCATGAAACTGAAAGAATTACAATGTGGGTATTTATACATGAAGAAGTCAAACTGGAAAAGTCAAACTATACTAGTAAACTATGAACTAACTGCCTAATCTCTAGTACAGAGAATATTACATTGCATTACAGTGTATTAAGCTATTGTTGTGAAGTATCTTCATCTTTGATGGTTGAGGAATTCTATGAAGACTTTGAACACTTGATGTGGCAGACTGTGATGTAGTGTTCTTGGCTATCTCCACTTTAAAGCTTTACAAAAGCTTTTGTGTATATATAAACAATTGTATTTAAATGATATGATGAGAGTGTAAAAGCTTTTTCCAATAGCTTGGTAAACACCAAGTCTTTCACAAAAAGCTTTTGTGACGAAATAGTAAAAAACTATGAAAAGCTTTTGTATTGGAGTTGCTCTAAGTAATAAGTATTCAAATTCTTAATTATAGTTTAAACAACTAACTTTTTTCATTTTCACTTACTTCACACTCATATATGCATAAAAAAAATTGCACGCATAAATTAACACTATTATACATCATCGCCGCTATGCGTGAACAGTCGTCTAGTTTATCATAAATCTAGCACACTATGGCATGAAGTTTTGTTTTGACTTCTACAAATGACAACAAACAAACACAACTTTTATTCGGAGTATTGACACATGACCAAACCAAGCTCTACTAAACATCAATCATGCATACTTATATTTATCAATCGTTGCACACCCTAGGTTGATATCAGAGGCGGACATACCTAAGGTATATGGTATGCACGTACAATATCTTCTGAAATCATTCATAGGTAAAAAAAAATCATTATTGTAAAACTTTTAAAGTTTACCAAAATTGCATACCCTCTTTAAAATTTTAAAGTTGTCGAACTAATGATAAAAAGTTTTGAAAATACATACCCAATAACGGATGTCTGCATTTGCTACTGGTTGAGATGCATGTTTAGTTCTTTAACTAGAGATGCACCAAACATATCTCTCGAGTCCCGACACAATCTCTTACATTAGAGGCGGTGAATATCGTGCGCAAATGGGGCAGTTGCACAGGGTCACCAATTCTATAGGGCTTTCCTTTTATATATTATCAAATTACATATGCATGAATTTAAGTCGTTGATTAAATTTATTATAGAACAATGATATGTGATCACAGACAAAATACAAGATTAAGAAAACATCAAGTGGCAATTGCATATTTGAGAATGAAAAAATCAACCATTCTTTGTTTTTTACATTAAAAATTGTCAAACGTGAAGGCATCCTTATCATTATTACACAGAAACTCCGAAATCTATAAGACGACCATGTCTTACATATTTGTTTTGTTACCATGTAAAACCATTTTGTAGGTTCTTCATGGTTACTTATCTAAGACTAGATAATACATATTGTTTTTGGAATTAATACTCACTAAGTTATATCTAATAGTTTGTTTAAGTATGTTTCGTTTTAGTGTTTTTTTTGTTTATTTAAAGCACATCTTGGCAGTCATTAGAACCTGTCTCGCTAATAAAAGAACATGTGTGATAGTCTGACCTTTAGGTGTTAAACATTTTTACCACAACTAAACTTAACTAGAGATATCGCGTCAATAACACACATCTAGTTTTATTTGAAGAAATCAGAGGGAATAGTGAATAATATATTGATCTAAACATTGAAGATTACATGACATTAAATAGAAGACAAACTAACCTAACCCTAACAACTAAACGGGTCGAAGCCAACGGGCTTACGGGCCTTTATTATCTAACATCCCTCTCAAACTCATAATTTACAACAGTAAATATTTGAGAGTTTGTCAAACAGAAAATAAACTAAAACTGAAAAACAAACAGAAAAGAGAGTGTCCCAGCAAATCGATGCTAAACGGAGTCTCAATCCGATACAATCCAAACTGTAACAATGCAACAATAGTCAAGTCTAAAACAGACGGACCAAAGTCATTGCAAAATTAAATCAGAGCAGAGCAACATAATTACGGAGTTGAACAAGAGTATATTCAGGAAGACAGAGTAGATGCAGACATAGCATATTTAGACAGACAGATGCAGACAATCCAGATTCAGGCAAACAGAACCAGACATATAATCAAATGGGGAACCATGCGGAATCAGATGAAGAACTAGACGGAAACATGTGAAATCAGATAGATGTAAACCCAAACGTATCCAGATGCATAACCAGAACCAAGTTTTTGATGTCGAGATGCAACACATAACTATTGAAGACGTAGTCGGATTATTTAAAACTATAACATTACCATCACCATCACCAATAATCCATTATAGGCCAAATTATAACCGTGATTATCAAATACTGATATCGATACCGATACCAATACCAATACCAAACAAAGTTGAATCACAAAAGATGAATCAATGAGTAGTCACAAACCAACCACAAATCAGAAACTAATATCGATGCTAAATAAAAACCGATTCAGAAACCCAACCTAACGTATGTCTTTAAACGATCTTTAAATCATAAATCAAAGCGGAGTCAAACTTAACAATTGCTTTTCCAAACAATTAAACAATGGTACCACAAAATTGTCTACAACTTTCAATAAAACCACATTAGTAATATCAAACATATATGCAATTATAATGAAGAAAATTGCATGACATTAAATAAAAGACAAACTAACCTAACTTTAGCAACTAAATGGACCGAACTCAAACTTACGGTTCTTTATTATCTAACACTATTAACTAATTTAAGAGATTTTTTTTTGCTTAAACTATATGTCAATTCCTTATTATAATATCATATTGTCAAGTGACTAAAAATAATAATCAAGTTTTATTTTTTCGCTCGATAAGTGTAACTTTTATGTTTTAATGGTTGAATGTTGACACATGTCATTGTACAATTTTATACAATAACAACAATCCAATTCTCGATTTTGTCAAAAAAAAGTAAAAAGGACGTAGACATTCACATCTTACTCGAATGTAATTAAGAGACTGCTTCCAGAGCAATCTTCATAAATCTTTTAGTTTCGCAAAACTTACGCTTATTATTGCACAAAACTAATAAGTTGAATACAATATTTCTTATCATATAGATAATATTGTATCTTAATTAGAAATTTAGCTATAGTCTAACATTTTTTAATAAAGGAAAATGATTGAGATACATTAAAATGTGACTTAATTTGTACATAAATCAACATGTCAATGATTTATTGGTTTGTGAAAAAATGAGTTCTTCTGTTGTCACCAACACGATGTTACCACATATAATTAGACATTAGAGGTGGCAATTTGTGTCCAAAATCAAAAAAATTGGCTAAATGGGCAAACTTTTAAAAGATTTGGGCACATTTGGACCCCCTCCTTTTTTTGAAATGGGCATGTATTGCCCATTTAAAAGTTAAATGGGCATAGTGGGCATATGTTTTTCTCGAACATTAGATTGTTCTAGAAAAACTTATATTTAATTTTTTAAATATAAATGAGGTGTTACGTTCGAGAAATTTATTTCATCGTTTTAGATCTTTTTAAAAGCGATTCGTATAACATGAGCCCGTTTGGCCCGTACCCGTTTAGTCCATGCCCATTTAGCCCACGCCCGTTTGGCCCATAGCCCGTTTGACCCGTAGCCCGTGCTCGCCCGTTTTGCCACCTCTAATAGACATACATTTAATCATACCAGCTAGTCATGTCAATCAATGCTTTGTATAAAATTAGCCTCTTATCATAAATAAGCAAAAGGGCATTTGGTCTAGTGGTATGATTCTCGCTTTGGGTGCGAGAGGTCCGGAGTTCGATTCTCCGAATGCCCCTCTTAAATTTTTCCTTTTCATCCCCTATTTTCCCGCCAAAACCCACACCCTTTTTATCTTATATATTTTAATCACAAATCCCCCAAAAACCCACATTCAAAATCAACCCCCCCAATTTTACATCTTTTTTTATAACCAAAAAAAAAAACTAATTAGTGATTGTTTAACTTCTCGAATAAGCTTCCCAAATTATGTTTAACTAATCTTCTGTAATGTTTTAGTTTGATTAGTTGGAGTTATGGAGTTAGGGTTTGGCGATCACCATACTGGTACACTTTTTCCCCCTTTTTATTAGCTTATATAAAATTACACATACTACATGTATGTGTGTGTTCTTGTGTGTACTTTTTATTATTAGAAAATAAGTTGTTATATGTTACATTTACCTGTAAATAGTTAGATTATGAGAATTAGTTTCTAACCTCTAGGGCTTTACCTGGTTTCGGTCTGTGTGTCAGTGCGTTCAAATCCCATTGACTAAAAGGTTGGAAACTACAGGTGGCAATTTGAGAACTACTGTATTGGTTAAATATAGGTCTAGTTGGGTAAATCTTATTAGACGCCGAGTTTAGTTGGGTCTCACTAAATATTATAGATGGTTTTAATTGGTTATTTGATAAAAAGTGCAATGAGCCTAAGTGGGTCTAGCGGGTCAATTTTTTTTTTTTTTTTTTGAAAATGACCAAAACCCATCTAGACCCGGACCTATTTAGACCCATGTTTCTAGAAGACCCATTTATTCTAGAAGACCCATCTAGACCGGACCCGTTTAGGCGCAAACCCATCTGGACCCGTGACCCGACTCGACACACCTATTTTGCCACCTCTATTGGAAACCATGGTTACCCAAAAAATTGTTACTTTTACTATGATAATGCAGCGGAATATCCAAACAGATAATAACTGATTATATGCGATTTGTTAAGGGAGTAGTTAGATAAGCACTTCTAAAACACAATGCCAAACACAGTGGAACCGGAAAGTTTATGTAGTATGATTATTATGGTCTCGTAAAGTTTTTGTCAAATTCTGATTATTATTTAAGGATTTTTATGTAAAACAGTTTGTGATTAGTATCTCGGATAGTCAGATTCAGTTTTACTAGTTACTGTATCCAAACTCTAGAAACTAGTTATCTGCGATTTGAAAACACGATAACAACTTTATATCACATGGATATTTCTTAGAGATTGTACTTGAAGGTTTGTTTGCGAAATGTGATTATTTAAGGTCTGATGTGAATCTTTTATATTATTTATTACGACAGGTGATAAGCTTGATGAAAATGTTGAGGATGATCATTGTATGGCTGGCGATTTTGACTTCACCGAAGAGGTTGAAAGCCCCTTGAGCGAAAACCAATATGAGAATTTGTTTGCAGATACCGAGGAGTTGGATATTCCGAATTTTGCTGGTGACTTGAGAGCCCTAATGGTGGAAGATAGTGAGGATGAGCTGGTCGTTTCGGATAGTGACGATGATAACATGCCTGAGCCAAAAGTGGGAAAGACCAGAGGTAAGTTAAGGCGTAAAACATTTAAGAATGTCATTTGAAGATCATAGTTTGTGTGTATCTTGTCTGTTTGTCTTTCAATTGATGCATACTTGAGCAATAACTGTGCTTCAGAAGTATGTTAGCGTTGCGTTTATTCACATAAAGTATTATGAATCTTATATTATCACGAAGATTCTAGACCACCGTATTTCTTTTCGAAATCAAACACTGTGCTCTTGTGATTGTTTATATAGCTCTCATTTCGTTACATAAAAATTGGTTCACACTAGAAAATTCAGGTTTATGTGTACATGTGATGTTTACTAGCTGATTAGCAACATTAATACAATGTAACGTGTCTAAGAATGCTCTATATGTGTAAAACTATTGAGCATATCAGTTAGTACATGTTACGACTAAAAAATATAGCTCAAGAATTTGTTTCATTTGCAATTGTTTTCGTTATCAGGAACTTTATGGAGACGAGTTAATGCAGTTGGCTCACAACCAACTGAGGTTCGGTCTTCTGCAGGAAGCAATTTGACAGACAAATTAACTGATAATGGTCCCACTTATGTACATTCCGAGACTAAGTTACTGGAAGTACCTATCGAAAGATCAAGAGAGATGAGCCTTACATCAAATAACGAAAATACAGTGAAAGTTGATCAGGACACAAAATATTCAAAACAAGATGAGCCTGTTAATGAATCTCAAGAACCTACTGAAGGATCAAGAGAGATGAGCCGTTTCTCAAATAATGAAACTGCAGCGCAAGCTCATCAGGGCGCAAAAAGTTCAAAACAAGACGAGCCTATTGATGAATCTCAAGAACCTACTGAAAGATCAAGAGAGATGAGCCGTTTCTCAAATAATGAAAATACAGCGCAAGTTGATCAGGGCGCAAAAAGTTCAAAACAAGACGAGCCTATTGACGAATCTCAAGACCCTACTGAAAGATCAAGAGAGATGAGCCGTTTCTCAAATAATGAAAATACAGCGCAAGTTGATCAGGGCGCAAAAAGTTCAAAACAAGACGAGCCTATTGACGAATCTCAAGACCCTACTGAAAGATCAAGAGAGATGAGTCCAATAACAGATGATGAAAATATGGCGAAAGTTAATCAGGACACAAACAGTTTAAAAGGAGACGAGATTGTTTATGAATCTCAAACACCCGGGGAGTTATCACAAGCTAATGCATTAAACTTTGTGGATCAGTATTTGTCGGTTAGTTTTGTAAATTCATCTCCAGAAGTCAAGATTCCGAAAGTTGATGGGATGAGATCACCTCTTGCATCATGTGCAAAAGGGTCCCACGATATGGCAAAGAAAGCCAATCTTATGACCAAAATTGGTATTTCAACCTTCGATTTTGATGATAATCAGTCTGATCATGGTGGGGAGCCTTTTCTAAAAAAGCAAAAAGAACTCGACAATCAAAGAGAGAAACGTCTGGATGGAAGATGTAAAGACGTGGTTAGCTCCAAAAGAAAGCTGGATGAACAGTTTGAGGAAACGTTACCACAATCCCCCTTTGTTAGTGGTGGCAATGAGGATGCACATGGTATGTTTGATATTGGTTTCGAGACCCAAATGGCAGCTGAAGCTATGGAAGCCCTGTTCTATGCCCCGCCTCCCACTATTGATGCTAATGAACAGTTCTCGTTTCCTTCAAGGGCTAATTGTAATTCACGGGCTGGTGGAATGAGTCTTAAGCAAAAAAGGGTTACTAACCAAAGCCATCAATTGTCTACTTCCTTCCACAAACACGAAAAAAACCACAAAGAGTTGAATACTGGGTTACTGAGTACTAAAACAGCAACAAAAAGAGGTTCATCAAATGAAAAGTGTAAGAAGATAGATGATAAGTCATTAAAAGTTTTTACACAAAAGAAGAAAAAAGAAGATTCAGAAAAGGAAAATATTCGAGGTGGTTATAGAAAACATTACTCACTTCGGGAGAGGCACCAGAACGTTAAAACCTCTTCGCCTGTTGCTTCTCGAACTAGACGTGGGTCATCAGTAAAACGGTCAAAGAAGACTGAAGATGCATGTAATTTGGAGTATATGACGCATGGTAAGCAGGTTGATTTCATTCATAAAAGAAAAATGAGTGATTTAGATACAAGTTTAGAAACGACTTCTGATCATTTGAAGTTTAATACATGGAACTGGCCCAAAAAGAAAAGGACACGTCTAAATATGAGACAAAATGCAAAAGTAAATTCAGTTGTTGGAACTGATGTGGGAAATTCAGATGTGGGTCCCACGGAGACGGAAGGGAACTTTAAGGAAGCTTTTTTTATGTCGAGTGTAAAGAGGAAAGCTCGTTCTGCTTCTAAATACAGGCCAATGGCTTGCAAATTTGGTCAATCAACTTTAGCAGATGTTACTAACACCAAATGTGTTTCAGCGAGCATATCTTTAGCTGATGAAGAGAAGATGAAAGATTCATTATCGAAAGGAAAGAGCAAAAAGCAACCGATGAAGAAAAACTCTACAAGTCCCTCCATCAAGATCGAGCTTCCTAGATTGGGATACGCTGAATCTTCTCCTGATTTTATACCGAAGGACTCGAGAAGACGTATAAGTAAGACAGAAATTCGTGTTATGTTCAGCCAAAACCTTGACGATGACGTCGTCAAGCAGCAGAAAAAGGTTTTCTTTTTATTTGTTTCTGTTTGTCTATTTTCCATATCAGAATAGAGGTTGCAGTAACTGGGTCGATTCGGGTTATGTTTGACCTTCAACGGGTCAAACTTGTAAAGTAAAAAGTTGGCCAAATTATTTAGTAACATAATTTTTGACACACAAATCATTAACCGATAATACTGAGCAAAAAGTGTTTTGGGTCAACTCAACCCGCCCTGTTTTGACCCATTAAACCTGCCCGACTCGTCCATATCGCCAACTATAACCACATCCTTGCTTGTCCTGACCTGTCTTTGTAATGGACAGATCATGCAAATATTAGGAACTTCTATGGCAAAAGATTGTTCAGATGCTACGCATTTTGTTGCTGATAGATTTGCAAGGACAAAGAAGATGTTAGAAGCAATGGCTTTTGGTAAACTGGTTGTGTCACCCTTGTGGCTTGAGAGCTGCGAGCAAGCAATGTGTATCATCGATGAGAAAAATTACATTCTTAGGGATGATAAGAAGGAAAAAGAAATCGGATTTAACTTGTCTGTTTCATTGTCTCATGCAAGATCACATCCACTTTTGAAGGTAATTTTGGGGTGTTTGGATGTTTGCTTTGGAAGTGATTATTTTATTAGTTAAGGGTCAAATAAGAAGTTTCATACTAGAAGTAACAACTCTGCAAAAATAAGAATTTGCCAAACGCTCAAACAATATTACTAGCATCGTGTTTTATCACAATTGTTTATCAATATTTAGCATCTAATAACAACTTGTAAAACACGTATCCAAGCACACTCCCATATGCCTTAATGCTATGTTTGGTGCTGGTTACCAGGATCGGAGAGTCTTGATTACTGCAAACGTAGAACCCGACAAAAAAATGATTGTAAACTTAGTCAAGGCAGTTCATGGCCAGGTAGATATCCTACTCTTATATCTTCAATACATTTTAATTTGATCATCTTTATACCACTACACAAACGTCTTATGTCAAATTACATTTGGTTACATAATTTTTACGGATCCACCACTGATTATCATGTTATAAATAAAATGTTTCGCAGGTCGTTGAAGGCATTCACGAAGCTGACATGGAGTATAATGTATTTGATGATCTCTTAATACTGTCTTGTAAACAAGATTATGCAGCATGCGTTCCATTCTTAGACAAAGGTATAGATAATAGACCCGTATTTTTGTTAGGCATATAACAGTTGGTACCTTCTGATAATCAAATGAATAAACCTATGGTATGTATGTGTGTACAACTACTTGCAGGTGCAGCAGTTTACAGTTCAGAACTCTTGCTAAACGGTATCATTGTTCAGAAACTAGAATACTCGAGGTAAGTTTACTTTGTGGCTCCCTGGTAGCTTTCTATGCAGACTGTCAAGACTCAAGTGGTATCAAATTGGGTCGGGCGGTCGAGTAACTGGTCCAGTGGTTAACTCTATGAGTTTGGGTCGAAACAGGTCGATTGACCCACACACATTTTTACCTTTTTGTTAATTTAATAACGTGCTCAGTTGGTTTACAAAATCTATGTCAATACTTATCTAATCTTTTTAAAAAAAGCGATAAGGTTTTTGCACATTTAAATACACTTCAGATTACTTCAATCCGTTCCACCCATTTTCTTACCCGCATGTGAGGAATCATAAGTAGTTAATCCTTTACTTTAGCTTAACTCATTTGACCCATTAGTGATAAAAACATAAGCCACATTGGCCCATGTACAAGTAAATGGGTCAGAATTGCCACGTATCTGTGTAACCTAATGACCACACGTATTTGTGATTTTATTTATTATTCATTACATGGATCTATTTACTTGATGTGACTAAAAATAAAAGACTAGACACGATATGGAGAAAATGTAGGAAATTATTATAACCAAATAACAATAGATTCTAATGCATTGTCGGATGAAATGCTAATAATGTCAAGTATGATGTTGAATACATGTTCTTTGACATTTCAGGCATCAACTCTTCTGTGACCATGTTAAGATGAAACGTTATGCCAGACAGCGAAAGAAAAATGGAAGCCAGCATCTTCATGGTTGTTAGGAACATAAACAGTTTAAGCTCCTGTACATTTGTATACATATTTTAGCTAACATGTCAAAATGGCGATTTTGAAACATTGTTTTCATGATTTTTTTTCTTCGAATCCCAAATGCCATTTTGATTCTTGTTAAACGGTTGACAAAAGATTATCAATTTAAGTGCAACATCTTGGTCTTAACAAAAGATTATCCATATATTTGTTTTTCGTTATTTTTTTACAAAGACAATTGTTATTGAACCCATAAGTTGATGGGTACAAAGTCAATTTTTGAAGACACTACTTAATGGTCAATCTTGGGATTATTAGCATTTGAAATCAGAAATTTCCGGAAACTTTTCTTAACTCTCTAAACTAGCTTAAATAAACATCTAAAATAAGCTTATATGTGACGTATAAGCTACTAATAAACCCTTCTAAACAAGCTTAAATTAACACCCCGATCCAAATTATTGATGATATTGTAACATTCAAATATTCAAGAGCTAAAGCTTGTTTCTTGGAATTAAGCTTACTATATAGTTTATTGATTATAATTTAGTGAGCGATCGTGCGTGTTAGCCTGTTATTATAAGCTAATAAGCTTTTGAAGTGGTTTATGCTTATAGGATAACTTAAAACCTAAGTAGGTTGAAGCTTTTTTAAATAGGCCACACGAAAATAAGCTTAAATAAACACTTAAAACGTGCTTATTTTGCTATTTAAGCTAACACCTCTAATCACATCGGAACATATACTCTTCAATATTTCAATAACAAATTATAAAGAATATTAAGAGCTAATTAAAGTTATCTGGTTGTCGACAAATTGATGTAAAAAATCAAAGATGTTATTTAAATTCTTGGGTTCCTGTTGAAGTTCTGTTAAAAGAGTGTTAACAAAATTCATCATAACAACCAAACAAAATTATATTATTCTAAAACCATACAAGTTATATACACCACAATGTATAAGTAAGAACAACTTTTTTTATTTACTCTATGTGGGATTGAAAACTTAAAACCAAGTTTTACCAAAAAGTTGCCTTCTACAGAAAATCTGGGGATATAACCCTTTTGTTGACGTAATCAAATGCAATATTCTTTTTGTTCTTTTAACAAATTACTTTAGAGATATAAGAACGTCTTTTGCATCTGTTCATCAGTTTGTTTTTTGTACCTACGTAATTTGTTTAGTTCAGGTTGTAACACATCTTATTTATATGTTTTCTTTATGACCCATCGAAATATTTTTTATAGCTCCATGGACAATATATGGCATCGTTTCTCATATGCATTTGGGATAGCTACACACAGTAAATTGTGTACTAACAAAACTTGTGTGTCTCTTAACACTTTGTCATTTCATTGCAGCTACATAATGCATTTTGTCATTTTATAAGCTTATACGAACACCCCTAATTAGATTTAAGAGACATACTCTTCAATATTTTACTTGTCCAATATTTTTTTATATAGGAAAAAAAAGAAAAAAAAATTGTAAATTAAGAACTTATATAAATCAATAGATGAAATAATTTCGTCATATTTTAGCTAAACTTAGTTGTTTATACCCATGTTTTAAAAACCGGTTTTTTTATCGACCCGGTTAAGTCGCCGGTTCAACCGGTTGAACCGCCGGGTCGAACCAGTTCTTTATACATATATATATTTTTTCCTATATTTAATAAGTAGTATTGCATAATCTAATAATTTATTCGTTTTTATTCATACATTCAATTAAAACCATGAAAAAAATTGAGACTATACCAATAAGTTTTGCTTTTTAAGTTTACATCTATAAAAATATAGCCAAAACTTTCAAGGTGATTCTAAATTATAAAATGGTTTATAATTAAACTATATTAATTGGTGATTCTAAGATCATATATAACTATAATTTACTATTTTCTAAAATTTTAACAAACATTAGTTATCATCATTTTAACTTTTCAATTAAACAAAAGTTAATGGGAAAAAAAATCATTTTGTTAATTTTTTTGATAAAAAGTCATGACCCGGCCGGGTTTATCAAACCGGGTCAACCCAGGTCAGCGAAAAACCGGCGGTTCAATCCGGTTCTCAACCATGCAAAACCCGGTCCTATCTGGCCCGGTCTCCGAGCCGATTCCCGGTTCAACCGGTTGAACCGGCCGGGTCAACCCGGGTTTTAAAACATTGGTTTATACACAACAATAACATAATACAAAACACAATTTATCTAATGATACATAGCACACTATATAAATAGGCACACATTCTTTTCTTCATTTCGATGTGGGACTTAAAACTTGAATTAAGTTTTCACAAAATTAACAATAAGTTGTTCTATATACACTAGCAGGGTACCCACGCGATGCTGCGGCGGATACCCTGTGACAATATTTTCCAGCGAACAAATGTTACTTTATTTTGAGCTACTTGATTTCAGATTTATATTTTGTAAGCTTAATTAGATTGTACATTGTGGTTAAAGAGTTGTATATTTTGATGAAGGGGTGAATTAAATTGTGTATTAATTGTATGTATTAAATAGTATGTTTTTAGTTTTATTTGTATTTGTATATTGTGCTTAGTTAGTTGTATATATTTGTGATGGGTGCATTAATTATATGTATCTAAGAAATAACATTTGCTTAAAATCAGTTGTTTTTTACATAGTTGTACATTATTCTTTATAAGTAGTATTTGCTTAAATTCTAATTTAAGAAATTTTAAACTCATAAATATAAGTAGTATAAATAATAACACCTTTTATTAACATTCCTGTGACGGATTTATTTGTTGTGTGCTATTGAATCAACATTATGTTTGACTTCAACCTAGGAACCCTCGTCTTTGTTTGAATCACTGAGAGTGTGTCGAAGTAATTTTTTTTGGGTTGTTGCAGTTATCTTTCAGCCTTAGGAATAAGCCTTCTAGATACCTGCTAAGATGAACGACGCGTTAGTCTCGCCCCGGGTGTTATCCCAGGACCCGACTCCGGCGTAAGAGTAAGTATGTGTTTTACCGAAAGGTATAATATAAATATGTGTGTGAGGAAAATGATACCTTATTCCCAAATACTGTATGCGTATTTATACTACCTGATGTCACTGTCTGGTCCCTGGGTCTGTCGTACTGCATGGGGTCGTCGATGGTGTCAGAGCTGACACTGTCCCTGGGGTCATGTCCGACATCCACGGGGATGAGACAGAGTGTATCCAGGCTAGATGCCAAAAGTACTATCAGGTCAGCGTGTCCTTCGGACGGATGACCTATCTTCGTACCTTTCGCCTTGGACTGTTGCAGTGGAGTATCGGGCCCTTCGGCTAAGAGTATCGGGCCCTTCGGTGTTGTACCGAAGGGGCATATACGTCGTCATGTCCCCCCCAGTATCATGTTATTTGTTTTGTACAAGTGACATGATACTTACTTCGTTCGTCCCTCGGATCGATTCAGCTTGTTTTAGCTTCGCGGGCCATTCCTCTTACAATGGGCCTAGGCCCACTGAGTGGGAAGAGTTAAAATAATTTTGCCGGAAACCGTAGGATTCTGCCACGTGGCAGACACGTCGTGGTGTACGGTTCAGATTTGTCCGCGTCGCTTCCTGACATGATAGGACGTTTCGTGTCCACTTTCTCAGCCTATATAAGGTGTTTTTCTTCATTTGTAATTTTTACTTTTTACCTTCAACTCTCTCGTTCTCCGCTTGACACAAACCTTCGGCAAGTTCAGGTGAGTTTTATCCCATTATTCCTTCGTTGATTACGTTGCATCTTGTCAATATCCTATGGCTTCTAGCTCCGCGGGACCCTTCAGCGACGCTGCCCCTAAGGCTGATATGCATGTATACTCCTCGCTGCTCTCCGAGGGGGAGCTCGAGCAGATCATCAATGATTACGGTATACCGACCGACCTACATCCTCGTCTACCCCCCTGCGGAGTTTACCATGAATAACCTTCCTCCCGATGCCATCGGCCTTTACGAACAGTATTTTGCGTTTTCCGGCGTCCGGGTTCCATTTTCTACTTTTCTCTTGAGGGTTATTCGACATTTCCAAGTTCATATTTCACAACTGGTGCCTATCGGACTGAGCAGATTGGTCATGTTTGAGGTTTATTGTCGGAGCCTGGAAATTGAGCCCAGCGTGCATTTATTTCGGGTCTTCTATACTTTGAATAAGCAGGGGCATTGGTTTTATTTTCAGCGAAGAACCCGGGGGGGGGGGGGGGGGAGGCCCGTCCCCGCCTTTTTAAGGAAACATGTTCTAGTCTAAAGAATTGGAAGGATTGCTTTTTCTTGATTGATCGGAAGGGCAGTTCCGGATGCAATGCCTTGGAGACATCCGGACTCAAACGTATCGGACCCTCCTCCTGCTAGTGGTTTTGAGGAGGCCGATGTTCGGAGGTTATGCGAAGGGGTGGTGGAGCTCCGTCCGGTGCACTCCGGTCTTCTGTATGAGGTTGGGTTGACAAAGATTTGGAAGCATTCTGGGTTCCGTGTGGAGTTCAAGGATATTGATAAGAATGGTAATGCAACCGCCTAAGCTTGTTTTGCTTTCTTTCATTTATCTTCCTCTTCCCCTTCTTTTTTTTTATGTGAACTCTTTTTTTTTTGTGTAGTCATAACTATGTCCCAGTATCTTCGTCTGAGGTCGGAGCAGGGATCCCGGTTGGGAAAGGGGCGTAGGTTGGTTGAAGGGGAAGAAATACCCCAGCATGTGACCCAACCTTTGAGAACCGACCAACCCATTCCTGAGGTGAGCAGGTTTCAAAGGATCGTGGAGAAAGCCGATCCGGGGTTTTAAAAGCCAAGGAGAAAAAGAGGAAGCAGGCGGAGCGGAGGCCGGCTGGGGGCCCTTCGTCATTATTGAAAAGGAGACGGCAGGAGTCTCCCTCTATTGAGGTGTTGTCTAGTCCAGAGGATTCCCAGGACGCTCATTCGGCCTCTCCCGTTAATACCGTGAGGCCCGAAGATATTGTGAGTGATGTCATGCAGAGAGACGGAGGTAATCAAGGAGGGGGCTCATTCGGTTGAGGAACCTACTCCTGCTGCCGTCGTCCAAGGTATTATCTTTGTTATTACATGTTGCTACTGTTATTATTGAGTTGTTCCTGACTTCGTTCTTCGCAGAAGCTGGGACTGGGGGGTCGGGATTGCATGCGGAGGAGGCGACCCAACACCGAGCGGGACCATACACCGAAGATTACACAAGAGGTATCCGTTTCCTTCGTCTTTTTTTTTTTTTTTTTTTTTTTTTTTTTTTTTTTTTTTTTTTTTTTTGCTTAGGTCTCTTTGGACGAAGGGGCTCTGGGGAGCCCTTTATCCCCGGCTGGGGTTTGATGGCTGATACGACCTTAAATGATGCCTCTCTCTGTAGGGACATGATGATAAATCTTGCTCCTCCCTTTCTCCGCGCTGAACAGGAGGACCAAACTGATGAGCGGGCTTTGTACAGGGGTTGGTTCGAGTTAACTCATGGGTCTCTTGCCGTTGGCGAGGTTTTTAGAAGGTTTGAGCGGTTGAGTAGCCAGTATGCGGAACTGCATCGAGCCCACTCTGTTTGCTCCGGTCTCGAGCCATTACTTTCCGAGACACGAGCTAGTCTTCACTCCCAAGTTGTTATTAACGAGAAATTAGCCGCGGATCATCAAGCCCTTCAGGAGGTTCATCAGGTTTGTGATCAGAAGGAAGGGGATTTGAAGACGAAGCTGGAGAGTTTGGAAGCTGAGGTTGCGTTGCTAAAGGTTAAGGATACGGAGCAGATCGAAAGGATTAAGTCGTTGGAGGAATCCCTGGAGAAGAAAATTTCGGAGCTGGAGGAGTCGGAGAGGGATGCCGCGGATTTGAGAAAGAACGTGTAGGAAATTGCCATCAAAGCTGGTCATGAAGAGATAGTACGCTTCAACTATGTTAAGGAGTTGATCCCTACGGTGGTTCGTAGGTTACAGGGTAGCAAGGAGTATCAACAGAGCTGGGGGGCCGTTGTCAATGCTGCGATCGATTCTGGGTGGTTGGACGGGGTCAGGGAAGAACGGACCGAGGAAGAGGTCGAAAGAATCGTTGCCGATCAGCACGACTTCGATATGGAGGCTGTGAAGGGTTTTTCCAAGGAATATGACGAGATGTTCACCCGAAGCTACCCATATATAGAAAAAATCAAGCGCTCTTATCACCTCCCCCTGGCGGACTTGATGAATATTCTTCCCGAGGGGACTGGAGCTACTCCTGGGGCCAGCACCTCTGGGGGTTCTTAGTGTCGGACGAGGTCGTTATTACCGGGCCTGCGTGCCTTAGAACTGATGTATTTGAACAATTTAGTTTGTCATCGTATGTAATCTTGGGTACTTTTTTTTTAGTACGTCTGTGGTTGTACACTGTCGAACAATGTTTCTTATTATCTATGCTCAGACGGGGTCGTCCGTATATCGGACCCTCATTTTTGGTATGTATATGCTTGTATACGCCGTGTTTTTTGTTAACGTCTTGACACTTTCGGCGTTAAATTATGCCCGTGAGCAAATGTGCTGCGGCCTTCCCTAATGACTTAGCATTTTTCGGGGTAATGTTTTCGCCTGGTGGTAAATATACCTGGTGGCTCATCCCTGGCGTCGTCACGCCTCCGGGGTATCTGCGTGCCGTTTGGGCACATATGCCTCGGCTCATCCCTTAATGTCTTAGCATTATTCGGGGGTATGCAGTCGCCTACCGAATGGTGTGTGGCCTTCCCTAGTGTCATTGCACTTGCGGGGGTAAATTAATTTTAATTAGGGGGTTTTTGGACACGCGGTCGGAGGTAGCTAATCTCCGCCGGTCCGTCCCTTACGCATGAGATATGATCACAGAAAATTTTCCTCCTCCGTCATAGGTAGGGGAATATATATCATTACTTATAGTGAAAATAAAGTAGTTCATGCCCGTAGGCTTACAATGCATATTTTTTAAAGAAAACATTTCTTCAAATTCATGGCGTGCCACTTCCGGGGCACTTCCTCTTCATCCAAAGTTTCCAACTTGTACGAGCCGTTGAGATTTGCCTCTTTGACCTGATAGGGACCTTCCCACTTGGGTCCCAATTTGCCTTGATCTTTGATTGTGCAAAAGATTGCACTACCAGGCTTCGATGAGGATCAAAGTAATGAGGGGTGTGTGTTCCAGCCAAGACTCACCTGTAACCTGAGAATAAGAAATACTAAGACACTACGTTAAGTGATTGCGCAGGGGTAGGACCCTTGTTAGACACACACACAGACCTTGATAGATCTTAAGCACTCGGAGATCGTTAGCGTTGCCTATGTAATCACAACCAAGCTAATAGAAGATCTCTACAACTCGTATTGTAGCGGAAAGTAAATACAAGTTATATTAACTAAGAACACTTTGATCCTCTATGGATCTCTTATTATAGAAACTCTATGTTTCGGATAGTTTTTAAGACTTGAAAGACTTGAGAAAAGCTTATCTATTACAATCTATCATGGTTTCTTATATAGGCAAGAAACCCTAATGAGCGTTGACAATTTACGCTTCCACTACTAAACTAGACTAAGCATGCATCTAGACAAGCATGCAACTAATCATTTTGTTTTGTTAATCATATTGTTTATTCTGATAAGCTCTACATAATACGGCGCCAACCTATACATACGGCGCTGACTTTTACTCTAAACTGAGCTTATCTCTCCTACGTGGTTCCCACTTTCAGCAACAACACAATGTCTGCTTTAACACTTCTGCTGAAATATAACTTCGGCAGAATCCTTTCTTCTTCGGCAGAATCACTTCGACAGATGCTTCGGCAGAATCAGTAGTTTATGCTTCGGCAGAATCAGTAGATTACCTTAATTCCCAACAATCCTCCCCTAAACTGGAATTTGACTAGGTTAAGTTCCAGTTTCCTTGATAGATCGATAATGCTGTTGAGGATTGTAACATTTTCCTTGAGGATTGTACCATAATGTTGTTTGAGCAATGAGTGGACAATATCTTGAGGATCAGCAACCAAGAGTCAGAAGAAGAACATCTGTATGATGACTGAACTGTGAAACACCAGATCTGTGCAGCAACATATGACATCTTGTACATCAAAACATATAAGTTCAATACTATTCTCATCACTTCCAGGTGTGTTAACTCCTGTGAGAGGTGAATCATTGAAATTAATGGATTTGATGTCTCTTTACCAATAGCCATTACTACTGGAGTAGCCACATGTTTGAGTTCGAAAACTATGGTACATTGATAACCATCTGATTTATTGGCAAACCAGCAACCATATAAACGGATTTGTTTTGTCTTTACCTGTAGCCGTTTGCTCAGGACTAGTCAATTCTTAGAATTGGTGAATTGAGCACCAAATATGGATTCAGTTGCCTTTACCACATGCCATATACAGGTGGGCTAGCCAATTCTTGGATTCCAAACAGGAATAGACCATGGTGAATTGATGACCATACAACCCTCAGCAGTTAAGCATGGGTGGTTGCAAACCCTATGATTTTGAGCAAACCATTACAGCTATCAACAGATTTGATGTGTCTTTACCAAAGCTGTACCCTTTGGACTAGTCAACTCTTTGACATACACAATGTACATCAGGTGAGTTAAAAACCATCTGAATAGGACAACAAACAAACCTGCATAAAAGTTAGTTTTTTTTTTTTTTTTTTTTTTTTTTTTTTTTATTTATTTTTTATTTTTTATAACTAATAAAAGGTTTATAAAACTGAAAAAGCTTAATAATCAGTTGAAAAGGAAAATTAAAGACCTAATTTTTATTAAATAAACGCTATCACTATTTTTAAAGTGATGTTTTTGTGAGTTTTCTTTTTATGAAAGTCTTTTACTTTAAAAAAAAAATTTAGACAAAAATAGACAAATAACATAAACAAAGCAAACTAAAATGAACAAAACAAGGTAGTGCAGAGAGTACCAAGTGTCCTGATATGGATGAAGAAGAAGCCTATTGCAGTTGTTGAAGTTGAGTTTTGATCAATCCCACAAGTGCTAAAGCAGAGTGCCTTTCATTTCCCACTGGATCTGGAGGAATTTCCAATTTCTGGCTCAGCATCTTTTCCATAAGTCTTTTAGGCAGAGGGTACTTTCTTTCAGACAACATGCACACAGTGATTCCACCCTTAGTCTCAAGGACATGCACCCGAGGGAGAGGATAGAATCTCCAGGATATAAGCTTCCACCGATGTGAGTTTTCCCAAATGGAAGATGCTTTGCTATTGGGAATGTGGGAGTTTAGCAGGACTTGAAGATCTCCTGGTAGGAACATCCCAGAACCTTGAGGTTCTTTGTTGCAATAATGGGTGGAAACTTGAGTGAACAGAGAGATTAAGTCTGCCCTGTCAATCATGTGTAGAATTTCCTTTAGAAAGGTGAATTCCATTGAAGTGGAGTCCCTTCGATGAAGAACATTCATCTCATCATTCTTTAATTTCCACTCTATAACCCCATCTGAGTTTCCATCAGGAAAATCAGCAGCAGACCCTTCTATAATGAAAGTAGAGTCATCAGCTTCAAGATCCAAAGGAGATATTTTAGCCATTCTCTTCTGCCTCCTCCCAGGCTGATAGATTTCCTGAGGGGGAGCATTTTCATCTAGTGCATTTGTAGTAGGACTTATATTGGTAGATGGAGACTCGGTTGAAGTGCGAAGTGCTTGCATCCTGTGGAATATCTTTATCGCCCTCTCTGTTTTAGTTTCTGTGAGATCAACTTCCTTTACTTCAGAATCTTCCAGTGTGACAACAGGTGCCACTGAGGGAGAGGGAGCTGCTGCTTCAGGTGCTTCAGGAGAAATGGAAGATGGTTCAGCAGATTGACCCTTGGCAGTAGAAGAGGCAACTTTAGAAGTTGCTTCAGCAGGAATGACTGGAGAGGATTCCTTGGTTGGAGCATCATCAGCCTTGAGTCTTTTGGCTTCTGGAGCAGCTTCATTATCTGAAATCCTCTTGAAGTTGGGAGATTTAGCTGAAGATAATGATCTTTCCTTCATGATTTGGTTATATTTGCGATACAGGACATGATCAGGAAAAGCCTTGACTTGTTTCATTGTTAGGCCAGAGTTGTACATTGAGCATTGGTTTTTCACCACCCTTCTTATTTCATCTTTAGTAGGGGGTTTGTCTTTGGCCTTCTGAGCTTGGATGGCCCTCTTTTGTGCAATTGCTTCTTGCCTCCTTTGTCTTCCCTGAGCCATCATTCGCTCAACATAATTGTCACTGAGGAAATCTCCACCTAGTATACTTTGAGCTAGAGAAGGTCTTGAAATGACATGCTGAGTTAGAACATCCCAGTGTTCAGCAGACATCTGAACCCTCAATGCATCCAGTTCTTTTCTTCTCTCAGGAGTTAAAGATGAAAATTCCTCTGTTTCAAGTTGCTTAGCCAATGCTACACTTTCCTTTGACTTCTCAAACTCTGCCAATCTACTTGCTTGACCGAGTCTTTCCTCCTCAGTCACCAGGTTGGGACCAAGCTCATCTTCAGTGATGACATTTTTTCCTTTGTCATCAGGCTTCTTAACACACTCATCTTCAGTTAGATCGATGACAGGAGCCTCTGTAGTAGTACCCAGGTCAACATGTTGATGCTGATCATCAACTGGAGTGGTCATAGTAGCAATGTCTGACAGGTTTGCTGATGGAGAAAGGTTTGTTGGTTCTTGAACTGATGAAGATTGATTAGGATCTGAAGATACATCCTCCATCAGCATATCAGTAGATGCATCCTTATCAACCCCATGTTCCTTTGAAGCTTCAGACGAAACCTTATGAAAATAAGATCTCTTCCTTCTTTTGTAAAGGACAGGCTCCTTCTTCCTTGATGAAGTAGCAGCGACTGATGAAGGGTCATTGAGAGAAACTTCAGCCAACATGTCCAGAGACCCAAAGGGAGGAACTTCTAGTTCTTCATCAGAGGAAACCACAAGTTTCCTTTTGGAAGACCCTTTTAGTTTGTGCTCTAAGATCTTAACCTGATTCTGCAGTTCTTCAAATTTACCCCCAAGAGACGATTTGGTCTCTGCAAGTTCCTTTTTCAGATTATTAACCTCTGCAGCATACCTGTGGACAAGAGCATACACAGATGAGAGTGAAATGGGGTCCTCAGCTCCACCAGCAGATTGCTCTGTGGTAAGGGGAGCCTCATTGGACCTTTCAATAGAAACATGGTCATGCTCAATGTGAGGAAGATCTTCATCGAGAGGATCCCTCACAGGACTTGGTGTGGGTGGTCTATTAAGATCTGAGTCAACAGGAGTATCAAGTGTGGGTGGAGGACTGGGACATGGTGGTTGGTCTGGAGCAACATGAGTTGCTTCAACAGTTGAAGATGGGCCCTCATCAATGTCAACCAATGGATTACCATCAGTAGCAACAGGTGAGGAAGGAGGATTATGAGTCACATTCTCCTCATCAGCAGCCTCATTACCTTGGGGTAACATGGCTGCTAGCAAGGGATGATGTTCCCCCTGAAAGTTGGTTCTCATTGTAGCAAACAGTTTAGCAGTTAAAGCACCTATGGGATAGAAAGATTGGGTTGGGGTAGTGGTGTCTAAAATCATTTGTAGAAATCTTGGGTACATTAAAAATTTTCCCTTTGTCTTTTGAATATTTTCAACCATGTTTTCGAAAATATACTTAGAAAAATTGAAAGTTACCCCTTGAGAAAGACACACAATACCATATCCCAGTCTTGTAGAGAACTGGTCCATTCCTCCGGTTTTGTTGCTCATGCATTGGAGCAGTGTGTGAACCAGGAACCTCCATTTGGGGCAGAGTTCCTTCTTTAGCCACATATCAGTTCTAGTACCACGATAGCCAATAGCCCTTAGCCCATTCAGCACATCTTCCTGATTAGAGTAAAATGCTCCATCAGCATCTTCCAGGTGAAGCTTCCTTCTGATTAGGTCCTCGGTCACAATGTACTCTGTTTCATCAATCACAGCCCTAATCTCTGTCTCGCTCCTTTTCTCAGCAGTTGCCCAAAATTGAGTAATCAGTGATTCATATATCTCATTTGGAGAATGAGTTAGAGCATAACTAATTTTGGACCTTTTCAGAAATTCCACCATTGGTTCATACAGATCATATCCCTTGCCATTTCCCAGAAATGCAACTTTGTTGTGATCATGTTTAAATTCAAGAGCCATGAGAAATATGAGTGTTTAGGGTTATGATTCTTGAAATGGTGAGTGTTTGTGGAAGTGGAATTGGAGGGAATTTGTTTGTTCTGAAGCGAGTGATGGTGGGTGGAGTGTTTTTGCCCAAATTATAGTCAAAGAAAAATGGACCGTTTGGTTGACTTTTGCTGACGTGTATTGCATCTTTGACCCAACTCAAAATAACACTTCGGCAGAAACACATGATCAATCTGCTGAAGTTATAGCTTCAGCAGAATGCATCAAAGATAAGAATATCTTCGGTAAGTTTCTAGAATTACTGTGCCACCCACTTGTATTAAACTCATTGAACTTTGAATCCGTCTATAAAATGATCCCAATGTAACTCATCTTTTCACCAAGATCCCCAAATATTTACCACAAACCCTATAAGCCAAATAACCCCAATCAACAAAATTGCACAATGACTACCAAACCTGAGATCATAGATCTCACTTCCTCATCTTCATCATCCTCTTCATCATCATCAAGTGGTGAATCAAACCCATGGTTCCATTACTTTCCTCAACCCTATCCAAGACCAAATAAATCGCCCTTTCTTCCTTCTTCAGAAGATGACAGTGTAGTGAATCCAAGTGAATCTGCTGATGATTCTGATGACTCCTATAAGGAGGGAACTTCTTACTCCCAACCTCCAGCACCTCGGTCTCAACAAAGACCTCGTGCCAGGAATCCGCCACTCCCCAAAGATAGAGGGGTGGTTCTTGGTCTCACTGCGCCATCTTTTGGTGCATGAACACACATCGTATAGTAGAAGGGCTTAAGGAGGGTGGATCGATTGCATTTTGGTTGAAATGAATAGATGAAGCACACAGGACACGATAGTTCTCTACGTCATCCTGCGTGGTCATCGTCATCATCAATCGTTTGCATCAATCCATCCTTCCATTTTGGTCCTTAGCATCTTCGTCGTGCTGGTCATGCATATCCAACCAGCCAGTTAAGCGGAATGGGTGGTTACGCAAGACCTACAAAAGCAAAGCCAGCATCAAATGCATATCCAGCATTCCATTAGATTTCGGAATGAAAGATATACACTAGATTAGGCTTAGCTTAAGTGTACAGCTCGTATCTTGAGGATGCAAAATAGAAGGTTGACTTTATGTAAGCTGTAAGCTGTAAACTGTTTCTTGAATGAATGAATGAACAATTTGACTTTAATTTCTTTTCTTCAGTATAATTACTTCAGTAGAATCAAATTGTATGCTTCAGTAATTTGATATCAGAAGAATCAAGTAACACCCTTTCAGCTATCTGACCATGTACAAATGAGCCACTCTTGATGAATTTGACAAACTGCAATCCAGATAAGGAAAAATGCAGTACAGACAACTGCAAAACAGACACAAAAACATACAAAAACAAACAAACTAGAGAAATATTAGAAGTTAGAGTTAGAAGTTAGAGTTAGAGTTAGAAAACTGCAAAACAGACACAAAAACATACAAAAACAAACAAACTAGAGAAATATTAGAAGTTAGAGTTAGAATACAAAATAATATACAAAAATATGCAGAGTTTGCACAAATCCTCCCCTGAGGCATATGCCTCCCCTGAGGCCTATGCCTCCCCTTAAACTATGCAGTCAAGGGTTTAGCATTCCAATATTGACCACGAGGTGTTGAAACCTTGGTCCATCAAACGCTTTTGTTAATAAGTCTGCCACATTATCATCAGTATGGATTTTAGCCACTTTTGTCAAATGTTTTTCATAAGCATCTCTTATAAAGTGGTGCCTGATTTCAATGTGTTTCGTTCGACTGTGAAAGACTGGATTTTTGACTATGCAGATGGTACTTTGATTATCTATATGAATTGTAGTGTTCATAAAGTTGTACCCATAGTCCAGCAATTGGTTCTGAATCCAAAGGACTTGTCCACAGCAATTTGCAGCAGCAACGTACTCTGCTTCAGTAGTTGAGGTGGCCACAATGGTTTGTTTCTTGCATTGCCAAGAAATCAACCTTTTGCCTAGAAATTGGCAACCTCCAGTGGTGGATCTTCTATCCAGATTTGCACCAGCATAATCACTGTCACTATATGCTTCCAGCTTGAAAGGAGACTCTTTTGGGTACCAAAGGCCTAAAAGAGGTTGGCCTTTGAGGTACTTAAAGATCTTCTTGACAGCATTGAGATGGGAAGCAAGTGGAGTGACTTGATGTCGAGAACAAACACTCACAGCAAATGTAATATCAGGTCTTGAAGCTGTCAAATACATCAATGAACCAATCATGGACCTGTATAAATGAACATTCACAGGTAGATCTGGTTCATTATTTGCTTTAGCCTTTGGAGCTTCATAAGGTGTTGTGGCAGTCCTAACACCTTCCATACCAAACTTCTTCAAAATGTCCCTCACATATTTATCTTGACTGATAAAGATGCCATCTTGTTTCTGCTGAACCTGGAGACCCAAAAAGAAAGTAAGTTCTCCCATAGCACTCATTTGAAATTCACCCTTCATAAGTTCCTCGAATTCCCTGCACCAAGCTTCGTTTGTGGAACCAAATATAATGTCGTCCACATATACTTGCACCAGAATGATGTCGGAGTAATTCTTCTTGAGGAACAGAGTTTTATCAATAGCACCTCTCCTATAGCCATGCTTCAGCAGGAATGATGAAAGCCGAGCATACCAAGCTCTGGGTGCCTGATGTAAGCCATAGAGAGCTTTAACAACCTTATAAACATGATTTGGGTGATCTGGGTCTTCAAATCCCTTGGGTTGAGAGACATAAACTTCTTCTTCAATCTCACCATACAGAAAAGCACCTTTAACATCCATCTGATATACCATGAAGCCCATGTAAGAAGCATAAGCCAGGAAAATGCGAATGGCTTCAACTCTGGCAACAGGTGCAAACACTTCATCATAATCAATCCCTTCCTCTTGTCTGAAACCTTGAGCCACTAATCTTGCTTTGTTCTTGATCACAACACCCCTAGCATCTCTCTTATTCTTCAAAACCCATTTTGTCCCAATGGCATATTTGCCATCAGGGAGTGGAACCAAAATCCAAACTTGCTGGTTGTGAAATTGTTGCATCTCTTCTTGCATTGCTTCGAGCCAGCTTGAATCATTAAGAGCTTGAGAAACACTGGTTGGTTCCACTTGAGAGAGAAAACAAGCAAACAGACAATGTTTGAAGTCTGTGTGATTGTCTCTTTGCTGGTTGGAGACATAAGAGAGAAAAGCAATCTGTCCAAACTGAGGACTGGTGATAGCCCTTCTAGTTCTAACAGGTGCCAGAAGATCACCTATAATGTTGGATTGAGGATGAGCTATGTTGATCCTCTGAGTAGTAGTGGGGTTGACTTCAATGGATGAATCAAGATTAGTGATGGTTGGTTCAAATTCAGCATCATAAGAGGGTGAGGTGAAGATGCCAGCTTTGGGTTGATGATTTCCAAGATCTGATGGTTTTGGAAAGCGTGTATAGGGTTCACCAAAGTCTGAAGATACTTGAGGAGGAACAGCATAGCCTTCAGCAGACTTGGGAAGGGTAGGTGTGACCGAATCAACTTCAGCAGAAACATGGTTTCCACCGACTCCTTCATTAGCAACCCCTCCATTCAGTTTCTCTGCTTCAAGCTTCGCTGCAAATTCTTGAGTCTGAAGTCTAGCAAGGTCCTCAGCATAATGAGAGTCATCTTCATCACTCGAATCAGCAACATCCTTGGAGGTGGTACCTGCAAGATTGTTAGGAGAGAAAGAAGGCACAAGTATTGGTTGCTCATCATCTTCAAACTCATTTTCAGAGTCATCATCTAAGGGACCTGCATTGTTAGTGGGAGAAGCTTGAGAACCTGCATTTTGATTAGCCAAGTATCTAGTGTAACCCAAGGAATCAGTTAAGTAGTCAAGGTCAAAAGACCAAGTATGACCCTGTCCTTGAACATTATGCTTATCTTCCAAAAATCTCAGGTTCAACGTCTCCTCTATCTTCTTGGCTTGCAAATTGTACACCCTGTAGGCCTTACTATGAGCTGAATAACCCACAATATAGCCATCATCAGCCTTCTCATCAAACTTTCCCAACGGATCACTTGTGTTTAGAATGGTCACTTGACACCCAAAAGGTTTTAGGTAGTGAATGACAGGAACCTTTCCAAAGAGAAGTTCATATGGTGTTTTGAGTTGTGGTCTTGTAATGGAGACCCTGTTGAGCACATAGCAAGCAGTGCCAACAGCTTCAGTCCAGAACATAGTGGGGAGTTTAGAGTCTGCAAGCATTGATCTTGCAGCCTCTATTAGGGTCCTATTCTTTCTTTCAGCCACCCCATTTTGTTGTGGGGTTCTTGGATTGCTATAGTCCCTTTTTATGCCTTTTGACCCACAGAGTTCTATAAGAATAGCATTTTTGAACTCTGTCCCATTATCACACCGAATACCCTTGACCTTTTTGTTCAACTGATTTTCAACAAGAGTGATGAATTCAGTCAGCACTTGAGATGTTTCATCTTTGGTTCTGAGAAAGAAAACCCAGCAAAATCTGCTATAACCATCAGTGATCACCAAACAGAAGTACTTATGATCAATGCTTCTGACTTGAGTTGGACCAAATAGATCCATGTGAAGCAACTGAAGAGGCTCAGTAATGATGCTCATAGCATTGATAGCTTTGTAAGAAGCTCTGTGTTGTTTTCCTTTGTTGCAAGCGACACAATTATGATCATTGGAGAATACTTTGGTGGGAAGACCTTCAACAAGACCCATTTTAGAGAGTTTGTTAATGGTCTTGAAATTCACATGAGCCATCCTCCTATGCCATTTTGTGGACTCATCTAGAGATGCTTTAGCCACCAAACAGGTGAGGTCACCACCTGGTTGAACTTCATTAAGGTTGAATGTGTATAAGTTGTGAGTTCGAGGAACCTTCAGTAGAATTGCAGTTTCTTCTGGGAGTTTGAAGTCTTTAGACACACAAGACATTCATTCTCAGTGAAGAGAACTTTGTTCTTAGTGTCACAGATTTGTGAAACAGAGAACAAGTTGAAATGCTGAAGTTCCTTAACATAGTACACATTTTCAAAATCTAGATGAGGTGTCTTTATGGTGCCTTTCCCTGTGATACTACCATCACTTCCTCCAAAAGTCACATTGCCTCCTCCTTCTATAGGGACAAAATTGTGCATCATATCCCTGTTTCCAGACATGCTTCTGGAACAACCACTATCAACAATACCAATATTCTTATGCTTAAGGGGATGATCCTACAAACAACAACAAAATATATACAAACAGTTAGAATTTGATGGAGGTTCAAGTCATTACTGACTTGAACCTGCCTTGTGGATCACAGGTTTATGGCATGAAGATTTAGAGGATCCACCATTGTTCTTGGTCCTCCATTGATAATTGGGTCCCTTGTTAGTCCAAGAACAACCTGCTGAGGGCTTCACAGCAGTGCTCCCATATCCCATCCCAGCATACATAGAGTCAACATATGTAGGCCAATAACCATGTTTAAAGTATGGGCTAGTTGGTTGGACATAAGGTCTGGTAACTGAACTTCTCCAATGAGAGTCAGTATTAACTGCTTGTGGGACATAAGGTGGAATATTAGCAACATTGGTCCAGTTAGGTTTGTGTTTCTGGAGAGTAGCACATGTACCCAATCTTTGTTCATAAAAATCACAATCCTTAATCAAATGAAATTTACTTCCACATACAAAACATGTCTTATTCTTGTAAGATTTATTCAAATAGGGAAAAGTTTGATTACATGCAGAAGTACTTAAAACAGATACATTTAAGGAATTGTTTTTAACAGACTGATTATTCAAAGATATAAAAGACAAGTCTTCAGGAGAAACTGTCTTGGAAGTTGATTCCTCAGCAGCTTCCCTAGAGGGCTCACAAGTAGACTGGGGTGCAGGCTTGGGTGTTGGTTCAGGCTTGGGAAGGTCAGACTTCTCATTTGAATCACAGCTTTCATAGGAAGTAGACCCTTGATCCGATGAATTGTCACTGTCATAGCAAGAGACAAAATCATTAGATGAGGTATCAGGGTCTGGCAAGTCTTTTGACTTTCTGCCATATAGATGATGTGATCCATCAAAGTCAACAGTGATGGAAAGGTCTATGGGCATGAATTCACCTCTAATAGGTCCAGGGACAGCATGCAAATCACCTTCTTTTACAAAGTTAGCTAATCCTGCTGATGTAGGTTTACGCCCATCATACTTAGCTTCTGGACCTACATATTTTTGAAAACCTAAACCTATCGGGCATGTCTGAGATTGACTAGTATAGATGATTCTATTTAAGCTTTTACCAGACATTTGCCATTCATTATTCCTAGCAATTTCCTCAGCTAGTTTTTCTTTAAGCTCTAGGTTCTCAGACACAGCTTCATCCTTTGCTTTCTCAGACAGTTTTAAGTAATTATTTGCAACTTCTAGATCAAACTGTAACACTTTTATCTTTTCTTCATAAGCTATTTGATTCTTTTGAAACCATACTTTTTGTCTTTCTACAGTTTTTAATGCAAGTTTATGAGCTTCATTATCAATATAGCATGCATCAAACTTAGGTTTCATAGCATCAAATTCTTCTTTAAGTTCATTGTATCTTAGACTACAACCAAATATACAGTTGTGTACCTGAGATAGTCCCATCAAGGCAAACTGATCATGCCTTTCATCCGAAGTGCACCTTGCAAGCAGTCCAAGCTTGTCAGTATCATGAGCTTCCTCATTAACAAGTTCATGTGCAGTCCAGTTGACCTGTTCATCCATGGTGAGGAGAGCTACTGAAGCTCCAGCTTCCTGCTGTTTCTGCTGATAGGAAAGATATTTGGCTCCATCTCCATTCTTTCTGTCCTTGCATTCTCTTGAGAAATGCCCCATCTGATGACAAGTGTAGCACTTGACTTTCCTCCTATCAAAGCGAGCTGGTTCCTTTCCCTTGAAAACAAACTTCCTTCCAGCCTTCTCTTCAAACCTTTTGATGTCCACTGACAGCAATGCCACCTGCATTTTCAGTTTCATTTCCTCCATTTCAAGAGGGTCCAACTGATCAAAGTCTTCATATGCAAGATACTGCTGAGTATCATAGTCAGCAACAAACGAATGAAGAACATCCTCCATCACACTACTAGTCTTAGGTTGTGAAGATTGTGGAGTGGGACGAGTGTTATGTGGTGGAGTGGGAGAGCAGGATGCTGGAAAGTAGTTGGAACTAGGAGATGATGGAAAATAGTTGGAGCTAGGAGCTTGTACCATCATGTTGGAATGAGATGTCCTAACAAAAGCTGCATGGTTAGAAGAAGATGTACGGTAGGGAGTCCTGACATATGGTTCAAGAGTTCTGAGTCTGTTGTATAGCTCATCAAAAGTGAGCATGTCCAACCCTCATTTAGCCTTGAGCGCAATACTAACATGCAACCATGATGGCGGCAAGGACCGCAAGAACTTTGAGTTGCAATCTTCATTATCCGGTTTAGCATTCAGCTGATTCAGCTGACTCAAGATCCTATGGAACCTGTCGTATCCCTTGTGGATACCTTCTTCTTCGGATATATTGAAGTCCTGAAACTGTTGTCTTAGCATGGACTTCCTCATTCTTTTTGATTCTTCATTTCCACCGAACCTTGCTTTGAGAGCCATCCATATGTCTTTAGCATCATCCATATGGTGAAAATCACATAGATGATCTTCAGGTATGGCTTGAAGCAGAATCGTTTTTACTTTATGCTCTCTCTGCATGGCCAGCACTTCTTCAGCAGTTTTTGGTGGAGCCATGATAAACTTCCCATCCCTGTCAGGAATCATTTTCTTTAAACTGTTTCCTTTCTTTACTACCTCCCACAGATTCCAATCAATATTGGAAATCCAGTTTTCCATCTTCATAGTCCAAAGTTCATATTCTTCCCTCTTTAAATAAGGAAATTTACCATTGCTGTTTGTGAGACTGAGCTGTTGCATGGAAGTGGTGTTGGTGTTGTTTGTGTTGGTGACTTCAGTTTCATTATCGGATCCAGGCATGGTGAATGAATGTTTGATTGTATGGGGGAGAGAATGGTTCTTAGTATCGTAGAGACTTCCCAAGGCTCTGATACCACTTGTTAGACACACACACAGACCTTGATAGATCTTAAGCACTCGGAGATCGTTAGCGTTGCCTATGTAATCACAACCAAGCTAATAGAAGATCTCTACAACTCGTATTGTAGCGGAAAGTAAATACAAGTTATATTAACTAAGAACACTTTGATCCTCTATGGATCTCTTATTATAGAAACTCTATGTTTCGGATAGTTTTTAAGACTTGAAAGACTTGAGAAAAGCTTATCTATTACAATCTATCATGGTTTCTTATATAGGCAAGAAACCCTAATGAGCGTTGACAATTTACGCTTCCACTACTAAACTAGACTAAGCATGCATCTAGACAAGCATGCAACTAATCATTTTGTTTTGTTAATCATATTGTTTATTCTGATAAGCTCTACATAATACGGCGCCAACCTATACATACGGCGCTGACTTTTACTCTAAACTGAGCTTATCTCTCCTACGTGGTTCCCACTTTCAGCAGCAACACAATGTCTGCTTTAACACTTCTGCTGAAATATAACTTCGGCAGAATCCTTTCTTCTTCGGCAGAATCACTTCGACAGATGCTTCGGCAGAATCAGTAGTTTATGCTTCGGCAGAATCAGTAGATTACCTTAATTCCCAACAACCCTGCGAACCACCTCCGGCGTGAGAGTAAGTATGAGTTATGGTTGTATAAGTGTATGAAAGTAAAGAGATAAGTGTGAAATGAGCATACCATAATAAATTGCCCATCCAACCTATTTATAGTGAATGAAATAGGGTTGAGAGCACTTCTGCTTGAATGTCGGAGATCATGGGGGCGTCCCATGATTGTGGGTAACCGCTAGGGGTTAGTGACCCACATTCTCAGACTTGACAGGGAAGCCAAGAGAGAGAGAGGGAGATCGTGGGTTTGACTAAGTCAGGAGGTTCCTTATCCATTGTTCCTTCGTCAGCCATACCCCGAAGGGCTTAAGGCTTCGAGTGGCGAATTACCCTTAGGTAACCTTCGTACCAACGAATGGTTTGACGCCTATGGATATTTCAGAATCCTAACTTGGGCCTTCGTATGTGATGAGTGTGTAAATACTCATCATTTTTGGTCAAATCTGAACTGCAAAACGTTTAAAAATGCTCAGAAATGCATCAAAATACTGAAAATATTCCAAAATTGCATTTTATATGTTTCAGATGCAAAATGTTCAAAATCAGATGAAAAATGAGCTAAATTTGCATAATTGGCAGTTTCAGTCCCTCAACTTTCAAATTTTGTCAGAAATAGTCCCTGAGCACTTATTTCAAAAGAAAAATCACCAAAGGTCCTTTTAAAATCATAACTTGTCAAAATTAGTCCTTTGGTGAAAAATATCAAAAGTTTTGAGAAATTACAAAATTGGTCCTTCAAGTTTCAAATTTGGCAAAAATGGCCCTTGGAAATTTGAAAATGTCAAGTTTGGTCCTTGCATTATTGAAACTTGTCACTTTTAGTCCTTGGAGCAACTTTGCAGATTTGGCAGCATAGGTCCCTTGATTTACAGAAACTACACATTAGGTCCTTGTCATTAAAACCCTTTAATACCTTTTGGCCTTGTCACAAACCAATTGACCCCTGCCAATCCCATTTGGACCCTTCACCTTTGACCCCCCTTTATTATTAATACCCGGTCAAACACTGGTCAAACCCCTCACGGGTTTCCCCTTTCCCTCCATCATCACCCTGCAACCTACACCTCTACAACACCCAGACTTTACCATCCCTCCAGCTCACCTTTCCACACCCTTATCACTCCACCAACACCACACTCCAAGATACATTAATTGCATCCCCTCCCCAAACACTCAATCTCTCCACTAGCATATATTAAGTTTCCCGTCAAAAATGTGATCAATGGCCAAGATTGTCTCCAGTGATCCAAAGGTCTCAGAGACAGCTGGGATTTGCTAAGAGAGAGAAGGGAAGACATAGTGGTGTATAAAAGAGGATGAAGAGAGAAGAATAGGGTAGTAGCTAGTTTTATAATTTTCTTTAATGTCGTTTTTTAAATAAATGTATTAGTTTAAATCAAAATGTTGTAATTTCAGTTTCTTTGTATCACACTTAAGTTAAATCTTCATTGTAATGTGCTTTTGAGTATCAATCCAAGTTTTTATATAAGTTCTAAGTTTCATGTTTACTGTTGCACATTTCAGTTTCAAATTCTCATGTACAAGCTTTTAGTATCTTATTTTTTAGCTCAAAAAAGTTTATTGAAGCTTCTTATAGCTTTTTATAAGCTAACAATTCAATTTTAAGCAATTTTGGCTTTTGGTCAACAAAAGTCAAACTGGGTTCATTTGGTCTTGGAAATGGAAAAGGGTGATGCAGAGCATGGATTTGGATTGATATTGGGTTGTTTCATGGATTAGAATAGGGTAGTGGAACCCTTGTTCTTTGGCAATCCACTGTGGATAGGACCTTTTGTAAGTGCATTTTCATAGTTATTGCATAATCTGTTCTTGTGGTCTAGAATGGTTTTAATCTGTTAATTAAGTTGTAATTAGGTTAGGTAAACTTAGTTTGATCATTAAAACAAGCAATTCAGTGTTTAGTTCAGCTTTCATTTGCAAAACAGTTATATAAAGTGGTGTTTGGATTAGTTGATTAATATGCATTAGAGGCTAGTTCATTGATTGGTATTTGTTGTTTCATGCTTGTGTAGCTATTTTATGCTCATTGCTGTCATAGTTCTGTGCCTGCACATCACCAAAGTCAAAATCATCAATCCACTGTCTTAACTTGCTTACTGTTGGATTTTTATAAAATCAAACACTTGTTTTATGTTTAGAATTCATAGACATAGGTTGCATCAGCTTTATTTTATCTCAAAACATCATAATCATTCAGATAATTGGTTCCAAAGTTCATCTTGGTCAATCTTCCATTTCTGTCAAAAAGTCAAAAGCTTGAAAAATCCATTTTGAGCTCATCTGAGGTGAATTTTCTTGAGCTCAGTTCTGGGCCAAATCAAATGAAACTTGTGGTTTTAAAAAGTTCTACTGGTTTAGTTTATTATTGTGAATTTTGTATATTTTTGTGAATTTTCTAACAGCTCCAAAAAGGCTTGCCAAATGGGCTTAATATGCCCTGTGCAACTGACTCAGTTTAAGCTGAGTCTGCACAGGGTCTTGCAGGCTTGTCACAAGCTTTAAAAAAACTTATCTTGGTCTGTTCTTTGGTCTAGACATAGCCACCCAGGTCTTCTTTAGGATCCTTCATCTGTTTTTGGTTTCCAGCTTATTTAGCAGCTTATTCTTAGGCTTAAAAGAAGCACCCAAAACTGTTTTTTAGCCAATAAGCTCATTTCATCAAATATGTGCATTTTGTGCTTTAGAGGTTTAGAGTAGTTGTAAATTGTTGCATTGGAATACTTTTAGCATATTTTGGCTTGTGTAATCGTTTGGTAGTCATTTGGTCCTTTTGGCTTTTCTCAAGTGCTTATTTATAAGCAATTTCCATAGCAGTCCCATATTCTTGTACACAACCCCTATTTTTTATATTTTTTCTAGATTCTAAATATTATTTTAAGCTTATCTTGAATTTTTCAGATTTTTATAGGTCAGTTTGGTATTTTTCTTAATTTAAATTAGTTTTTAAGTCATTTTAATTAGCTTTAATTGCAAATAATTAAGAAAAGTTTCAAAAAAATAATTTTTCATTTTTCTTAGGTTAAGATAAATATAAAAAGACAAAAAAATATTTTTCTAGATTTTTCTTAGTTAAATTTGTATTCTTAAATAATTTAAGTAGTTTTAAATAGTTTTTAATTCCTAGAAAATACAAAAATATTCAGAAAAATACAAAAATAGTTTTTAAAATTCTCTTTTGTTATTTTAGATTTTTCCAAGTCAAAATTTTATTTTTCTAGTTTTATTTCATATTTTCTTGTATTTTAGGTTATTATTAAATAGTTAAAAATAGTTTTTAATTAATAATAATTAGATAAATAGTTATAAAAATAATTTTCTTTTTCTAAAAATTTTATTTTATCATTAGGTTTGTAAAAATATCATTTTCATATTTTTAGGGTTAATATTGCTTTAGTTTCATATTTTCATTTGTACGTCGCGTAGTTTTTAATTCAGTTTTATAAAAACATAAAATCAAAAACATCATTTTGCAAATAGTGATAGCGTTTATTTAATATTTTTTATCTTTTCAATTTTCTTTAATTTGTATTTAAGCCCCTTTAGTTTATGTACTTTTTCTGTAGTTATAATAATTCAAATCCTCTTTCCCGTTCAAATCTCTCGATCACTATTCGTTTGGTGATTCTTCGCATAGCTCGCTGGGACATAACGACCCGGGAAAACACTATACTCCCCTGATCTTCATTGCATTGGTGTTTAAACTGTTTTAAGTTTCTTACGGTCGGCCATTCACAAGTGGCCGGCTTGTGTGAGAAAACTTGACGGTTTTGCACCGATCAAATTTTTGGCGCCGCTGCCGGGGAGCTGTGCTGATTATCTTCCGTTTAGCAGATTAGTGATTTGAATACTCACTCCTTGTTTATACCATCTGTATGTGTTTATATTTTCTTTTAAAATTCAAAAATCCAAAAAGATTTTCATTCTTTGTTTTTGCAAAATGTTTTTCAAAAATACCAAAAATATTCCTCTTTACCCTCTTACCCTTTTTGATTCTTTATCCCTTTACCCTCTATCCATTTGATTCTAACTTCTTCTATTCTCATGGAATCTCTCGACTCCGACGAATTCTGGGACGAAGTTGAAAAACTTCAGACTTTATCACAAATGTCAAGAATTCGTGCTGTTCGTGAGGATCCATTAATTCTGCGTAGGGAAACGGAACGAGAAACCGGGGTGACAAAGGAACAGGTACTTCCCTCTGATAATGGAAGTGCTAAATACGTCCAACCTACGGTTATCCAAAGATCTAACCCCTCAATTGCTCCTAAGCCGTCTAAAATTGATCCTAAACTTTCGCGATTTACGGTTAAAAGCAAACATGCAGAATTTAGACCGGTGACTAGCAAGAATGACTTGCCTAATCTTCACGTTTCTCAAGAACCAGAACCAGAGACCATAACGGAAGTGGTGGAATTTGCTAGCTCTCAGAGCACACCACTTGTCCCACCTCCGGATTTTTCAAAATGTTCTTCGAGACTTGATAGTCATTCGGATCACCATGATGGTTTTGTTGATTCTTTGAATAAACTGATTCCTTCTCATAACTTTCAAATGAAATCGTTTATTCCTTGTGTCGGTTGTGGTGAGCCTCTTTTTGGTTCACCCTGTCGCTGGTGTACGTGTGTACAATGTGGTAATGATATTCATAACGGAAGTTGTTTGTTTTGTGGTTCGAGGAATTCATTTGATTATGATCCTAATCCGAACTCATTTAACGACCCCTCAAACTTTTCCAATTACCCACCACAGCCCGACTTATCTTCATATAATCAACATAACTGCTGTGAATTTTGTGGAGGTCCTCACCTAGGATTTGAGTGTCAATCCGGAAACATATTTGTCTATGAACAGTTTTCCAGTGATGCTCAGAACTTTGGTTATGACCAATATCCATATAATTCTCCAGTCCAGGCTCAACAGTTTTACTGTTGTGAGTACTGTGGAGGTCCCCACTTCAGCTCTGATTGTCAAATAGGGAATCCATTTCCTTGTAACAATCATGACTCTTACAAGTTTGACAATTTCCAACCTCCACAGCACCATACGGTTCGAACTCCACCTGAGCCGTTGTCTCAAGAAATCTCCCAAAATTTTGAAACCGCAATGAAAACACTTGATGATATGATTAGTAACTTTAAGAATCAAGTGAGTGGTGAAAAGACCATGGGAGAATTGTTAGCCGAAGAACGAGAGGCCCGCCAATCTAGGGAAGAATTATTAGTCCTAGAGCATGCAGCTCTAAGGCGTTCCCAATTTCTCAAGGCAGCTCTATATGACGATGACGAGGAGAGTATTTCTTTTAAGAATATTATTTCTCAACTCCCTCAGTCAGTTGATATCCCAGCAGTTGAGATTCCATCTCAAACAACTGCTATCACGCCCGAAGCTCCCACTCACTCTCTGAACATGGGGGACGAGCATCTTGACACTGTTCCTGAAAAGGAATCGGACGAATTCATAAAGTCTAGTGTTGAGAACCTTGTCCCAATCCCGAGAGAGTCACAGGGAACTTCTGATCATATGTGTGATTCTCTTTCCCCTCTTGAGTGTTCAAATGATCATTTTGAGACTTTCTCCAATTGTAGCGAAGATTGTGCTTCTTATGGAAACATCGAGTATGTTGAGGCATCACTCCCACAGTCTGATGCTGATCATCTTCTTGAGGAGTTCACCGATGAACTCACTCACATCAATGATCGTTCACTCACTTCTTATCCCAACAGTCCAATAGAGAATGTTGATCACTTTGTTCCTGAAACATTCAAAGCTACTTTCACCAATCCTCTATTTGAATTCGACTCTGAATTCACTTTAGTTTCTGAGAATCCGCTCTTTGATACTCAGACCGAGGATAGTGATGAGCCCACAATGGAACAAGAGTTCACAAATTCACTTCATGTGAATGATTCTCTTCATGAAGAGTTCTCCGGTGAACTCTCTCATGACATATCTCCTCCGGAACATGATCATTTCTATTTTGATCTTGAGGATGATATTGGCTCGGAGGAAGGTGTACTCTATCATACGAGTTTGCTTATTAATGATACTACCCTCGCCCTTCCTCCCGATATGTCTACATTTGAGGATGAAGAATAGATCCTGATTGTTATCAAAATCTTTCTTCCTTTCCTCATATATCTTGTGATTTCTCTTCATCTTCACTCCTTCGGGAATGAAGATACTATCTTTGACCCCGGCATTTTCATTTATCATTTTTGAGCCGGTTCTATGTATATCTCATCGGTGTGGAACTTTCACGTGCTTCAAATGTTTGTCCAAACATCTTGAATGAAAGTCCGATGGAGATTGTTTCTTCCACTTTGCTTCCCCATGAACAAATTAATTCGGGGTCGAGTCAAGCTAGTGACTCGGTAACCAAAAACAGTAGCTAAACATGGGTTTTCACCCGTGTGTACCACCCTAGTGTGGGGGAGTTGCCCCCCGCTGTTGTATATAAGTTTTCTGATAAAAAAAAAAAAAAAAAAAAAAAAAAAAAAAAAAAAAAAAAAATCTCTTTCAAAATAATGGCCGTAGTATTTCCCTTTTACGTTCTCAGTTTCGGCATAACCGCCGGTACTTTGAATATTGAGGGCAATATTCATTTCTAAGTGTGGGGGGGAATTCTCACGAATTTTATCATGTAACTATACCACCTAATTCCCCCGTTTTTGGCCAAAATTTTTTTTTGGAGTAAGTGTTCTACACTTACTCAATTGGTTATCAGTCCGCCATGTCTAAAAAACAAAAGGATTGGCTAATCCAGGAGCAAACGGCTCTTGGTAAAGATATCTCAAATCCGTTGACGGCTTGCAATTTGCCCAAAATTGTATGGTATTCAACTCACCATATCCTAAAAAGTGAAGAGTTGGCTAGCCCGCAAGTTTATGGCTTGTGGTAAAGGCAGTGGAAAAACCATAATTGGTAATCAGCTCACCAAAGATAATATTGATAATTTATCTAAGAGTTGGCTAGTCCAGAGCAAACGGCTTCTGGTAAAGACAAATCAAATCCGTTGGAAGCTGGTGGTTTGCTCAAAATCACATGGTTATCAGTGTACCATGGTTCTTACTTGAACTGAAACATTTGGCTACTCCAGAAGTAATGGCTTTTGGTAAAGAGATTCAAATCCATTAAGTTTTTCTCAAAAGATTGCTAGGGACTAGCAATAGTTTAGTGTGAGGGATTGATGAGTGTGTAAATACTCATCATTTTTGGTCAAATCTGAACTGCAAAACGTTTAAAAATGCTCAGAAATGCATCAAAATACTGAAAATATTCCAAAATTGCATTTTATATGTTTCAGATGCAAAATGTTCAAAATCAGATGAAAAATGAGCTAAATTTGCATAATTGGCAGTTTCAGTCCCTCAACTTTCAAATTTTGTCAGAAATAGTCCCTGAGCACTTATTTCAAAAGAAAAATCACCAAAGGTCCTTTTAAAATCATAACTTGTCAAAATTAGTCCTTTGGTGAAAAATATCAAAAGTTTTGAGAAATTACAAAATTGGTCCTTCAAGTTTCAAATTTGGCAAAAATGGCCCTTGGAAATTTGAAAATGTCAAGTTTGGTCCTTGCATTATTGAAACTTGTCACTTTTAGTCCTTGGAGCAACTTTGCAGATTTGGCAGCATAGGTCCCTTGATTTACAGAAACTACACATTAGGTCCTTGTCATTAAAACCCTTTAATACCTTTTGGCCTTGTCACAAACCAATTGACCCCTGCCAATCCCATTTGGACCCTTCACCTTTGACCCCCCTTTATTATTAATACCCGGTCAAACACTGGTCAAACCCCTCACGGGTTTCCCCTTTCCCTCCATCATCACCCTGCAACCTACACCTCTACAACACCCAGGCTTTACCATCCCTCCAGCTCACCTTTCCACACCCTTATCACTCCACCAACACCACACTCCAAGATACATTAATTGCATCCCCTCCCCAAACACTCAATCTCTCCACTAGCATATATTAAGTTTCCCGTCAAAAATGTGATCAATGGCCAAGATTGTCTCCAGTGATCCAAAGGTCTCAGAGACAGCTGGGATTTGCTAAGAGAGAGAAGGGAAGACATAGTGGTGTATAAAAGAGGATGAAGAGAGAAGAATAGGGTAGTAGCTAGTTTTATAATTTTCTTTAATGTCGTTTTTTAAATAAATGTATTAGTTTAAATCAAAATGTTGTAATTTCAGTTTCTTTGTATCACACTTAAGTTAAATCTTCATTGTAATGTGCTTTTGAGTATCAATCCAAGTTTTTATATAAGTTCTAAGTTTCATGTTTACTGTTGCACATTTCAGTTTCAAATTCTCATGTACAAGCTTTTAGTATCTTATTTTTTTAGCTCAAACAAGTTTATTGAAGCTTCTTATAGCTTTTTATAAGCTAACAATTCAATTTTAAGCAATTTTGGCTTTTGGTCAACAAAAGTCAAACTGGGTTCATTTGGTCTTGGAAATGGAAAAGGGTGATGCAGAGCATGGATTTGGATTGATATTGGGTTGTTTCATGGATTAGAATAGGGTAGTGGAACCCTTGTTCTTTGGCAATCCACTGTGGATAGGACCTTTTGTAAGTGCATTTTCATAGTTATTGCATAATCTGTTCTTGTGGTCTAGAATGGTTTTAATCTGTTAATTAAGTTGTAATTAGGTTAGGTAAACTTAGTTTGATCATTAAAACAAGCAATTCAGTGTTTAGTTCAGCTTTCATTTGCAAAACAGTTATATAAAGTGGTGTTTGGATTAGTTGATTAATATGCATTAGAGGCTAGTTCATTGATTGGTATTTGTTGTTTCATGCTTGTGTAGCTATTTTATGCTCATTGCTGTCATAGTTCTGTGCCTGCACATCACCAAAGTCAAAATCATCAATCCACTGTCTTAACTTGCTTACTGTTGGATTTTTATAAAATCAAACACTTGTTTTATGTTTAGAATTCATAGACATAGGTTGCATCAGCTTTATTTTATCTCAAAACATCATAATCATTTAGATAATTGGTTCCAAAGTTCATCTTGGTCAATCTTCCATTTCTGTCAAAAAGTCAAAAGCTTGAAAAATCCATTTTGAGCTCATCTGAGGTGAATTTTCTTGAGCTCAGTTCTGGGCCAAATCAAATGAAACTTGTGGTTTTAAAAAGTTCTACTGGTTTAGTTTATTATTGTGAATTTTGTATATTTTTGTGAATTTTCTAAAAGCTCCAAAAAGGCTTGCCAAATGGGCTTAATATGCCCTGTGCAACTGACTCAGTTTAAGCTGAGTCTGCACAGGGTCTTGCAGGCTTGTCACAAGCTTTAAAAAAACTTATCTTGGTCTGTTCTTTGGTCTAGACATAGCCACCCAGGTCTTCTTTAGGATCCTTCATCTGTTTTTGGTTTCCAGCTTATTTAGCAGCTTATTCTTAGGCTTAAAAGAAGCACCCAAAACTGTTTTTTAGCCAATAAGCTCATTTCATCAAATATGTGCATTTTGTGCTTTAGAGGTTTAGAGTAGTTGTAAATTGTTGCATTGGAATACTTTTAGCATATTTTGGCTTGTGTAATCGTTTGGTAGTCATTTGGTCCTTTTGGCTTTTCTCAAGTGCTTATTTATAAGCAATTTCCATAGCAGTCCCATATTCTTGTACACAACCCCTGTTTTTTTATATTTTTCCTAGATTCGAAATATTATTTTAAGCTTATCTTGAATTTTTCAGATTTTTATAGGTCAGTTTGGTATTTTTCTTAATTTAAATTAATTTTTAAGTCATTTTAATTAGCTTTAATTGCAAATAATTAAGAAAAGTTTCAAAAAAATAATTTTTCATTTTTCTTAGGTTAAGATAAATATAAAAAGACAAAAAAATATTTTTCTAGATTTTTCTTAGTTAAATTTGTATTTTTAAATAATTTAAGTAGTTTTAAATAGTTTTTAATTCCTAGAAAATACAAAAATATTCAGAAAAATACAAAAATAGTTTTGAAAATTCTCTTTTGTTATTTTAGATTTTTCCAAGTCAAAATTTTATTTTTCTAGTTTTATTTCATATTTTCTTGTATTTTAGGTTATTATTAAATAGTTAAAAATAGTTTTTAATTAATAATAATTAGATAAATAGTTATAAAAATAATTTTCTTTTTCTAAAAATTTTCTTTAATCATTAGGTTTGTAAAAATATCATTTTCATATTTTTAGGGTTAATACTGCTTTAGTTTCATATTTTCATTTGTACGTCGCGTAGTTTTTAATTCAGTTTTATAAAAACATAAAATCAAAAACATCATTTTGCAAATAGTGATAGCGTTTATTTAATATTTTTTATCTTTTCAATTTGCTTTAATTTGCATTTAAGCCCCTTTAGTTTATGTACTTTTTCTGTAGTTATAATAATTCAAATCCTCTTTCCCGTTCAAATCTCTCGATCACTATTCGTTTGGTGATTCTTCGCATAGCTCGCTGGGACATAACGACCCGGGGAAACACTATACTCCCCTGATCTTCATTGCATTGGTGTTTAAACTGTTTTAAGTTTCTTACGGTCGGCCATTCACAAGTGGCCGGCTTGTGTGAGAAAACTTGACGGTTTTGCACCGATCAGTATGGAAGGGCTTCGACACATCTCGGAGGAGTGTCCTTCGAGCTACTCGGAGGGTACATCATCAAGCCCCCCAGTCGAAAGTGATGCATATGAGCAAGGAGGCATTGTTTTCGACTATATGCTTCGAAAAAACACCATCCTGCTATGAAACATACTAATTGGAAGAAAACTGCGCAACTAACTAAACGCAATAAATGCTAATTAATCATTATCCTTGCCCGCTACAGGAATCACAACTTCCCATAATACCCGGAGACCAAAAGTCTTCTCTATTTTAAAATTTTAAAATCTACACCGGATAAGAGTAAATGTGGGGACACGTGTGCGGTAGATAATAGAGGCAAAAGAGAGTATAAAAAGAGGGTAGATAAAACCCTAGCTCATTTTACTCTCTTCGTCTAATTTTACACGCAGTAACCTTTTCCAGCGCACACCATCTTCGAAAACAAAGTAAGTGCTTCTCTTTTCTTGTCATTTTTGTGAAAGATAAAAACATGGATTCCAAGTTTATTATAAAACAACAGAAGTGTACTTTGTCTGCTAAAGATTTACATGATCATTTAGCCGATTTTCCCATCCCACTAGAACACAAAGTGATGCTACCCAAACCTTCTCAGGGTATCTTTGATGCTCCTACAGGTTTCGTAGGGTTGTATACACATGCATTTAGTCACTCACACCTTAGGATTCCGTTACATCCACTGATTTTAGAGTTTATGCAATACTACAAAGTTCACATCTCTAGGTTTAATCCCTTTGGGTTTGCCAAATTGACTACATTCATAGTAATGTGCAAAGCCTACGGATATGAACCAACCTTGACAGTTTTAAGAGGATTCTTGAACTTGTACCCCGGGGGCAATTGGTTGACACTAGCAAAAAGACCTGAGCCAGATGTACCCAATCTGTTTGAAAAAGTTTACACAAACATATAGAGTTGGAAGGGTAGCTTTTTCTACGTGCAAGACACTATTGTTCCCCCTACATATTCAGAGCTGTTGAACAAAGAGAATAGGTATAATGCTAAACGGTATAATGACCCCCTGCCCTACGAGGTTCGGAGTGATCCTTGTTACCTGCGTTTGGCAAAGTATCATGTGGATGTGCAAGTATTCCCTGAAGCCATCTTATACATGGCTGGGATTGCTCAGAGTTGGGAGGGGTCTCCCAAGAAGCCTATGATCATATACCAAGGACAAAGTATGTTTATCCACTTTTATTTAAATAGGACCAATGTAGCACTGATATTTATTTCTTTTTGCTTCGATTTTGCAGAGATGTCGTTCAGAAACTTCATGTTCCAAGAATTTGATGAAGATTTAAGTTTCATGCCTGCGGAGAAAGCTGAGGAGTCTTATGGCGTTGGATCCCCTTCAACATCTGTGAATAACAATGAGGTAAGCATTCCGAAGCCAGAGCCTATTTCATCAGCACCCCCACAATCTGCTGTGGCGGTCACATCCCAACTGGTGGAGAACATTGCTGACTCGGACGATCCTGCGGATGAGGATGTCCCCGTCGTTGGCTCAACAGGAATAGCTGATAGGCTAAAGAGTAGGAAAGGGACAGCGGCCAAGGCTGTGAAATCCAACAAAAGGAAGAATCTCCTGCCTACCTCTGGGAGTAGAGTTGTGAAGCATAAAAGTACCGAGGGCAGAAAGCTTATCAAGTCTGCCTTCGAATTGCCCGATGAATCCATTGAGGTTCATGGTAAGTATTTCTGTCTTATGAGACATTGTGAAGGAAAAATATAACTGTTATGCTAACCTGTGTATATTTTGTTGCTCGTAGGTCTTCCAGAGACGAAGGAGCTTCCAAATGCCTTAGCCTGTCATCGGATTGTTGACCATGTGACCCCTCCACAGTGGAAGAGTATGCTAGAGAACATGTCCATTGAGAAGTTCTGTGACATGCATGATAATGGGGTTGCGAGGCAGGCGGTGATGGATAATTACTTGAATGCCCAGACCAGGGGGTTGCTCAGAACCGTGGCCAAGCTGGAAGCAAAGTGTGACGAGATTGAGGGGAACGTTGAGAAGAACCCCGTCGTCCAAGACCTTCGAGAAAAGATAGCTCAGTTGACCGTGGAACGTGGAAATCTCAAACTGGAAGAAGCCAAGGTTATTACTCTCACTGGTCAGAATGCTGCTCTCGAGGCTAAGTGCGTTGGGTTGGAAAGTGAGAAGGTTAGGCTTGGAGAGGTAGAGGTAAAGTTGAGGGAGGAGATCGATGGCCTGCAAATGAGGTATAAGATGCTGCAGAAAGATCGTGCAGAAGTTGTTTCGAAGGTGGTGCCTTACATAGCCATGGAACTCTATCATAGTGATGAGCTGGGAGCTCAGATGTGGAAGGTCATCAAGTCAGCCCTATTTCATGGACGGTGTTTGGCTCTGGAGGAGGTCGCCAAAACAGGTAAGCCTGTGGACCTCTCCAAGATTGAATGCTACCGTCCCACTTCGAAGGCTGAATATGATGAGGCAGGAAATGCATTTGCAACTGCAGAGTACTCCTTCCTTGCTGAGGCAACCAAAGATCCAATGGCACCCCTTGAAGATCTCCTGTCTAAGAAACCTCGGAAACTGAAGCCTACCACTCCAACCAAGAAGACCATGTCTACTAAGCCAGTCTCAGTGCAACCCTCCTCCACTCCCTCTCCGAAGAAACAAGAATGAAGGCTGCTCTGTTAGCAGTAATTTGGTTCCAAAGGGTGGCATGTACCCTTAAGACAATTTATTTTATGTGACAATGTGTGTCTTGTTTCCCAAACAATTTAAATGCTTGTGATGTATGGCCATGGGCCAAAAACAATTTGACAGGAGTCTAGGCTCCTTATGCAGGTATAAGGGCAGTAGCCCGTATTTTGAATGCAATAGTGTAGAGGACATACCTCTACATACTTAGCTTAAGTTTGTTATGTAAACTTCTCTTACGCCATTTTTGCGACGCTTAAATTTTACAACCTAAGGTTCAACAACCTCATTGTGTGTAAATTACAACACCAAGAATATAATGGCCAACTTGACCATTGACAGAGGGTCGCGACCCACTCTATCTCAGATCCTTTACATAGCATGGCTTTGTTAAAAAAATTTTTTTTACAAGCGCCAAAATCTACTAGGAGAGTTAATGTGAATGTTTAAGTTGGCTTTGAATAATAAGGCATATGTTACACCTCAAGCCATTCGACATTGAAACTCATTAACGACTTGGTTGAACAAATCTTTGTGTTTAAGAAACGAAGCAAGAGATTTGTGGGAAATGTCTTATTTATCATTGAATTGGTAGGGAGGATTACATCATTCTTGAAATGAAAACTAAGACAACTACCAATAATGTGTGCTTTCCCTTGTGAAGCTTTTGATTACAAGAAAAAAGTTAAAGTACTTTTTAATAATAGAACTTTCGAAGGTTCGTACCATTCCATGTCCTGTCGATGGGTTCTCCGAGAAGAGTGGCCAATTTGTATGCTCCATTGCCGTAGGCCTCAGCTACCATGTAGGGTCCTTCCCAAGTTGGTCCCAGTTTTCCCTGATACTCTGCTTTGCTTGCACTGTTGAGGCGCAGTACATATTCTCCGGGCTTGAAAGTGGAAGGTCTGACCCTTTTGTTATAGTAGCCTTCGATCTTATGTTTGTGTATTGCTTCTCGGATGGAGGCTATTTCTCTCCTTTCTTCTAGGAGATCAAGGTTTTCCCTGATCCTATCGTCATTTTGGGAGGCATCATACGTTGCCACACGCTCCGTGTGTACAATTAGTTCCGAAGGGATGAACGCTTCTGTTCCGTATGTTAGGCTGAAGGGGGTTTCTCCGTTGCTTGACTTAGGATGTGTCCGGTGAGCCCATAAGACTTGAGGGAGCTAGTCCACCCATCCATGATGAGTTCGACCTAGCCTTTTCTCGACCCCTTTGACGATTTCTCTGTTTGTAACCTCCACTTGTCCATTACCTTGTGGGTGATAGACGGATGTCCAGGATTGCTTTATGTTAAGCCCTTGACAGAAGTCATAGAAGACTCCTTCGACAAACTGTTTCCCGTTGTCAGATATGATGATGTGGGGTACTCCGAATCTGCACACAATGTGTTCCCATACAAACTTCTCGATCTGTCTTCCTGTCACCGAGGCTAGGGGTTTTGATTCCACCCACTTGGTGAAGTAGTCGATTGCTACTAGCAAGAACTTGACTCCTCTGGGAGCTATAGGCATAGGCCCTACAATATCGATGCCCCACTGGGAGAAGGGCCACGCGGATGTCACACTTGTCATATCTTGCTTCGGCATTTTTGGAACTTTTGAGTGTATCTGACAAGCTTCACACTTGAGGATGATTTCGGTTGCGTCCCTGTGCATCAAGGGCCAATAGTAGCCCAACTTCATTATCTTCGAGACAACTGAGCGAGGTCCTGCATGGAGACCGCAAGATCCTTCATGGACTTCGGCTATGATGCTCGAAGCTTGCTTGGGGCCTATGCATCGTAACCAAGGTGATAAAAACGACCTCCTATATAGGGTTTCCCCTATTAGCCGGTACTGCGGGGACTTAACCCGAATCTTTCTTGCAAGCTTGGGATCTTCAGGGAGAAGACCACTTATCAAATATTCCCTTATGGGAGTCATCCATGTCTCTCCTTCTTCGTGAATCACATCGGCGACCTCTTTGAGAACGATGGATCTTTCAGGAAGGACTTCCACGAGAACCTCCTTAGTGAGATGAGCGAAAGCCATGGAAGCTAGCTTGCTTAATGCATCTGCCTTTTTGTTCTGGTTCCGACGAACATGTTGGATGGTGTAATAGTTGAAGTTTTCGAGCATCTCTTTTGTCTTTTCCAAGTACTTTTTTATGACGGGTTGCCTTGCTTCGTAGGAACCTGTCACTTGGTTTGCCACCAATTGGGAATCTACGAAGACCGTGAGAGCTTTGACCTCCATATCTTTGGCTAGTCGGAGTCCTGCTAGTAGCACTTCGTATTCCGCTTCGTTGTTTGTGGCTTCGAACTCAAACCGAAGAGCATATGTATGCTCCTTCCCTTCAGGACTGACTAACATTAGACCTGCTCCGGAGCCATCGGAACTGGATGCTCCATCTGTGTAAAGCTTCCATTCAACCTGCACTTGAGAAAGATTAGCTTGGACTTTTCCTTTTCTTCATCGGGTCCGGAAGGTGTTTCTGCCAAGAAGTCTGCAAGGATTTGCCCTTTGATAGAACTACGTCCTTTAAACTCGATTTCATGTTCTCCGAGTTCAATAGCCCATTTAGCCACCCTTCCAGACTTTTCAGGTTTAGACAAGATCTGCTTCAGTGGATTATCGGTTAAGACTGTAATTGGGTGGGCCTGGAAATAGCGTCGGAGCCTCCTTGCTGCGTAAATTAAGGCGAGCACTAACTTCTCCAAGGTTGGGTAGTTGACCTCGGCTCCTTGTAGGACCCTGCTAACAAAGTAAATTGGGATCTATCGCTTTTCTCTCTCTGCCATAAGGACTGCGCTAATACTTTCTGCTGAGGATGCCAAGTACATAAACAACACTTCGCCTTTGATTGGGGCTGTAAGTGTTGGAAGTATTTCAATGAACTCCTTCATCTTCTGAAAGGCTACTTCAGCGTCCTGGCTCCATTGGAAAGTTTTCTTGTCCGGGCATCCTTTGAGTGTCTTGAAGAAGGGTAGGGACCTGTCAGCTCCTTTCGACAAAAATCGACTTAAGGCTGCCAACTTCCCATTCAGGCTCTGCACATCTTTTAGGCACTTAGGGGCTTGGAGATCGGAGATGGCTTTGACCTTAGAGGGGTTAGCTCGTATCCCCTGCTTAGTGATCAAATGTCCTAAGAATTGTCCTTCCTTGACACCGAAGGAGCATTTCTTAGGGTTCAGCTTCATGTTGATTGCCCGGAGCTGATCGAATGTTTCCTGTACATCAAGGAGTAGGTCCTCCTCAGTCTTGCTCTTGATAACCATGTCATCAACGTAGGCTTCGAGATTCCTGCCTATCTGTTTGTTGAAGGCTTTATCTACGAGACGTTGGTAAGTAGCCCATGCGTTCTTCAAACCGAAGGGCATCTTTCTGTAACAGTAGACACCTTTACTTGTGTAGAAGGCTGTCTTTTCCTCGTCCTCCTTGGCCATCTGGATCTGATGGTACCCCTTGTAGGCATCTAAGAAGCATTTTAACCGGAAGCCTGCCAAGGATTCTACCTTCCAGTCGATTTCGGGTAAGGGGTAGCAATCCTTAGGGCATGCTTTGTTGATGTCAGTGAAATCCACGCACATGCGCCACCCTCTGTCGCTCTTTTTTACCAGCACCGGGTTGGCCACCCAAGTTTGGTATTTAACCTCCCTCAGGATGCCTGCTTGAGTAAGTTCATCAACTTCTTTGCAAGCTGCAGCGTTTCTCTCGGGGGCAAGGCTTCTCTTTTTTTGCTTTATGGGCTCAATATGCTTGTACTCATTGAGTTTATGCTCCGTTCCGAAGGATTGTCCATCTATCAGCAATGTTCTTGGAACACCTGTCATGTCAGAATATTTCCAAGCAAAGACATCAAGGTTAGTACGTAACAGTTCTGTGAGCTTCGTCTTGAAATTCGCCGGGAGTTGCTTCCCTACTACCACTGTCTGTTCAGGATAGCTAGGGTTTACGACAACTCGCTCCTCTGCATCTGTGCAACTAAGAATTGCCATCGGAGGTTCCTCCGATTCCTCTCTGATCTTTTTGACACCATATACACCCTTATCCGCTCCATAACTAGAATGAACAGTTCCTACTCCGAAGGGGGTTTGGAACTTAATAGCAGCATGTATAGTGGAAACAACAATTCCCATTTTTTGCATAGCTGTTCTTCCTATTAATAAATTATAATGAGAATCTGACCTTACTATGACGAAAATGAGTGTCTCCGTGGGGGATAAGGGGCCTTTGCCTATGGTGACTTCCAACGGTACTTCTCCCAGAGGCCATGAGTGTTCACCAGAGAACCCTACTAGCGGTGCTTTCGAGTCGACCCTCTGTGAGCGTATAGATGAATTGAGCTTTAGGAAACAATGCTCGTAGATGATTTCGCAGGAGCTTCCGCAATCCATATACGCTCGGTTCACTTCCCTGTTGGATATGTGTACCTTGATGATCACGGGATCGGCCGAAGGTGTCTGCCCTAATATGTGGGGAAAGGTTATTTCCCCTACACTTCCTAGCTCTTCTTCTGCTTCTTTATTTTTCAAAGTGGTATCGCGTTTGTGTACCATCAGTATCGGAGCTTCTGCGGGCGTAGTTTCCTTCTTGTTACCCTTCCATTCTCCCAGTTAAGTATAAGAGAATTTGTCCTTTCCCTTCTTTATGCCTTTGACCAGGTGTGCTAACTGTCCGGACCGTACCGCCTCTTCGATCTGCTTCTTTAATTCCCTGCAGCTGTTCGTGTCATGTCTATGATCTTCATGGAAATGGCAGTACTTGGACATGTCTCTGGCCTTGCCTCGTGTTATCATCCGAGGTGGGGGATCGAAGGATTTTGCTGCCTTCTCTGTTGCCAGGATTTCTCGGGGAGATTTAACCAAATTTTCCAGAAATCCATGGTTCAAGCCTTTGTTGTAGGGGGTGAAGCGATCTCTGTTCTTCTTCTTGTTTTTGGATCCTTCCCAGGAGGACCCTCTAGAGAATTTGTCAGATGCTTCCCTTGGCTCTATCGGAGCCCCGTTTGCTGCTACCTCCTTAGACTCAATCCAGGTGTAAGCCTTCTCAATCAAGGCCTTGTAGGTGTTGGGAAGATCGGTGGACAGGAATTCCACCAAGCTTCGAGTTCGGAGGCCATGTACAAAACCGGAGATCCTCTGATCTTCGTGTAGACCCATAATCTGCAAAGTTTCATCAGTGTATCTGGTAACGAAGGCCCTCGTGCTTTTGTTGTCCTTTTGTTTGATGGTGTGCACGGTTAAGTGAGTTTTAGTGTGCTTCTTCTGCTGGTAATTCTGGTTTGGGATTGACCCATTTGGAGGGTAAGTGTTGTAGGTTTGAGTAGGTAAGTAGGGATTCATTCCCGGAGGGGGTAATTGGTTCATATTGGAGTAGGGAGATGGATCTCCGATACTCGAAACATAAGAGGGTGGTACTGTAGCCCCCGTCCATTCTCTTCCCAAATGTGCTGCTAGAAGAGGAGGCAGGTTTACCCCTCCATTTCCTACTGGGTTGCTTCCTCCGTTGGAGTTCTCGCTCCTTCTTTCACCATGCATTCTGTCCCTTCTACTCGGATTTCCTCCGAGTCCTTCTTTAAAACCCACCGTCCTTCCATTTGACCTTCTAACAGAAGGGGAACCATTTCGAAGGGCCGAGCGTCCCCTGCCCATAGGTTGAGGCCCGTCCTCCACTTCAATCTCCTTGTCATACTCCTCGCTGGAGTATTCCAACTCCCTCTGCATTTCTGTGTTACGAACTTGTCTCTTGTGAGCCCTTAGCAAAGAATCTAAGGCCTCAAAGTTTGCCTCTACGAAGGCGGGACTGATGTCCGGAATAGGGTTTGCGGATGTTGAGGCGTGATGCACAGGAGTAGTTTCCAAACGAGATTGTGTGCTGAAGGTTGAGGTTGTTATGGGGGCGAGTTTATCGGTGTTGGTTGTGGTGAGTGTGACCAGAGTAGAGAAACCTGGTGGAGGTGAATCTTCTCTTCCTGGTTCCATGCCGAAAAAGTAGCGTAGTTGGTTAAGGTATTAGGACTGGGTGATTACGGGACTAATAGTTGTGGTCCCACGGATGGCGCCACTGATTGTGCAAAAGATTGCACTACCAGGCTTCAATGAGGATCAAAGTAATGAGGGGTGTGTGTTCCAGCCAAGACTCGCCTGTAACCTGAGAATAAGAAATACTAAGACACTACGTTAAGTGATTGCGCAGGGGTAGGACCCTGCGAACCACCTCCGGCGTGAGAGTAAGTATGAGTTATGGTTGTATAAGTGTATGAAAGTAAAGAGATGAGTGTGAAATGAGCATACCATAATCCATTGCCCGTCCAACCTATTTATAGTGAATGAAATAGGGTTGAGAGCACTTCTGCTTGAATGTCGGAGATCATGGGGGCGTCCCATGATTGTGGGTAACCGCTAGGGGTTAGTGACCCACGTTCTCAGACTTGACGGGGAAGCCAAGAGAGAGAGGGAGATCGTAGGTTTGACTAAGTCAGGAGGTTCCTTATCCATTGTTCCTTCGTCAGCCATACCCCGAAGGGCTTAAGGCTTCGAGTGGCGAATTCCCCTTAGGTAACCTTCGTACCAACGAATGGTTTGACGCCTATGGATATTTTAGAATCCTAACTTGGGCCTTCGTATGGAAGGGCTTCGACACGTCTCAGAGGAGTGTCCTTCGAGCTACTCGGAGGGTACATCATCAATCTTCGGTTCTGCTGGCTTCGTTTTTTCGATACACAAACTCCCCTGGCTTGAAAGAAACCAGCCGTGCTTTCCGGTTGTAGTACTTTTCCAATTTCGTTTTGTATCGGGCCTCCATCACAGCGGCTTCTTCCCTCCGTTCCTGTAGCAAGTCAAGGTTGAGACGGATATCTTCTTCGTTTTGTTCTGCAGTTCGATGGGAATCTTCCTCTTCCATCCCTTCTCTTATCCGCCTTACTCTGTACGTTGGCATGCCTATTTCTGCCGGTATGACTGCTTCGCTTCCATAAGTGAGGCTGAAGGGTGTTTCTCCGTTACTAGTCTTGATGGAAGTCCTGTGTGCCCAAAGGACATTCGGCAGCTCGTCCACCCATCCGGCTTTTGCACGCCCCAACCTTGTTTTGATTCCCTCCATCAAGCTCTTGTTGGCCCTTTCTACCAGTCCGTTGGCCTGTGGATGGGCCACGGCTGTATTAATCTGCTTGATGTTGAGTTTTTCGCACCAGCTTTTGAAGGGGCTGTCTACGAATTGCTTAGCATTGTCTGTGACGATGACGGCGGGGAGACCGAAGCGGCACACTATGTTGGCCCACACGAACTTCTTGACATCCTTCCCTGTGATCTTTGACAGCGGTTTGGCTTCCGTCCACTTGGTGAAATAGTCGATGGCGACTAAGAGGAACTTGACCTTTCTGGCAGCCGGCGGTAGAGGTCCCACTATGTCCATACCCCATTGGTAAAAGGGCCATGGAGCCATGATGGGCGTCAGCTTGGTTTTTGGAAGCTGCGGTACTGGGGAATGGATCTGGCAGGAGTCACACTTGATTATTTCGTTTCTAGCATCCCGGTGCATTGTAGGCCAGTAGTATCCTTGCCGCATGGCCTTCGCCACGACCGAGCGGGGACCGGAATGCATACCACAAGCTCCCATGTGAATCTCTCTTATAACGTAGTTTGCTTGTAGGGGGCCACGCACCTCATCATGGGTACCAAATAGGCTTTCTTGTAGAGTATACCATTTTCTATGACATATTGGCTGATTTTCATCCTTAGGTTGCGGGCTTCATTAGGGTCTTCCGGCCAAATTCCTTCCTCGAGACACCGGATGATAGGGGTCATCCAGTTATCTCCTTCTTCTTCAAAGACATTATTAACCTCCTTGCTTTCCGTCGATCTTTCCCTTAGCACCTCCACTAGTACTTCCTTCGTCAAGTGGTCAAAAGCGACCGTGGCTAGTTTACTAAGGACATCTGCCTTTTGGTTCTGACCCCTAGGGATGTTCCGGATGGTGAAGTTTTCAAAGCTAGCTATGTACTCCTTTGCCTTTGCTAGGTACTTGATCATACTTTTGTGACTCGCCACATAATCCCCATTTATCTGATTAGCCACCAACTTAGAGTCCACCCGGACCTCCAGGCTACGAACCTGCATACTCTCCGCCATCCATAATCCCGCCAGTAGGGCTTCGTATTCGGCTTCGTTATTAGTGTTGTCGAACTCAAGCCGGATGGCATAAGTGAACTCCATTCCCTCTGGATTGATTAGTACAAGACCCGCTCCGGAGCCTTTGTTATTGGATGCTCCGTCCGTATACAAAAGCCATTTCCCCTCCTCCTTCTTCTTCACTGCAGGCTGGTTGAAGTACTTGTCGTTGTTTTCTCCGATGGGAGCTTCCGACAGGAAGTCCGCTAACACTTGACCTTTGATTGTGTTCCGGGGCTCATAGCTTATGCTGTATGCGCCTAGCTCCACCGAGTACTTAGCTAACTTCCCGGACGCTTCCGGCTTGTTGAGGATCTGCTTTATTGGTTGGTCGGTGATTACCTTTATAGGGTGTGCTTCGAAGTATCTTCGGAGTCTCCTTGACATGTGCAACAAACACAGTGCTAGCTTCTCGATCGGGGCGTAGTTCCTCTCGGCTTCGTTGAGCGTTCGACTTACATAACGGACTGGTAATTGTCTTCCCTTTATTTCTGTGAGGAGAACCGCGCTGACCGCTTCCTCCGCGGCCGCTAGATACACGTACAGTGTTTCCTTTGCCGTTGGTGTCGTTAGTGAGGGAAGATCCGTTATCAATTTTTTCATCTCTTGGAATGCCGATTCTGCCTCTTTCGTCCACCGGTACTCCTCCTTATTCTCCTTGGTGATGCTTTTGAGTGTTTCGAAAAACGGTAAGGATCTTTCAGCCGAACGAGCCAAGAAACGATTGAGTGCCGCCAACTTGCCGCTGAGGCTCTGCATTTCCTTCAGGGTCTTCGGTGATTGCATGTCCATTATTGCCTTCGTCTTCTTTGGGTTGGCCCGAATTCCTTCTGAAGTTACCATATACCCTAGGAATTTTCCTTCCTCCATGCCGAAAGAGCATTTTTTAGGATTCAACTTCATGTTGATCTTTCGGAGGTTATCGAATGTCTCCGCTATGTCCGCTAGCATTCCCTGCTCTTCCCTACTCTTGATGACCATGTCGTCCACATATGCTTCGAGGTTCCTCCCTATTTGTGATTGAAAAGCGGAGTCTATCATCCGTTGATAGGTGGCTCCGGCGTTCTTCAAGCCGAATGGCATCTTGGTGTAATAGTAGGTTCCTTGCTCAGTGTAGAACGCTGTTTTTTCTTCGTTTTCCCTTGCCATTTGTACCTGGTGGTACCCTTTGTAAGCATCCAAGAAGCATTTGTATTTATACCCCATGACCGACTCGATCTTCCAGTCGATCTCCGGCAAGGGGTAGTAATCTTTGGGACAGGCGGAATTGATGTTCTTGAAGTCAATACACATACGCCAGCTTCCATCACACTTCTTTACCAGAACAGGGTTGGATATCCAGGTAGGGTATTTCACCGGCCTGACGATGCCGACCTTGATCCATTCTTCTACTTCCTTGGTGACTGCCTGACTCGATCCGCCGCCAACATTCGGCATTTTTGACATACCGGGTCTATCGAAGGGTTGGCATTCAGAGTATGCTCTATGATTCCTTTGGGGACTCCTGTCATATCCGCCGGTTCCCATGCGAATATGTCGATGTTCCTTTGTAACAGCTCTTTGAGGCGTCGTTTACCCTCAACGGATAGTGCCCCTCCTATCGTCACTGCTTGTTCAGGGAAGGCCGGGTTGATCGCCACTTCCTCCGTTAAGCCCACCTCTCCTGTGCTTGTTTCTTCCTTATCTTGCTCCGGAACGATAGTCTGCAATCTTTCCAATCTCCTACATTCCGAAATGATGACGGAACGAGTAACCAACGTGGCAATTCCTTGAGGGGTTGGGAACTTCATCATGGAATGGACCGTAGAAGGTATGGCTCGCAGGATCTTCAATCCGGTCCTTCCTAAGATGACATTATATGGTGACGGTGCTCGAATAACTATGAACTTCATCCTGACCTTCCTGTACAACCCCTCATCCCCGAATGATACATCTAATTCGATTTTTCCCAGCGGGCGTGTCACCTGCCCAGCAAACCCCAGCAGATCTGTCTGCGTCTGCTTCATTCGAGTCCTTATCTCATGAGGTAGGTTGTTGAAGCAGTGTTCGAACATTACCTCCACCGAGGCTCCTTCATCTACGAAGACTCTCCTTACTAAGTACCCTTCCATCGTGGCTTCAACTATGAGAGGATCATCCGACACATCTCCGTCGGGGAGGGGAGGGAACGTTATAGGTACATTCATCCACCTTTCCTCTTGTTCCGATGACTTCCTCTTCCTTCGTTCGGGCCAGGTTCGGATCATGTTGATGATTTTGTCCTTAGCTCCTGCGTCATTCCTTGGGGGCTCTCTCCTTCCCTTCTGCCTGAGATCCTTGACCAGGTGATTCAGCTTCCCTGAATCTAACGCTATCTCTACCTGTCTTTTGAGCTGATAGCAGTCATTTGTGTAGTGCCCTTTTTCTCCATGATAGTCACAGTACTTATCTTGATTCTCCTTGCGTGGGGGATCACGCATTGGCTTTGGAGGAGGTAGACGCAGCTGGTGCTCAGTGGCTAAGATATCTTTTGGTGGCTTTATAAGTGATTCTAAGGTTAGGCGGGGGTTGCCTCGGTTCTGGTGATCACCGCGATGGGGTGCATAAGGAGCCGACCTGTCGCCGTGGCGGTGTGAACTTCCCCGATCTCTTCCTGAGTATGCATGTCGTCCTTCATTCTTCCTATCTCCTCCATAGTGACCTCTGACGGCCCTTTCGTCCTTTCGGAAGGGCCCAGTTGAGGCTCTTCTGGTTGTATCATAGTGTTCCCCTCGAGGCAATTCGGTGCTGGCAAAAGCTTCTTCCGACCTTACAAAGTCGTCGACCCTAATCATCATCTCCTCCACAGTCTTAGGGATCGTATCAGCGAACCATTTGGCCAGCTCGGGGCATTTGCATCCGTTCATGAACGAGGAGATCCTCATGATCTCTAGAGCTCCCTGTATGAATCCTGTCTCAGTGGTCCATCTTTCTTTGAATTCCAGAAGCGATTCGTTAGCCTTTCTTACTATTTTGGCGATCTCTGTAGGGTCCTTGACGCAAGCCTTGTGCAAGGAGAAACGAGCCTCGAACTGATCCTTGAAAGCTGCCCATTCGTCTATGCTCCCCGGCGGTAGCCCATCAAACCATCCCCTGGCCTTTCCGTCCAACGTTTGTTGGAACATGCGGCACCACACGGGCATTGGCCACTCTCCATGTCCCGCAGCTCCGGTAAATCTGTTGAGAAGGTCTTGGGGATCCGTAGACCCATCGTACAGCTTGATGTGGGTGGGCATCTTGTGTTACGGAGCGGAAAACTCGATGATTCGTCTACTGAACGGAGATTTCGAGACTTCTTTGAAAGGTTTAGCCAGGTCTTCGTCTTTCACTTTGTTCCCCGTAACTATTTCCTTCTTCTTATTCGTCGGCTTGTCCTTATCAAGAGTCGTTTTGTCTTCGAAGTCCAATCATAGTGGCTCAACAGTATCCCTCCGGCTATTATGTTCTTTTATCATTGACTTAAGAGCAGTCACGTACCCTTCTAACTGCTCCCTCGTCAATGGTGTGGAACTTCCTCCTGAAGTTTCTGGTGGTGTCGAACCCGTCATCCTATAGCTTTAGTAGATTGAATGCGGGTCCCACGGATGGCGCCAATGTCGAAGTAATTTTTTGTGGGTTGTTGCAGTTATCTTTCAGCCTTAGGAATAAGCCTTCTAGATACCTGCTAAGATGAACGACGCGTTAGTCTCGCCCCGGGTGTTATCCCAGGACCCGACTCCGGCGTAAGAGTAAGTATGTGTTTTACCGAAAGGTATAATATAAATATGTGTGTGAGGAAAATGATACCTTATTCCCAAATATTGTATGCGTATTTATACTACCTGATGTCACTGTCTGGTCCCTGGGTCTGTCGTACTTCATGGGGCCGTCGATGGTGTCAGAGCTGACACTGTCCCTGACACTGTCCCTGGGGTCATGTCCGACATCCACGGGGATGAGACAGAGTGTATCCAGGCTAGATGCCAAAAGTACTGTCAGGTCAGCGTGTCCTTCGGACGGATGACCTATCTTCGTACCTTTCGCCTTGGACTGTTGCAGTGGAGTATCGGGCCCTTCGGCTAAGAGTATCGGGCCCTTCGGTGTTGTACCGAAGGGGCATATACGTCGTCAATGGCTGGATAATAAGACATGACAAAAGGCGAGTTACTTATGGGGTAAGACACCTTCATGAGTTACCCATATCACATTAACAGCTTTCACCTTTCTGAATTTTACAAATAAGTAGTTTGTAATTAAAAACTCCCAAATTAATTACCGAAATAAAATCTCTCAAAAAAATCATATAAGCATCAAAGCATCTTATAACCACATTGACCCACAGACATATATACCTTTTTGTTAATTTAATAACGTGCTCAGTTGGTTTACAAAATCTATGTCAATAATTATCTACTCTTTTTAAATAAAGCGATATGGTTTTTGCCCATTTAAATACGCTTGGAATTAATTTCAACCCGTTCCACCCATTTTCTTACCCGTATGTGAGGAATCATAAGTAGCTAATCCTTTACTTTAGCTTAAGGCATTTGACCCATTAGTGATAAAAACATAAGCCACATTGGCCTATGTTTAAGTAAATGGGTCAGAATTTAAACGTATCTGTGTAACCTAGTGACCACACGTATTTGTGATTTCATTATTAGCCATTTCGACATTTTCATTACATGGTATTAACCGAATAACAATAGATTTTAATGCATTGTCGGATGAAATGTTCATAATTTCAAGTAGGATGTTGAATACATGTTTTTTAACATTTCAGGCATCGACTCTTCTGTGACCATGTTAAGATGAAACGTTATGTCCGACAGCGAAAGAAAAATGGAAGCCAGCATCTTCTAGGTTGTCAGGAACATAAACATTTTGAATCTCCTGTACATTTGTATACGTATTTTAGCTAACATGTCAAAATGGCGATTTTGAAACATTGTTTTCATGATTATTTGCTTCGAATCCCAAATGCCATTTTGATTCTTGTTAAACAGTTGACAAAAGGTTATCAATTTAAGTGCAACATCTTGGCCTTATCAAGGCCTTGTTTCGCAATGGGTTTTTTGTAGTTTCATTTGTATATTGACAACGGTCAGAAATGGGACATGAATTGTACATTTGCACACAAACATAAGTTGACTATTTGACTTTTAATGGGAAGTATTATCTTTCACTGCTCATTTATACCTGTGTTGGGAAAAAAGAGCAATGACTATGGAAGACATTAGAAAATAACTTCGAATTAACTAGATATGTCAATTTCAACTTATATATAAGCAAACTTAAGGCAAAACAGCTATGAAAAACAATTTTACCATTAATCTTTGTTTTTCTTTATTTTTTATTTTATTTTATTGTTTACAGAAAACAATAATAAATATATAACCCATAAGTTCATGGGTACAAAGTTAATTTTAGAAGACAATAATTAATGGTCATAGTCTTGGGATTATTAGCTAAAATAAACATCTAAAGTAGCCCTTCTAAACAAGCTTAAACTAAGACACCGAACCAAACTATTTATGATATTGTAACATTCAAATTTAAAAGAGTTAAAGCTTGTTTCTTGGAATTAAGCTTACTATATAGTTTATTGCTTATAATTTTAGAGAGTGTTTGTGTTAGCCTGTGATTACAAGCTAATAAGCGTTTGAAGTGGTTTATGCTTGTAGGATATCTCAAATCCTAAGTAGGTTGAACCTCTTTTAAATAGGCCACACAAGAATAAGCTTAAATTAACACTTAAAATGCGCTTATTTTGTATTTAAGCTAATAATCCTTGTAAATAAGCTTAAATAAACACCCCTAATCACATTAGAGTATATAATCTTCAATATTTCAAATGACATAAATTATAAAAAATAATAATTTAAGAGCTAATATAAGTTATCGGGTTGTTGACAAAATGTTTTATAAAATTAAAGATGTTATATAAGTTTAATCTACTAAGATAATGTCAACAGACTCATCATAACAACCCAATAACACTATTAATCTCAAACTATACAAGCCATATACACCACAATATATAAGTAAGAACAACTTTTTTTCTTTACTCTATGTGGGATTGAAAACTTAAAACCAAGTTTTACCAAAAAGTTGCCTTCTACAGAAAATCTGGGGATATAACCCTTTTGTCGACGTAATCAAATGCAATATTCTTTTTGTTCTTTTAACAAATTACTTTAGAGATATAAGAACGTCTTTTGCATCTGTTCATCAGTTTGTAGTTTGTACCTACGTAATTTGTTTAGCTTAGGCTGTAACACATCTTATTTATATGTTTTCTTTATGACACCCATCGAAATATTTTTTATAGCTCCGTGGACAATATATGGCATCGTTTGTCATATGCATTTGGGATAGCTACACACAGTAAGTTGTGTGCTAACAAAACTTGTGTCTCTTAACACTTTGTCATTTCATTGCAGCTACATAATGCAGAGTGGCGGAGCTAGAAGAAATTTCGTTGGAGGGCCGAAGCAAATTATTTTCCGGAAAAACATTAAATGCGAGGGCCAAGATGAAATTTATATTTTATAACACATGAAATCGCGAAAAAATACACTAACGGACTTAGGGGTTGTTTGATAAAAACTATGATTTAACACTGAATGAATTAAAAGTGCTGAATGATTCAGTGTTGTTGAATGATTGTGATTCTGAAAGAAACAGATTGTTGGACAGCCATTTTAAAAGAGAAGAATAATTAGATAACCAGTGTGACTTTTTTTTGTATGATTTAGCACTACATAAAATATGTAATTTTATAATTATTTTGAAATAATGGAAATTTTAATTTAACGATAGTTAGCTAATGAACAATTTAAATAAACGTATCATGCTAGTTTATCGCAAATATAAAAAAAGTTTACATAAAAGACATGCTCTAATAATTGTTAACTAATTTTACTTTGTTTGTTCGATCAATAATACTTGATCAATAATACTTTGTATAAATATGTATAAAAAAACTCATTAATCATCATGAGATGGTAACATATAGTACAACATGAATAAAAGACACGTTGCATAGCTGCTGAATGAGAGGGCTATCTCTTTGACTCTGGCCCACTAAGGATTGAATTGAAGCATACAGCGCCTACTTTTTGGTACCAAACAACCTTCTCAATGACCGAATAAGAGATGCATGCTCAATTATCCTATTTAGTGGCTATCAAACACCCCCTTGAAGGGCCGGGACCCCTCCCGGTCCTCACATAGCTCCGCCCATGAATGCACTTTGTCATTTTATAAGCTTATACAAACACCTCTAATCACAATTAGGGACATATTTTTCAATTTTTTACCTGCACATATTTTTTTATATGGAAAAAAAAATAAATAAAAAAAGAAAAAAGTTTGTAAAAAAATTAAGAACTTATATAAATTAGTGTTGGTGGCATGAACAATATCGTTATATTTATGCTAAACGAAATTGTTTATCCACAACAATAACATAACACAAATCTCAATTTATCTAGTCATATACACCACACTATATAAATAAGCCCACATTCTTTTCTTCACCCGATGTGGGGCTTAAAACTTGAAATAAGTTTCACAAAAGTAACACCTTCTATTAACATTCATGTGATGGATTTGTTGTGTGCTATTGAATCAGCGTATATTATATTGCGCACTTTATTACTGATGGCTGGATAAAAAGACATGACAAAAGGCGAGTTAAATGATAAATAATGAAGTCAAGAAGTACCATCTTATCACTTATGGGGTAAGATACCTTCATGAGTTACCGATATCATATTAAAAACTTTCACCGAGCCTACATTTGATAATTGATGTTTGGGATTGTCTTTTTAAATCTGCTTACGCTTTCTAAAATTTAACTAATAAGGAGTTTGTAACAACCAACTCCCAAATTGATTACTGAAACTAAATCTCTCAAATAAATCATATAAGCAGTTTAAATAAGCATAAAATCATCATATAACCACATTGACCCATGACGAAACCTGCCAGACCCGTCCATATTGCCTGCTGTAACCACATTCTTGCTTGTTCTCACCTGTCTTTGTAATGGATAGATCATGAAAAAATTGTGAACTTCTATGGCAAAAGATTGCTTAGGTGCGACACATTTTGTGACTGATAGATTTGCCAGGACAAAAAAGATGTTAACAACAATGGCTTTTGTTTGGTAAACTGGTTGTGATACCCTTGTGGCTTGAGAGCTGTGAGCAAGCAATGTGTATTATGGATGAGAAAAAGTCGATTCTGTGGGATGATTAGAAGGAAAAAAGAAATCGGCTTTAACATGTCTGTTTCATTGTCTCATGCAAGATTACATCCATTTTTGAAGGTAATTTTGGGCTGTTTCGATGTTCGTTTTGGAAGTTATTATTTTTTTATTCAAAGGGTCAAATAACAAGTCTGATACTAGAAGTAACAACTCTGCAAAAATAAGAATTTACCAAACGCTCAAACAATATTTCTAGCATCGTGTTTTATCAAAATTGGTGATGAATATTTAGTATCTAATAACAACTTGTAAAACACGCATTCAAACACTCCCCATATGCCTTAATGCTATGTTTGGTGCTGATTACCAGGATCAGAGAGTCTTGATTACTGCAAATGTAGAACCCGAAAAAGAAGTGATTGTAAACTTATTCAAGGCAGTTCATGGCCAGGTGGATATCCTACTCTTATATGCTCATTACATTGTTAATTTGATCATCTTATACCACTATACAAACGCCTTATGTCAAATCACATTTGGTTACATAATTTGTACGAATCCACCACTGATTTGTAGAATGGTAATAATTGAGAATGATTTGATTGATGGTCTGATTGATTTACATGGTACAAATATATAGAAACATATAGAAAGATCTATACTCGGGCTTGAGCCCGTCACACATACGGGCCTGATACCATGTAGAATGGTAATATTTGAGAATGATTTGATTGATGGTCTGATTGACTTACATGGTACAAATATATAGAAACATATAGAAAGATCTATACTCGGGCTTGAGCCCGTCACACATACGGGCTAACATGATTATCATGTTATAAATGAAATGTTTCGCAGGTCATTGAAGGCATTCACGAAGCTGACATGGAGTATAATGTATTTGATGATCTCTTAAAAAAGCAAGGTTGGATCAAGTGGTTAACACTCTTGCCTCTGGAGACAGAGGTCAAGAGTTCGATCCTCACCCCTTGCAAAGTCTATGTCAATAGTTGGGTTACAAAATTTATACGCTTCAGATTACTTTCAACCAGTTCCACCCATTTCCTTACCCGTATGTGAGGAATCATAAGTAGTTACTCCTTTACTTTAGCTTGACTCATTTGACCCATTAGTGATATAGATAAGCCACATTGGCCCATGTATTGGTAAATGGGTCAAAATTGCCACGTAACACGTATTTGTGATTTCATTTATTAGCCATTTTACATTTTCATTACATGGGTCTACTTAATTGATGTAACTAAAAATAAAGACTAGACACAATATGGATATAATGTAAGATGAAATGTTAAGCCAAGTATTGAATGCATGTTTTTTGACATTTCAGGCATCAACTCTTCTGTGACCATGTTAAGATGAAACGTTATGCTAGACAGCGAAAGAAAAATGGAAGCCAGCATCTTCATGGTTGTTAGGAACATAAACATTTTAATCTCTTGTACATTTGTATATTTTAGCTGACATGTCAAAATGGCGATTTTGAAACATTGTTTTCATGATTTTTTGCTTCGAATCCCAAATGCCATTTTGATTCTTGTTAAACGGTTGGCAAAAGATTATCAACTTAAGTGCAGCATCTTGGTCTTAACAAAAGATTATGAATATATTTGTTTTTCTTTATTTTGTTACAAAGACAATTGTTATTGAACCCATAAGTTCATGGGTACAATGTCAATTTTAGAAGACACTAATTAATGGTCATTGTCTTGGGATTAATAACATTTGAAACTAGAAATTTCTGGAAACTTTATTAAATCTCTAAACTAGCATAAATAAACATCTAAAATAAGCTTATATTTGATATATAAGCTACTAATAAGCCTTCCAACAAGCTTAAACTAACACCCCGAACCAAATTATATATGATATTGTAACATTCAAATATTTATGAGTTAAAGCTTGTTTCTTGGAATTAAGCATACTATCTAGTTTATCGCTTATAATTTTTGTGAGTGTTCATGTTAGCATTGTGATTTGATTGAGAAATGGTGGGTGGGAGTTAGTATATTGAAAAGAGAAAGAACGTATAAAAGTTTGGGATATTTTAAACTTTTTACCATTACTAATAATAAAAACAAAACAGTAAATTACACATACTTTTATTACAAAAAATTGGACACGTGTCGAGCATAGGGCGAAGTCACATAGTCGCACAGTCGAGCATGACCAAACCTGAAAGAGGGCCTTGGAAGTCACGAAATTGTGGACTACAAAAAAGATTTTGTCCCCTTTTATGAATTTCCTCATCTTTTTTTTTTTGAAAGGCGAATTTCTACTTAGACTCAACCTACTACGAGCCACAGGCATCGTAGTCCCTACCTCACCAGTCCAGACTATGTTGTCTTAACCGGGCCCACGCTGGAGCCGATGAGGGTCACAGGATTCTGGGGGAAACCGTACTGCCTCCACACAAGAAACCTTGCTGGAGTAACAGCCGGATTAAAACCCCCGGCCTTTGCTCGGATTCGAACCCAGTGGCTGGGTTTGTGTTCAAATCTTCATTGCAAATGCCAACTGAGCCAAAGGCCCAATGGCGAATTTCCTCATCTTAAAACCTAAGTAGGTCGAAGCCTTCTTAGATAGGCCACACAAAAATAAGCTTAAATAAACACTTAAAATGTGTTTATTTTGGTATTTAAGCTAATAAGCCTTCTAAATAAGCACCCCCAATCACATTAAAAGACAGTAGTATACTCTTCAATAGTTCAAATGACATAAATTATAAAAAGAATGATAATTTAAGAGCTACTATAAGTTATGTGGTTGTTGACAAAATGTTTTATAAAATTAAAGATGCAATATAAATTAGTGAGGTGAAAGAATGAAATTTGTTAACATTAACAAACTCATCATAGCAACCCAATAACAAATATATTAATCTCAACATATACATATCATATACACCAGAGTATATAAGTAATCACAACTTTTTATGTTTACTCCATGTGGGATTGAAAACTTAAAATAAAATTTTCACAAAAAGTTATTATCGATTAGGTAGAACCGGAGGATGAGGTCTAAGTTAGTTTAAACACTGTTTTCATGTTTTTTTGCTTCGAATCCCAAATGCCATTATGATTCTTGTTAAACAGTTGACAAAAGATTAAAAATTTAAGTGCAACGTCTTGGTCTTAACAAAGGCCTTGTTTCGCAATAAGTATTTTGTAAATTTTATTTGTATCTTTTAACAAGGTTAAGAAATGGGACATAAATGGTGTTCTGCAAGCATCCTCGCTCTCATAAACGGTTAACGTTAACCACAAATTCACAATGCTGGCTTATAAAATGGTCTGAATTGAACAAACAGCAGTGTGCACACGAACATGACTTTCCAGTTGTATGCAGTTGAGTACACTTCGCATGACTTTCAAGTTTCAACTTGCTTGAATCGCTTGACACACTCTCCTTTTATGTCCATACCCCATGTGATCCATTTGAGGTAGAACATTTCCCAAGTCATGTTGGAAAATTTAGTGCACTTGTGGGATTAGTTCACACCTTGTAATGGGTTAGGAGGTACGGAGTGTACACCCATAAGGTCCATGAACACCCTGACTTTTATAGTGGTTTGTATTGGTAGTACTGGTGAAAGTACTGCTTGGTGAAAGTACTGCTTGTGGTTTCCACTGATAAGCAGTGTTTCCACTGATAGGCAGTGTTTCCACTGAAGTGGTGTATCCACTGATAGTGCTATGAAAGTACTGATAAGCAGTGTTTCCACTGATAGGCTGTACTTCCACTGCAAGTGAAAGTACTGCTAGTGGAAAGTACTGCTTATGGAAAGTACTGCTAAATGGCAGTTACAACTTCTTTATGACCACGTTTAATTGGTCATGTAACCACTAACGGCTATAATGGGGATAATTATGAGGCTATTAATGGGCCGATTAATACTCATAATTCCATTGGAATAGTTCAAGAGTAACCTCCTATATATAGGAGATCTGAACATGCATGAGGAACACACAGAAAACACTAAACACTTCTAAGCGAAAGGGTTATTGAATTGTGCCTAATTCTATAACTGCATTTGGTCTTATCCCAAGTAGATATTCGTGTAACCCGGGCATTAGGGTCGAATAGTTTACTTTGGAAAGTGATCACACGATTCCAAGTGATATCCGGTAACCACCTAGTGGTATTGCTACTGTCATTGATTGTCTTAACCCTGTTCTGGGAGCTAACCCCCAACAAGTCATGTTACCATCTCTACTTTATTCCGATTCATATATATCTTCTCCGCGAGAGTTTGACTTCAAGTATATTGCAGGGGCTTTGCTATATTTGCACGATCAGGTTCACAGATCACCATAACATTTATACTGAGCGAGAAATTGCATGAGCTTGCTGGACTGAAAGCAATCTAGTCTCAAAATTACTGGTAACATATTATTCTTGACTACATTATTAGTTGCATGCTGCAAGACAAGTAATATATATATATGCTCCTAATACAGCCCGAGAGATATATAATAATAATTTTTTAGACACATTTTTAGCGTTCTAGATGCTGAGTTTATTCATCCATTTATACCTATCGATGAAGTTTTGTAACTTCCGCACAGATGAAGTGTAAAAGAAATTGTTCCTAGTTGTATTATTTAACGTCACAGATCTAATGTTGTTGTAATTGTTGCATTTTGGTTTGGTTCAAAGGTGCTATTTATATCAAGTTGTGAAATACTAAAAGTAGATCATTAATGTATTTTCAATTATAATTTTTCGGTTTTTATCTTATTAGTGTAAAGTGTAAAGTCGCATAAAGGATCATCTGATTCATCTCATGTGTAAATTATACAATAAGGTCAAAGTTTTAAAGGTATCAATGTGTACTCATATCAATGTAAAAGTAAAGTTGAGGGTATGACCATTTCTAATTTTATCATATGTCAAAATGACGTCAATTTTCGAACTAGAAAACACAAATGTAAGTCAGGAATTTTGATATGATTGTTGTATATCATAGATAAATGCTCCAACAATAAGAATGGCTGATTTGTGTCGTGTTTTGGTATTTCAACGACAAAAAAGTTACAAGCTTATATAAGTTAGTGTACTTTACGATGAATTATGTTATCGTATATTTGTACTTTAACAAAGATTCATCATAACAGCCCAATAACATAATATAAGTCTCAACTTTGAAAAGCCATATATACCACGATATATAACCAAGCACAAACTCTTATCTGTACCCACTGTTTTAAAAGGCTCGCAAATGCCCCGTAAAGGCTTTGCAAAAGCGTGAGGCTTGGTCATGCCGCCACGCCAAGCCGTCACGCCGCCTTATGACACATGTTTTTGTAAACTCGATATATATGAGTTATGATATAAATATATAAATATTTTCATACTTTGTGCCGCCTTATGCTACGCTTTATAAACGCAAAAGCTTCGCCTTAGCCGCAAAGGCGTGAGGCTTTACCATGCCGCCACTCCACGCCTCACGTTATTTATAACCTTGTTTGTACCCCATGTGGGATTGATTACTTGAAACCAAAGTTCACAACAAAAATAACCCCATACAAAAAATTGCTTAGATGACATAACCCTTTTGTTGCCTTAAACAAATACTACTGTATTATTTATGATCTGTTTACACATTGTTCTATAGCCATATAGCATCTTATAAAAAAAGTGTTTGAGCACTTTATACCAACGTAGTTTGTTTAATTTATGTTTCAACGCATGTTATTTATGTGTTTGCGACCTTTCACGGTAACCATGGATAGAAAAAGATACATTTTACAAACGACTTAGGTTAATTTATCTATATTTATACTAGGCAAAAGTTCAATATAGAACCAAAATTTACCATAGATCCAATCAACCAATAATAGCCATTCATTTTTTTATTATGATAAACTTTCACCCTTTTTTTAAAAATTAAATATCTCGCAAACCGTTAATCGTTACGCGATAAAAATTATACCATCGTGACGAGAATTAAATTATCTTTCTATAGATATGCACTAATATATATTTTTAACAACATTTTTTTTTCAAAATTTCGGTCAACAAAAATCATATATGATTTGTGAAAATCATATATGATTCGATTTTTACGAATCACATATGATTTTTGAGAATCATATATGATTGTAAAAATCATATATGATTCGTAAAAATCGAATCATACATGATTTTTTAAAATCATATATGATTCGTAAAAATCATATATGATTTTTTCGGACGGAATTTTTGAAAAAAAATGTTTGTCGAAAATATGTAAAAGTGCATATCTATAGAAAGATAATTTAATTCTCGTCACGATGGTGTATTTTTTATATTTTGAAGATTTACCGTTTGTAGGATATGTTGTTTTAAAAAAAAAGGTGGAAAATGATTTTGTATTAAATTAGATAAAAAATGGAGGGTTATGATTGGTTCATTTGTTCTATGACAAATATGAGTTCTATATTGATCTCAACTCATTTATACTATATTATAAAGCATTTGGAACATTACTAAAAAGGAAGGCTTAAAAAATTAAGATTCAACACTTGCTAATAATGACAAATTTTAATAAGTACATCTATAATAGCATTTGTTGCAACACTTTAAATCACTTTTCTTAGACATGTTTTTTTTTTTAAAATTATAAAAATACAAAGTAATTTAATATAAGAAAAAAAAACGTCCATAACAATAAATACCTAATAAATGTTATTTTAAAACATCCCTAATATGAAAAATACTTGTTATTATACATATTGTACAAACTAATAAAACTCACAAATCTTCATGCAATTTATATGTAAACAAGTTCATGGTACATATGGTTTTAAAAAACGGACCGGGCCAACGGGTTCAACCGGGAACTGGAGTCACCACCGGTTCGGCTAGCCAATAAAAGTCGTCCGAAAACGATATTGTTAAATTAATAGAGTTTAAAAATGCATACTAAAATACAATGTTAAAAAAAAATTATTAAATCGCAAGAGTGGCTCAAAAACCAACATATGCGCATTTTGGAATTTTTTTTAATAAAACTTAGCGTAAAAACTAAAAACTTTATCTTTTTAAAGTAATATTACTTACCTATAAACTCAACATATGCGCATTTTGCTAATTATATATGAATATTAATAATTATACTTTTTAAAGTAACCCACATGATTTATTGAATATTTATTTTTACTTTATCTTTATAGACGAGTACCCGGGCCTAGCGGCAACGGTGTCTAGTTTCGACAAAATATCAGCGGCGAATATTTCTTTTGAAAATCTTTATTTGTAGCGCTAAAGAATACTTTTCTGATAGCTATTTTCTGATGGCATGGTTACATGGCGCCCCGACAATATACATTTTTCAACAAATCTGCTAGCAAAGTTTTAATTCAGAATAGTCGTTTAAGATTCAAAATTTGTAATAATAATATATTAACGCATTTTTTCTAATTTAATAATACCCACACATAACAATATCGATGTATAGTTTACGAGAAATTCCAAAAGTGTAGATCAAGTGGTTTCTCCCGCATAGCATTTGTACGTGTATAATAATATATTTAAGATTTGTATCACATATTTGTGATAGTCAAACAGTGCACTTATTATTATTTATTTTATTTTTTTCGTTCAAGCGATAACTTTTACAAATTACACAACATATTTCATTAATAGTATGTGACATGTTTTAAATAAAACTTGAACCTACAACCTCTCATAGATACCATATCACATATGTGTCTAGTAAGACTTGAACCCAGGATGTCACTTATAGGAAACTTGCCACAAATTTTCAAATGACCTCGCAAAGTACTTGTCCCATGAATTTTAGTATCTGAACAATACTCCTTAGCACAATAAGGGCACTTGCTTTTTGGCTCTCCTTGGTCATTAACAAATGATTCGTAATGAGGCCATACCAAAGACCGCTTACGGGTTGCCCTTGGTTTCGTTTGTTTCTCTTCTTTACTGCTTTCCACCTCCACCACATTCTCAGTGTTCACCTGTTCTTTATGCTCTTTCTCATACATCTAAAAAGAAATAAAAACAATAGTTGGCTTATAATCTACAAAGATATTGTTAGGCAAAATTAACAGTACTGACTATTGAACAAAAGAACAAGCTTTTTTCAAGCTCATACCTAACATAAAATAAACAACTCACTTTTTACATATTAAAAAGCTGACTTAAATTTACATACAGGTTACTTGGGGTTTAGGGTTTAGGGCCTAAAACTAATTTCGTTATAACAAAATTGGATTGATTGGAAGAGAGATGCATTATTCATCGATGGTATAATTTGAGAATATGAATCCTCTAACTGAGAGATTTACAAGTCATTATAGCATGAATGTTTCTCTAGATGCAACAATTGAAACTTAGTAAAATAAAGAGAGATATTGTAAGTTACATCTTAAAAAGCTCATAACTTTATGTCCACTGAATACATACAAATTACTTAAATTTACAAAACTTAGTAAGCATATTTTATATAGTTTTTTCTATCCACTATATGACATAACATATATTTAATAAAGTCTGTTAACAAGGAATAACACAAGGATACAACATTCGCTTAGATCCACCTATATTCAATCGAGGTAGATTAAATAGGATACACTCAACAAAACTATGAACACAATCATTGTAAATTATTTCGTATGGCTGTTAATGGCTATATTCAACATTCAAAACAATCATTGTAAATTGTTAGCTCAATTATAACGTGAATGAGTTTTAAACATTTTCAATTCTTTCCTTTTTATACATTTTAAACCTTAAACATTTTAAATTAATGATTATTATGTGTTATATATGGAATTGATTTTTCACAGTAATATACATAATATGTAGCATTTCATGCAACATTTTCAACAATTTCAACCTTCAACAAAGTCAAGATTCAACTTTTGACCATTTTTCCATTTTATATAGTTAAGATTAAGATAAGTAATCTTTTACTTGTATCATCCTTCTATGTGGGACAAATTTAATAAACATTATTTTTTAGAACTAAATTTTCTTAGTATAATGTAAATATATTTTAAAAGTCGCTATGGTGTTATTATTTAATGATAATTTATGACTACGGACTATTGTCAACTACTTTTATCTCATACATTTACAATATACCTGCTACCAACTCATTATTGTCACCACATCACGTGGATAATCTACATTTATATATGAAAATTTTTGTTATTGCATAACAGTATTCAAAACTAAAATTATCGTCGTCCGTATATCTATTGTATTGTAAAATATAGATTTAAAAAATAAAAATCGCTGAATATTTTAATCGTATGACGCCTGCCGCTGCAACGCGCGGGTACCCTGCTAGTCTTATGGTTGTTTGTTTAGAGAACCATTATATTTCTAATTTTAAATCAGTAAGAAAATCGTCTTATAGATTTATTTATTTATTTAATTTCAGGTTCATCTTTATATAATGGTTGATCTTATAATAAATATGTATCATAAGATAAGCCATTATATTAGAGCAATATTGGTGCCATCATCGTGAGTTTTGGAATTAGCATTTGAACTCTACAAACTTAGGCGAGTTTTTATTAACTCTCAAAATTAGCTTCGTGAACATCTAGCTTACTAATGGTATATAATTTAATAAGCCTTCAAAATAAGCACATTATAAGGCATAATCTTCAGCATTTTACCGACCAAATTTATTTCAAATATAAAAAGATCCTATTAAGAAAAAGTTAAAATAAAAAATTAGGAACTTATTCATATTGTTAGTCAGAAAATCCAAATTGTTATTTTTTTTCTTAAACATATCCGAATCTCCTGTCGACATCATAGTACTAATCTCAATTTATAAGGTTCTATACGAACACCCTATATAAGTAAGGACAAGTTCTTTTCTTCACTCCATGTGGGATAATAAGGTTAGTAACATATTACTACTACACATATTATGAATACATGCGGGATGTTTCAAGTATAAACAATAGGTTCATGCATGTTGGACCTTAATGTTATAGAAGCAAATGTTAAGGGTATTTTAAGTATATTATGTATTTGTAAGTCTGTAAAACCACAATATGTAATTGGGCTGGGTTAGGAGAAACGGTATAAACCGTTATTTAGAATAGGTATGTCGTTTACTTTTATTGAAACGTTGTATCCCTTCAATAGACATGAAGGCACCGATTCAATAAGTATAAATAGGTTAGTTTATGTAAAACAAATATCAATTATAATTCACATACAATTCAATCGATCAATTCATGTTCCATTACATATCTGCACTTTCTTGGTTTCTGTCGTATAACTGCTGTCCCAAACACACCAAACAGGGGGTCGAAGGCAGGGTTTAATCAAATGCCATTCAAGAACCTGTGCAATAGTGGCATCAGAGCAAGAGTTTAATCGATCCATGGAAGAACGTATGCAAGCGGACATCGATTGAAAAGCAAGAATAAAAGGCGAAGGGTTGTTACACAATCTTTGTGTATAGCGACTAGGAGAAGAAAGCAGTTACAAAACCACCACAAAACCGTCATCTAATCAGAAAGAGAAAGAAAAAAGAAGTCATAGGCGGATTTGGGATGTTTTTTAAGGAAGGGGAAAGAAGAAAGCTTCGTGTTTTTAGCCCTAATTGGAGAAGTAAGAAAAGGGGTCTATCATTTGTGTTGTTTCTTTGTGTCGACAACCGCCAGAGAACAAAAAAGATAGGCAGTAGGCATAAGAGCAAAGAAACACCCGTAAGTTTTTATATCAAAACTTTACATACCTTTTATATATAAGTTTTATATTTAATTTATATTTAAGAGGGGGGTGGTGTAAAGTTAGAAAGTAACAAAGTAAGAAACCGAACCCTTTGTGGTTCATAGCAAGTTAAACTAGTTCATAGCAAGTTCCGAACCTTAAGATTCAAATAGAAAATAGAACCCTTGATTCAAACCAGCAAGCAAGTAGGATCATCGTGGTTCATTATCAGAAAGAAAGGATCAATTACTTTAGTCAAAGCATGCAAGTTAAGCCCTAATTAGCAACTTGGTTAGGAGCGCAAAGGTTGATTTGCAAGTTGGTCAACATTTGTACTGGGTAGCAAGTAGCCCAGAAAGCAAGTTCATTGGGTAGCAAGTAGCCCAAACAACAAGAAACTAGGTAGCAAGTAGCCTAGATAGCAAGTTCATTGGGTAGCAAGTAGCCCAAACAACAAGAAACTAGGTAGCAAGTAGCCTAGATAGCAAGTAAGAGTTTTGATCTTTTGATCAAACACAAGAGCAAGAAAACCAGAAATCATCTCGGTTCGGATTGTAAGAAGTAAGCAAGTTAAAAGCAAGCAAGCATGGTAGGAAAAGAAGGTGACAAGCATGATAAAGCATCAAGCAGTGCATCAGTTTGAGAACAAGGATTTTACTACAATGTCCAAAATTGACCAAAACAAACTACACTACGTGGGCATTGTTGATGGAAACAATATTAAAGGCGTATGGACTTTGGAAAGTGATTGATGGCAAGAAAGAAACTGGTGAGAAGCAAGAACGCAAGCAAGTAAGTAAGAAGGTAAGTAAGTAAGAAAGCAACAAAGCATGAAGATAGGAAGAAACTTTAGTAAAGGAGAAAAAAGACGAGAAAGAGATACAAGGCAAGGAGAACAAAGAAAGAATAAAATGAGATGCTATGAATGTGGTGACTTAGGTCATTTTGCACGTGAGTGTTCCAAATGGAAGAAAGAAAGCAAGAATGAAGTATCTCACCTCGTTTATTTCTCCGATGAAGATCCAACCCTGCTGTGAAGTCAAGTAAAGAAGACATGATTGCCGTCTATAACATTAGGGGGTGAATGTTGGACCTTAATGTTATAGAAGCAAATGTTAAGGGTATTTTAAGTATATTATGTATTTGTAAGTCTGTAAAACCACAATATGTAATTGGGCTGGGTTAGGAGAAACGGTATAAACCGTTATTTAGAATAGGTATGTCGTTTACTTTTATTGAAACGTTGTATCCCTTCAATAGACATGAAGGCAGCGATTCAATAAGTATAAATAGGTTAGTTTCTGTAAAACAAATATCAATTATAATTCACATACAATTCAATTGATCAATTCATGTTCCATTACATATCTGCACTTTCTTGGTTTCTGTCGTATAACTGTTGTCCCAAACACACCAAACAGGGGGTCGAAGGCAGGGTTTAATCAAAGGCCATTCAAGAACCTGTGCAATAATGCATGTGGACTAAAGGAGAAGATGGAAAGTACTTGGCATATTACAATGGACACACTACATGATAAGTATGCATGGAGAGCTTCATACAGAGATGTCATGAAGCCACACATACGTCAGCTCCCTCTTGTTCAACTTAATCACATATTATAACACTATAAATAGGATATTCATCATCATTCAAAGGACACAAATCTTTACATAAACACATTTCATACAATAACAAATGAGTATATCTGACTTAAGCATCGGAGCCTGCTCTCGGGGTTCATCCTCGGGGTAGTGCTAACGATAAGCTTTTTCTTGTTTCGAGTGATCTCAGGGTAACAGGTTGGAACACGAAGAAGAGTCTCGCTCCACTTTCAACCTGCATATCCGGTAGCATCATTTTGGCGCCATCCGTGGGACCCGTCATAATAAAAACATGTTAACCTCTAGCTAGTCAAATGGCCGCGGGAAGGATCAACCCGTAACACCAGTCCATATGCCGGGCGAAGGATCTAGCGGTCCTGAATCTGGTGGACACCTTGTCGGGCCTGATGATCCTATTCTTACCATTCAAACCCATTCTCAACCTGAACTAGATCATAACGATTCCGTAATGCATTTTGTGGTTCAAAACTTCGATCAAATTAATGCCATGTATTCTGCTTTCTCCACAAAAAGAAAAGAAATCACTCTCCAACAAATATACGACGAACCCAACAACCGACCACCAAAATGTTGGCCTTAACGATTAAGGATCTATGATCTTACTAAGTCAAAAGTCAAAATATACCAATACAGATATTGAAATAAAAGGTTATGTGAAATATGATTTTATATAAATCAATAATATGTCATCATTCTTTATGTTACAGAAAACTAATCTATTTATACAAGTTGAAGGGTTGTGTTGAAAGGGTATGTCGGTTAGGGAATAACTGCCGTATGGCAGTTATGTTTTGTAACTGCAGAATAGCAGTTACTTGTGTAACTGTCAAGGGCTGACTTTCTGTGTTTGACCCATTGGGTTTGACCGGGTCATATGGGGTAAAGGGTAAGATTGGGATTAGCCTAATATTCTCCCCCTTAATCACAATCGGTTTGCTGTAGATCTTTGACTCCGATTAGTTGTCTCATTGTTAGGAATTCGGTAGTGCTTTTGTGAGCATGTCAGCCTTTTGAAATTCTCCGCTTATAAACTCGACTTGTAAATCTTCTCTTTCAACGCATTCTCGTATAAAGTGATATTTTATGTCAATAGGCTTACTTCTTCCATGAAATACGGGATTCTTCATGAGTTCGATGGCAGACTTGTTGTCGACCATTATCGTAACCTTTTCTTCTTGGGTATGTGTAAGCTTGCTGAGTAATCTCTTTAACCATAATGCTTGTGTTGCTGCAATGAACTCGAATTCACATGATGATAGAGCTATTGTGGCTTGTTTTTGTATACTCCAGCTGATTGGTGATTCACCGTAGTAGAATATAATTCCAGTAGTGCCTTTGCCTTCTTGAGTGTTGACTCCGTAGCTACTGTCACTATAACATTGTATTTGGTTTCCTCCATTGTGTTTGTAGGTGATTCCATAGTCTTTTGTTCCTTTAACATAGCGTAGTACTTGCCTGATAGCTTTCATATGTTGTTCCTTTGGTTCCTGCATAAAACGACTAAGTAATCCAATGGAATAACTTAAGTCGGGTCTTGTATGTAGCAGATATCGTAAGCATCCAATTAAGCTTCTGTATTCGGTTGAGTTGACCGTTGTTTCTTCCGTGTTATTTGTTAGTCTTGTTCCTGGATCCATAGGTATTAGCGTTTCGTTGCAGTCTAGCATTCCAACTTCCTTTAGGATCTTGCTTGCATAGGCGGATTGCTTTATTGATATGTCACCTCCAGTTTATGTGACTTTAATTCCTAAGTAGTAGGATAGTAATCCTAGGTCACTCATCTCGAATTTTTCTTCCATTTGAGCTTTGAATTTGTCTATCTCTTCTTTAGGTGTGCCAGTGATGATTAAATCATCTACGTAGACTCCAACTAGAAGTATTGAATCTTTTGATTTCTTCGTGTAGATAGCTTGTTCCAAAGCACATTTCTTGAAATCCAAAGACTTCAAGGTATTGTCTAGCTTTATGTTCCAAGCACGTGGTGCTTGTCTTAATCCGTATAGAGCTTTTATGAGTCTGTAGACTTTTCCAGTATCTTGTTTCTTTATAAATCCTTCGTGTTGTGTAACGTACACTTCTTCTTTTAAGTCTCCATGCAGAAATGCAGATTTGACGTCAAGATGATGTACTTCCCATTTATTATTAGCAGCTATGGCTAATAGTAATCAGACTGTTTCCATTCTTGCTACAGGTGCAAAGACTTCTTCGAAATCTATGCCATGCTCTTGTATGTACCCTTTTGCTACTAGTCTTGCTTTATCCTTGACTATATTTTCATTAGCATCTTTCTTGGTCTTGAATACCCACTTTAACCCAATGGCTTTATGTCCTTTTGGTAGAGTGGTTAGTTCCCATGTATTGTTTCTGTTGATGGAATCTAATTCGACCTTCATTGCTTCAATCCATTTTAGATCGGTTGATGCTTCCTTGTAGTTCTTAGGTTCATCTTTAGCTAGTAATAATTGCTCGGGTAATACTTCCTCGGTGTTTTCGCATATATCATTTAACGTTCTAAAACCTTGTAAAGGTGTATGATCAAAGTCTGGATGTAAATTCCTTGTTGCGTTTGAGTTACTTTGATTGGTTGAACGTGCTGAGGTAGTTGGTGTAGTTTGAGCATTTACTCTCGATGAAATTGTAGATGGTGTGCGAAAGGTTTGTGAGGGTGAGTTTGTCGTTGATGTTGGATTTTCATCATCATCTGTAGGGATATCGATATCTTCTTCATTTGGTTGGATTTCTTGTTCCTGATGATCATTTGTGGCTTCTAGGTTTTCAACTTTGAAGTCAAACCATTTAGGTTGATCGTTGGTATGTTCATTCAAGTAATCCTTCGAGTCCCATGCTTCATCCTCTTTAAATTTCACATCTCTACTAACACAAATTCTTTGTGTTGTTGGATCAATTAGTCGATAAGCTTTTGATCCTTGTTCCTTTCCTAAGTATACCATTTTGTTGCTTCTGTCATCTAACTTTGTCAGATGTTGTGATGGTACCTTTGCATATGCTATGCAGCCGGAAACTTTTAGATTTTCTAAGTTTGGCTTTCTTTGTTTAATCGCTTCATATGGAGTGATGTCTTCTAAGGCTTTTGTAGGAACACTGTTTAGAATGTATATTGAATGTCTAACAGCTTCAGCCCAAAAGTTTTGAGGCATGTTGGTTGCTTTCATCATGCATCTTGTTGTATACATGATTGTCCTATTTCTTTGTTCAACTACTCCGTTTTGTTGCGGTGAGTAAGGTGCGGTTAGTTGTCGTGCTATGCCATTTTCTTTGCAGTATTGAGTGAATTCGTTAGAAGTGAATTCTCCTCCACGATCAGTTCTGAACATTTTTAATGTTGTTCTTAGCTCCTTCTCTATTGTATTCTTGTATTCCTTGAAAGTATCAAATGCTTGATCCTTCGTGTTTAGGAAATACGTCCACATATATCTTGAATAGTCATCGACTAGTAAGAATATGTATCTTTTTCTAGATGGTGTTGGTGGTGTAATTGGTCCACATAAATCTCCGTATACTAAATCTAAAGGTGAGGTTGATCTACTTTTTGCTTTCTTGGGAAATGGTGCTCTAGTTTGTTTACCAACTAAACAAACATCACAGATTTGTGTTGTATGTTTAATGGCAGGTATTCCTTGAACTAACTCTCTTTGAGTCATTGATTTTAGTGATTCAAAGTTGAGATGTCCTAGTCTTGCGTGCCATAACCAAGTGTTGTCCTTCAAGTTTGCTAGTAGGCAAACAGGTGTGCCTATCTTCAGACTTTCTTTGTATAGACGGTTTCTTTGTCTCGGGACTTTCATGAAGATTTTGTTGTCCATGTCATAAAGTCGTAATTCATCGTCTTCCATTACTACTTTACAACCGATTTCGGTAAATTGTCCAAGGTTCAATAAGTTGCTTTTTACGCTTGGATTGTAATAGATTTGAGATATGATTCTTTGTTTCTCGTCATCACATTCTAATAAAATTGAACCTTTTCCTTTAATCTCTATATGAGATCCATCTCCGAATCTTACTTTTCCACTAACGTTCTCATCTAGGTCTTTGAAGTGTTCTCTCATTCCAGTCATATGATTGCTGGCTCCATTGTCTAAGTACCATAGACAATCTACATTTGTCTCTTTATATCCTACATCTTGTTAGTGTAGCGAGACAGTTTGATCTTTAAGTTTTGTTACAGGTGGGTCTTCTAATATTGCCATTAGTAAGGTAGGTTCTAAGTCCTCCTCGACAAGATTAGATTGCATACTAGTGTTTGGTTTTGAATGACACTTAGTTTCATAATGACCCATTTTATTGCATTTGTAACATTTTACTTTGCTAAGATCAATATGTGATTTATTGAAGTTGTTGTGAGAGTTTTCTCCGTTTTTCTTTTCTTCTTTAAAATTTTCGTGGTTTTTACCGTGTGAAAATTTATACTTCCCACATCCACGTCCTCTAAAGTGTTTTCCTCTATTGTCATGCCATGTGAACATCAATTTTTCTTGGTTGTCCACATGTCTTCCATTTTTAAACTTAATCCTTTCTTCGTAGGTTTTAAGTCTACCAATTGCTTCTTCCATAGTCATTTCGCTTAGGTCGGAATATTGTTCTATAGATGCGACTATTTGCAGATACCTTTCGGGTACAGCATTTAGTAACTTCCGTACTAAGGTTTCATCTTCTATGGTGTGTCCTAAACTAGCGTCTTTGTTTACTAGAGTTGTAAGTTTTGTAGTGAAGGTGTCGATTGTCTCGTCTTCCTTCATGTATAACATCTCAAAATCGGATTTGATTGTTTGAAGTCTTGCTTGTTGAACTCTGGTTTCGCCAACGTGTTTAGTTTTCAAAGCATTCCAAATTTCTTTGGCGGTTTTGTGCTTTGTTATTTGAAGTAATTGTTCTTCGGGTAAGGCTTGGTAAAGAAATGCAATAGCGGTTTTATCTTTTTTCTTATTGGGTTGAGTCGACTCAGTCGGCTCTATTGTTTCCCATAAGCTATTTGCTTCGAGGATAATTTGCATACGAATTGCCCATAATGAGTAATTCGCGGGCTTTAGGATTGGGCATTGAAATTGGGGTGTACTATTATTAGTACTAGGTTCCTTACTACCACTTTCTTTCGTCATATCTTAAAGATATTGACAATTAATCTCCAAGAAAATTTTAACACGATGTGTGTTGAAATTTCATAATTTTAATGAGCTCTAATGTTTTATTTTCCTTAAAGGTGTATAAAACTTTTTTTTATAGGACTAGTTTTGAAAGACTATCCTAGGGAGATTAAAAAAACTTAAATGTAATATCCTAAGGTTAATTACTCCTTAAAAGTTATTTCTAATATAATAAGCAGTGTAATCACTAGGTTATTATATCTAAAAAATTTGATAAAGTACTAAATTTTGTAAATTTTAAAGTAACTTATCAAACAATGAATAATATATATCTAAAATTGAAGAATATATACTATATAAAAAAATGAAAGAGTGGCGTTGTTAAAAAAATTTGGAACCTGAATGGGTTGATGGTCTAACCCGATGCCTTAAATAAAAATAAAAATCCTTGTATGTATCCCACTTAAAAAAACGAGCGCCTTGTATTTGTATATTTATTTATCTCTTTGTGAGATAAAAGGTGCGCCGTATATTTTTTCTTTTATATCTCTTGTTTTTCTTTTGAGATAAGAAAGAAAAGATGTCTCTCTTGGAGACTGTTTTTCGTCTCTCTCCTTTTTCTGGATTTGAGATCCGCTTCTTCTTCTCCTGATCTACTCGGTCAAACGCCTATGATAAGGTTGAATGGCCTTCTTATCTTCTCCGGTATGTGGTGATCTTTGTGAACACCGGATCCCTTCAATCGAAATTTTAGGGTTTCGTTTGATTTGGGGCTTTTTAGACCGTGAGTGATATGAAAGATTGGAGACTTAATTAAGTCAATTGATGGCTTAATTAACGTTCTAGGGCTTGATTCTTTGTTCGGAACAGGTGTGTTTGTTCTAATTTGAATCTTTGATTTTTTGCCCTAATTGATGACTTCGTTTAGTTTGTTTGAATCAATATGTATAAACGAGTTTTAATTCGTTTCTAATCCTATGTGGATAAAAAAATCAGTTTCGATGAAAAAGTTGCAAATAAGTTTGTTGCCGGGTTGGTGTAATCACTTGTGTGATTATTCCCCTTGATGTGACAAACGTATAGAACACAAAGATGATAACTTGATTTGTGTTCAAGTTATTTTTGCAGAAATTTTTTTTTTCCGAAACTGTTTTAGGTTCTTATTGATTCTGAAAACTAAAAACGAAACTGGTAAATGATGATTCTTGGTTAGTGTGACCAAACCGCTCTGATACCAATTGTTGGCCTCAACGATTAAGGATCTATGATCTTACTAAGTCAAAAGTCAAAATATACCAATACAGATATTGAAATAAAAGGTTCTGTGAAATATGCTTTTATATAAATCAATAATATGTCATCATTCTTTATGTTACAGAAAACTAATCTATTTATACAAGTTGAAGGGGTGTGTTGAAAGGGTATGTCGGTTAGGGAATAACTGTCGTATGGCAGTTATGTTTTGTAACTGCAGAATAGCAGTTACTTGTGTAACTGTCAAGGGTTGACTTTCTGTGTTTGACCCATTGGGTTTGACCGGGTCGTATGGGGTAAAGGGTAAGATTGGGATTAGCCCAATACAAAAAAGAATCGCAGAATCATCACCAACGAAGGACAAAAAGAGACTGTAACTGAAGAAAACATATCAGATGATCAGCAACCTCGCCGGGTCTTAAAGCAAAAACCTGGAAGAGACACTAGCTTTTACAAAGATCCTTTTACATTTAAAGAAACGAAAAAAAGTATGCGTGACTTGGTGGCATCCCCGTTTACCAAACTAATTCGTGATTATGAGATGCCTGACGGGCTCAAAGTACCAACAAATTTAAGAACATACGATGGACTTTCAGACCCTGATGATCACCTCACGGTGTTCATGGGGACCATGGATATACACAGACTCCCAGAGCCTGCATGGTGTCGTTTCTTTCATATTACACTATGTGGGGCTGCAAGATTTTGGTATGATAATCTTGCACCTGAAAGTATTGACGGTTTTCACCAACTACGTGATAAATTTAGAGCCAACTTCTTACAACAAAGAAGATTCCAGAAGACACAAGCTGAAATACTTGGTATTCACCAAAGACCAGAAGATTCCTTGAAAGATTACTTGGCACGATTCGGTAAAGAAACACTACACATGACCGATCGCTCTGAAGGTATGATAACAGGAGCTTTCATTAGCGGACTTCGTCCAGGCCGAGTTTTTAAGGACTTAATTGCCCGACCACCTATGACGCTAGAAGACATGTACATACATGTTAACAGTTTCATAAGGGCTGAAGAAGCAAATAATGCAAACCGACTTCGTGATTTTAAGGGTTGAATTACATATAAAACCCACGCACCAATCTCAAGAGATTAATAACTCGAATACTTCTGGACAATGATCCAGATCAATAATCACTTCCGAATACGATGAGATATGGTAGTAAGTAACCTTGCTTAAATTTTCTGTATTAATATCTTTTTACAATAAACATCAATGTTATTTTATATATACAGTTGACGTAACTTTTCTTACTAGATCAACATTATCTTATTTCAAAAAATAAATGTGATTCTAACAAGCAAATAGCAAAGAAAATGTTTATCTTATATATAGGTTCAAGCTGCATGATCATAGGTCATGAACAAAGGGCAGAGATCACTTCATCATGCCAAATTTGCAAAACCACTCCAAAGACAAGATATAAAGTCTGTTAAGAAACAAAATGTCATCTTTCATCCCTTACGGAGCGGGTTGACCGCTCCAATAACATAATCCCGTCATTAAAGGGATAATAAAATCCATATTAGTTCCAATTCTGAACTACAATATCATCCTGCCACAAAAGGGATGAAAAGCTATAAATGCATGTTGCAAAGATGAAAAGCTATAAATAGCCAATACACGCTTAATATATAGCAAAGTGTAAACATCTAAGCTAACACTACATCCCGCCATTAAAGGGACAAAAATCTACAAATAGAAAAAAGCGGCACGATGTGAAAACTCATCAAGCAAAGCCTCAGGACTGCTCAAAAGATGCAAAACATCATTCTGTAAAATGGCACAACACCATCAAAATAAACAACAAATAAGTTAGCGGTCGTCGTAACGAAAGTTATTTAGTGTAAAACTATTATCATATGAGTCCATACATGTTGCAGATTTATTTAACATATATGGACTAAGGGGCTTAATAAGGTTAGTAACGTATTACTACTACACATATTATGAATACATGCGGGATGTTTCAAGTATAAACAATAGGTTCATGCATGTGGACTAAAGGAGAAGATGGAAAGTACTTGGCATATTACAATGGACACACTACATGATAAGTATGCATGGAGAGCTTCATACAGAGATGTCATGAAGCCACACATACATCAGCTTCCTCTTGTTCAACTTAATCACATATTAGAACACTATAAATAGGATATTCATCATCATTCAAAGGACACAAATCTTTACATAAACACATTTCATACAATAACAAATGAGTATATCTGACTTAAGCATCGGAGCCTGCTCTCGGGGTTCATCCTCGGGGTAGTGCTAACGATAAGCTTTTTCTTGTTTCGAGTGATCTCAGGGTAACAGGTTGGAACACGAAGAAGAGTCTCGCTCCACTTTCAACCTGCATATCCGGTAGCATCATGGGACTTAAAACTTGAAACAAGTTGATGAAAACACTAAAGGCATAGCCCTTGTACTATCGTAATCAAGTATTATTTATGTTCATTTTACATATTGTTATAGAGACATGATAACACCTTCTACTAACATTTGCCTAGCGTGGATTTATATGTGTCGGAATCATGATTAAACATCTTTATTGTGTGCTATTGAATCATATGGGACGAGGCTACCTTGTCCTTGTAAAAGACACTATATTGCTAAGTCGCTTAGCATTTGAAGTCTCAAAACCTGCGGATGCTTGTTGTGCTCGACTGGCTTGATACATAGTTGGTGTGAACATTAGAGGGGCACCCGATGTAGGGTCTCGTGAACTCCCTGGAACCATCATTGGGGTTTTCTGTTGGAAAATTTAGTGCACTTGTGGGATTAGTTCACACCTTGTAATGGGTTAGGAGGTACGGAGTGTACACCCATAAGGTCCATGAACACCCTGACTCTTATAGTGGTTTGTATTGGTAGTACTGGTGAAAGTACTGCTTGGTGAAAGTAATGCTTGGTGAAAGTACTGCTTGTGGAAAATACTGCTTGTGGTTTCCACTGATAAGCAGTGTTTCCACTGATAGGCAGTGTTTCCACTGAAGTGGTGTATCCACTGATAGTGCTATGAAAGTACTGATAAGCAGTGTTTCCACTGATAGGCTGTACTTACACTGCAAGTGAAAGTACTGCTAGTGGAAAGTACTGCTTATGGAAAAGTACTGCTAAATGGCAGTTACAACTTCTTTATGACCACGTTTAATTGGTCATGTAACCACTAACGGCTATAATGGGGATAATTATGAGGCTATTAATGGGCCGATTAATACTCATAATTCCATTGGAATAGCTCAAGAGTAATCTCCTATAAATAGGAGATCTGTTTATGCATAAAGAACACACAGAAAACGTAAACACTTATTAGCGAAAGGGTTATAGAATTGTGCTTAATTCTCTAACTGCATTTGGTCTTATCCCAAGTAGATATTCGTGATACCCAGGCATTAGGGTCGAATAGTTTACTTTGGAAAGTGATCACACAATTCCAAGTGATATCCGGTAACCACCTGGTGGTATTTGTTACTGCTGATTATTGTTTGTTTCTGCTGAAACAGTTGATCGTTTCTGCTGAAGTTGATTATCTACACCCTGATTTGGGACGAATAACCACCAACAATCAAAGTAAACTATTTTGTGATAATCAATGGCAACTGCTGCAATGAAACACATGGCTTCAAACTTTGCTAAGCTGGACAAGTTTGAAGGGGTGGACTTTAGGAGGTGGCAGAAGAAGATGCACTTCTTGCTATCAAGCATGAGTGTGGTCTATGTGCTGACTACTCCAATTCCTGATGATGGTGATGATGCTACTGTGGAGCAGATCAGGAGGAGGAGCAAGTGGGAGAATGATGACTACATATGCAGAGGTCTTATTCTGAATGGTATGTCTGATTCTTTGTTTGATATTTATCAGAACTTTGAATCTTCCAAAGAACTGTGGGATTCCTTGGATGCCAAATATATGGCTGAGGATGCATCAAGTAAGAAGTTCCTTGTTAGTAATTTCACAAATTACAAAATGACTGATTCAAGACCAGTTATGGAACAATACAATGAACTTCTTGGAATACTTGGAAGGTTTACACAACACCAAATGAACATGGATGAGGCTATCAAAGTCTCTTGTGTCATTGACAAACTCCCTCCTTCATGGAAAGATTTCAAGCATACCTTGAAACATACGAAGGAGGAGTTAACTCTTGTTGAGTTGGGCAGTCATCTGCACATTGAGGAATCTCTCAAGGTGCAGGATAATGACAAGCCAAAGAGTAGCAATGCTGCTGGACCATCTGTTGTCAATATGGTAGAGCATAACAACTCTACCAGGTACAATGACAACAAAGGCAAACGCAAATATCATGACAACACAAGGGCAGATCCTAACAAGAAGGCTACACATACTTGTTGGAAATGTGGCAAGACTGGTGATAACGCTACACGCGTCGTTCGGGGTCAAGGAAACTTCCTTTTCTTCGAGCAAGTTTTATAACACCCTAGGCAGTGAACCTAATCGTTGTAGTGTAGTAATTAGGGTAAGCCACGGGTATTGACATCGTTCTCTAGGGGAATAGGAATGCTAGTAAGGAGTTACTACGCTAAGGTTAAGGTTGAGGAAGATTATTTTTTTATCTTTTTATGTTTTATGAAAATGGAAAGGTACGAATCTCGGGTATTGGATTTGGGGGGTTGGTATTTCTACCGATTACTCTACTATTATCTAATTATCTAAACTAAGGTTGTGGGAGTCTATGTCTAATTAATGTGTGCTCGTATGATAGTTTAAAGATGTGTTTACTTAGGTTGTATTACTCCTTAATTATCTCCTATTGATGGTTGAGTGTCACGTCTTATTCCTAGTTGCGTTGTGTGTCTAAAGTTGTAGGGTATGCGTTTCTCCCTAACTCTTTGAACTTACCAAAGGGTCTCGTCTACAAACCCACTAGGGATGATAAACTCGTACTCTAAGGCGCTCTTTGGATGGTTTAGCCTACAACTACTCAGGTAATTATATTCTAAGGTTCACAAAGATGAATCAAGCATTAAGTACACAACGAATGACCTATCGCATTACTAGATCATTAATCAACTAAGATAAGAAACAACCAATCAATATTCAATAATTAAGTTTCATACTTCCTAAGCAAACACACAAATAAATTAGCCGGACATGGAGAACATACAAGCATACACACAAATAATCAAAGGCATAATTGAATTAATGAAGTAAAGACTTATCTTGATGTAAGATAGGGTTTAAAACCCTAAAATACTGTACAAGACACCTTAGGTTCGGTTTTAGGTTTTTACTCCAAAGACTCTCCACACAAGACTGAAAAATTCGGATTCTATATATAAGATTACATATGCTACGGCGTCACCTTATGTTTAGTGACGCCGTCGTGTCGCCGCCATTAGGGTTTCGTCTTGGCCACGTTAACCTTGCGACGGCGTCACCTTATGTCCGTGACGCCGTCCTCTTCAGCTTCTGACGTCGTCTGGATTGCATCTAGGCCGTCTGAGTAGCGACGGCCTACTCTTTCACAACTAGACGTCGTCGCTTGTAAATACGAGTTTTGGGTTCTGGCCCGTCACAATAATTTTGGGACGGCGTCACAATGTAGCACCTGACGCCGTCGCCTTCTAATTTCAGCAACTGTGAGTGTCTCGATTTTGACTTTGGCCATTTTCTTCATATATTCGCGCCTTTTCGTCCAAATAAGTGTCATTCCAGCATTTTGCCTTCAAGAGACCTAAAAAGTGAAAAGGAACGATATTAAGCAATAACGGATACAAAAGTGATCAAATAAGGACTAAAACGACCCCTCAAAATGGTACCTTTTAAAACCTTATCAAATATCCCTACACTTTTTATTTGCTTGTCCTCAAGCAAATGTGCTTTTAGCCAATTAATTTATAAGTTAGGGGTCATGAAGCATTAATTCAAAACGGTCCACAACACATATAAGCCCCGCAAAAGTCATAACAAGCACGGAAATTACATACTAGCACCTCACATGGGGTGTTTGGATACTCACATCTCTCTCGGGTGTATATATGAAATATAACAAAATAGGAAATGGAAGATAAACACTCATTAACCGGTCCTAGTACATAGATTACCATAGGCTTGAGAATAGATCAAACCTTCATCGCTTTGGCGTAAGCACCTAGGAAAGACTATCAAAGAGGTCTTTAAAGGGTTGTAATGTTAGGCTTACGGTAGGGAAACAAAGGGTTTGGTGGGATAGGCTATATAGTGGTGGCAAGTCAAAAATCTCTTATGTTACAAGCATACGAAGAGTGGCGTTGCTAAGCCAAGACTCGACACTCTAAACTCTAGCTAACTGAAATAAACAAACATAAAATTAAAGGATAGATGTAGGATGGTAGCCCGCATGTTTTTTTTTTTTTTTTTTTTTTTTTTTTTTTTTTTTTTTTTCATACACTTTTACACTACCATCCTCTACGATAACATCAAAATACTAGGGATTTACAGGCATATCCCTACACTTGAGTTTTTATTACTCTAACACTAATTTGACCCGATTTGAAAAGATCAAAACACTTGGGGTACATTATTACGCAAACAAAGGGAATTTGAATTTTTAACGTTCCCTTCTCGTCATTTCATAAACTTTAACTTTTCCCATGAATCCCAATCGTCCCAAAACTGTATACAAAGGATATGACTCGACTTAGCAACTTATGCAAGCAACCAGATAATTGAAATAAGGGTTTAGGGTGATAACAAACATTTGCACTAAAAGTGAGTGCATAAGGGGTAGGCTAAGGCGATTTGGGTGTATTTGGGGGTGGGGTGTAAACAATGCTCTTCATTGATATTCCGAAAAAACCGAAACATCACGAGAACCGCGAAAAGGATAGGCTCTGAGGGGTTAACTAGGGGTATCGTGTACTAAAGATGAGTACAACGCAAAGGGTGTGGGGGAATTACTCAACCGAGGTGGAAGAAGTAATTATATTACGGGTATCAAACAAGGGTTTATCCTAATGCCTCTTATCATTTAGTTATTCCTAACTACACAAGTGTAGTCTCACTTGCGATCTCGGAATGCATCACAAAACAAGTTCTAGAATCTAATATACTACCGGTTCACACTCTAAGCATTGAAGATGAATGCTTTAATTCCTACTAATCTAAGGGAGATCCTCACATTTTGGTGGAATTTGGGTGGTAAAGGGTTTTTGTGCTAGTCATGCAACTTCCTATCCGTTTGACGCTTTTGTTAAGACTAATGGCCCACTCCTATATGTCATGAAAAATTTTAAATTTGGTGCCAAAATTACCCTAACCGACATTTTCTCATGGTTTATTACACAAACACAATAGGACAAAACAAATAGTCAAGGATAAGCATAGTTTCAAAGTTCCCGTTTTATTTTCCCTTCCTACACTTAAACTGAACATTGTCCCCAATGTTCCCCGAAAGTATCAAAGTTTTGATAATAGAAGGTAATTAAAAACGAAAGAAACTAATGCTCCCCTGATTAGCTCGGTAGGATCCGTGTAAAGTGGTGGTTAAATCCTTTTCAAGAAGAATTTATGCGTGAAAAGCTCCTCCAATCTTATGTAACTTCTTCTTGACAAACTAAACCTGCACACTTGAAGAAAACAAACGAAACCTTCGCGTAAAATCGGCGGTAATTATATATAAGACTCGATTTAAACTAGGATATAATGCTTGTGGAATGGATGTTTACAGAATTTCTAAGAAAATTAAGACCTGGAAAATTCCAAAAATTTATAAGTAGCTCAGAAAACGAGAAAAAGTAATCGGATGTTTTTACTCCTTCCTGACGCCGTCAGGTTATCCTGACAAAAACTGGTCTGCGATTTTCTGGAAAAAATTCTGGAAAATTTACATCTTTAGAATCTGGAAAAAAATTTTCTGCAAAACATCCATTATGACTCGATACAAGCATTTGACTCGAACAAACAAACATAAATATCTTTTCGTTAATTGTTATTCTCATGTTTACGTTTCTTTTGAAAACGTGTGTAATCCTCCCTACACTTATCCCTTATGTAAAATACCTTTATATGCAATTAAGACGAGGTTAAAAACAAAATAAAGCATTTTTACAAATTTAAACATGAGGATAAACAATTAATAAAAGATATATGACACTAACAAGCAAACAATTAAGCATGGGTTGCCTCCCACGAAGCGCTTTTCTTTATTTAAGAGTCTTGTAGCTAGACTCGTAGTCGTGCTCCTACGTACCGATATACGTAAGTCTATCCTCAACAATGTCGTAAGGATCAAACTTATCATTCAAGTTCCTAGTAGTACGTTCGGTTAAATATGCCTTTTCAAACATCTCACCATCGGGATCATAGATTTGTATCCTAATGTGCCACCTTCCATTACCATCACTAGGCGGTCTATTCCAATCCCACTTGTGTTCGGATTTCTCAACTATCCACTTATTCATGACAAGGTTAACGGGCAAGCTTCCTAGGAACTCGGTCATCTTCCTAAATACTAAGGCGTCCTCGAACGGGTTCACTTCTATGTCCCTAGCCATTTCTTGTTCTTGGAAAGTTGCTGCACTAGCAAAGGCCTTATCTAGGTAAAAAGGTCTTTGGGGGCCTATGATGTTCTTATCAATCCAAGGTCCATATCTAGAAGGCTCTCTATCCAACCCTATCTCTTGTGGGATTTCCTCATCCTTGTAGTATGTATGCTTTTTAACATCGTAAACGGATCTAGCACTCCCCTCTCCTACCACTATTTTGGACATCTTACAATCGATGATGGCACTAGCGGTAGCTAAAAATCCTCTTCCAACTAGTAATGGGCATGTCGGGTCCTTATTCATGTCTAGTACATGAAAGTCTGCCAAAAGAGTCAACTCTCCTACATGTACTACCATGTCCTTTATTATTCCTACCGGACGTGCTATACTACCGTCCGCTAGACCTAAGATGGTTTCCGTTGGTTCAATTTTACCTAGGTTGAGGCTTCTATGGAGGGACAACGGAACGAGATTGATGCATGATCCTAAATCGGCTAGAGCATCGAGTGGCTTGGAAGTTCCAAGTCTACACGGAAGAGTGAATAGCCCGGGATCGTCTAACTTCTTAGGTAAGTTGTTTCGCACAAAGGCGGACCCATGTTTTCCAAGCCTAAGTTCTAACTCATATTTTTCTTTTAAAGCATTATAATAAGGTGCATGAGCTAAGACTTCAAGAATCGGTTTTTCTTGATGGAGTTCCTTGTACTCCTCCTCTAAACTAGGTTTGGATTCTTGGCTGACGGGTTTCTCAAGAGTAGGCTTTACCAAAGGTGTCGGGCCTTGGTATCTCTTGGATGGCTTGGAACCCTTTTTGATAGCATTTACCGAGTGAACCTTGGGTGAGAGGGGCATGGATGTGCATTCTCCCATGGTGAACTAGAACATGAAGTCGATGCAATCGAATTCACTTTTGGGTTCTTTATGGTATCACTTAGGAGTGCTCCAACTTCCCGCTCATTGAAGGCTTTTAAGAGGGCATCAAGCTTGGTTGTCATCTCGCTTTGTTTTTGCTTAAAATCGGCTTCAAGCTTATTCAATCGAGTTTCTTGGGATGACAAAAATCTAGATGCAATTGCCTCAAGATTAGTGGGGTTCCCGGTATTAGAAGAATTGAACCTAGTAGGCGAACTAGATGAGCTTTGGGGTGTGCTTGAGTTTTGGTTCCACTTAAGGTTAGGGTGATTTCTCCATGAGAGGTTGTATGAGTTTCCTAAGTTGTTTTGTTCGGGTTTGAAAGTGTACCACTTCTCTCCCGCTCCGTCGGTACCTATGGAGGCGTAGTCCGCAAAAGCTTGTTCGGAGAGCCTTGTGCAATCACGAGTGTCATGGGGACCACTGCATAACTCACAAGGTAGAGTGATTTGATTCACTTGTCATGAGGACTTAGGATTTTTGTAGGAACTCATGAGGAATCTAACTTGATCTTCAAGTTCGATCATCCTACGGTCGGGAGGAGGCAAGGAGATTGCCTTAACGGTTTTGGGCAGCTCACGGGGGTCATCCCAACTTTCGTTGTCATAGAGGGCGAGGTCCTCTATTATTTCCCATGATTTTTCTGCGGTGAGATCACTAAGTTTTCCACCGGCCGCTTGGTCAATGGATCGCTTAGTGGGGAAGTTGACATGATCATAAAAGATTTGGACTTGGAGCCAAAGATCAATGCCGTGATGAGGGACTTTATGAAGTAAGTCCTTGAATCGGGTCCATGCTTCGTAGAGAGATTCACCTTGACGTTGTTGGAACATCAAGATGTCATTCCTAAGCTTAGTGGTTCTCCCCGGTGGGAAAAATTGAGCAAGGAAGCAAGAGGTAAGATCATCCCAACTTGAGATGGAGCCGGCGGGAAGTCGCTCAAGCCAATTACTAGCTTGGTCCCGTAGAGAGAATTGGAAGAGACGCAGGCGCGTGGTCTCCCGAGTAGTAGCATCAAGGTCGATGGAATCGACGATTTTGAGGAAATCCCTCAGATGCTGATTTGGATCTTCGGAACGAAGTCCATGGAATGCACATCCGTTTTGCACCAACCGGATGGTGTCGGATCGCAGGGCCGTAGTTTGGGCTTGGTCGGGAAGCTCAATGGTGTTCCTATAGCCTAGGTGGCTTGGCCTCGAGTATTCACCAAGAGTACGGGCTCTTGGCGGGTCATTTGGTGGTGGGTTGATGAATGGTAGTGGGTTATCACCTTCTATGATGAAAAGTGATGGGGTTACGAACAAAGGTTACGAAGAAGGGGGATAGACTAAGAGAAAGCTAAAAAATAAGAAAAAAGTTTACTTGATATGAATCAAGCAAAGAACCTAAATGAGGTGGACTACTAACTAGCTATTCTATTCCCCGGCAACGGCGCCAAAAACTTGATAACGCTACACGCGTCGTTCGGGGTCAAGGAAACTTCCTTTTCTTCGAGCAAGTTTTATAACACCCTAGGCAGTGAACCTAATCGTTGTAGTGTAGTAATTAGGGTAAGCCACGGATATTGATATTGTTCTCTAGGGGAATAGGAATGCTAGTAAGGAGTTACTACGCTAAGGTTAAGGTTGAGGAAGATTATTTTTTTATCTTTTTATGTTTTATGAAAATGGAAAGGTACGAATCTCGGGTATTGGATTTGGGGGGTTGGTATTTCTACCGATTACTCTACTATTATCTAATTATCTAAACTAAGGTTGTGGGAGTCTATGTCTAATTAATGTGTGCTCGTATGATAGTTTAAAGATGTGTTTACTTAGGTTGTATTACTCCTTAATTATCTCCTATTGATGGTTGAGTGTCACGTCTTATTCCTAGTTGCGTTGTGTGTCTAAAGTTGTAGGGTATGCGTTTCTCCCTAACTCTTTGAACTTACCAAAGGGTCTCGTCTACAAACCCACTAGGGATGATAAACTCCTACTCTAAGGCGCTCTTTGGATGGTTTAGCCTACAACTACTCAGGTAATTATATTCTAAGGTTCACAAAGATGAATCAAGCATTAAGTACACAACGAATGACCTATCGCATTACTAGATCATTAATCAACTAAGATAAGAAACAACCAATCAATATTCAATAATTAAGTTTCATACTTCCTAAGCAAACACACAAATAAATTAGCCGGACATGGAGAACATGCAAGCATACACACAAATAATCAAAGACATAATTGAATTAATGAAGTAAAGACTTATCTTGATGTAAGACAGGGTTTAAAACCCTAAAATACTGTACAAGACACCTTAGGTTCGGTTTTAGGTTTTTACTCCAAAGACTCTCCACACAAGACTGAAAAATTCGGATTCTATATATAAGATTACATATGCGACGGCGTCACCTTATGTTTAGTGACGCTGTCGTGTCGCCGCCATTAGGGTTTCGTCTTGGCCACGTTAACCTTGCGACGGCGTCACCTTATGTCCGTGACGCCGTCCTCTTTAGCTTTTGACGTCGTCTGGATTGCATCTAGGCCGTCTGAGTAGCGACGGCCTACTCTTTCACAACTAGACGTCGTCGCTTGTAAATACGAGTTTTGGGTTCTGGCCCGTCACAATAATTTTGGGACGGCGTCACAATGTAGCACCTGACGCCGTCGCCTTTTACTTTCAGCAACTGTGAGTGTCTCGATTTTGACTTTGGCCATTTTCTTCATATATTCGCGCCTTTTCGTCCAAATAAGTGCCATTCCAGCATTTACCTTCAAGAGACCTAAAAAGTGAAAAGGAACGATATTAAGCAATAACGGATACAAAAGTGATCAAATAAGGACTAAAACGACCCCTCAAAATGGTACCTTTAAAAACCTTATCAACTGGTCACATTAAAAGGGACTGCAAGGGTGTTAAAGTTGGTGGTAAAGTCAATGGATCAGGCACTAATGGTTCAGGGAGTGGTGGTTCAGCCAACTCACTGAAAGGTCAGAATATGTTTAATAAGTCTTTTCAGATTTATTATGTTACATATGTATCTGAATCTTTTTATGTGCAGGATGATGATGTTGCGTGGTGGGTTGACTCTGGTGCAACAGTTCATGTGTGTAAAGATAGAAGCTGGTTCAAGACTTATGAGTCACTGAATGATGGTTCTATTCTTCACATGGGAAATGAGTCAACAGCCTTGGTGCATGGTCGTGGTTGTGTAGATCTTAGGTTTAGTTCTGGAAAGATTGTAACTTTGTTTAATGTTATTCATGTTCCTGATATCAGGAAGAACTTGGTTTCAAGTAGTGTTTTGAATAATCATGGATATAAACAAGTTATTGAATCTGATAAATTTGTTCTCTCTAAATGTGGTGTTTTTATTGATTTTGGTTATTTATGTAATCAAATGTTCAGGCTTAATATTACCACTAACAGTGTTATTTCAGCTTTTGTGACCACATATGATCAGACTGATTCTACCCTGTGGCATGCTAGACTTGGTCATGTTCACTATAAAAGAATGAAAGATATGTCTAGGGATGGTTTAATCCCTGCTTTTGACATGGACACTGAAAAGTGTAAAACTTGCATGTTGACCAAGATAACCAAGAAACCCTTTCAGGGTGTTAGTCGTGAGACTAAGATCTTGGAGCTTATTCACAGTGACCTGTGTGATTTGCATGCCACTCCTTCTTTGGGGAATAAGAAGTACTTTGTGACATTTATTGATGATGCTTCTAGATTTTGTTATGTCTATCTATTACATACCAAGGATGAAGCATTAGATAAATTCAAAGTGTTTAAAACTGAAGTTGAATTACAACTTGGGTCTTTGATCAAAAGATTAAGGACTGATAGGGGAGGTGAGTACATGGATACTCAGTACTTTCAGTCTGTTGGTATTATCCATGAAACTACTGCTCCCTATACTCCTCAGCAAAATGGTATTTCTGAAAGGAAAAACAGGGTGCTGAAGGAGATGGTTAATTCCATGTTGTCCTATTCAGGACTGAGTCAAGGGTTCTGGGGTGAAGCTATGTTAACAGCTTGCTATTTATTAAATAGGGTTCCAAATAAAAGGAACAAGGTTACCCCTTATGAACTCTGGACTAAAAGGAAACCCAACCTGAATTATCTCAAGGTTTGGGGTTGTAGGGCTGTTGTAAGACTCCCTGATCCAAAGCAAAAGACTTTGGGTGAAAGAGGCATTGACTGCATCTTTGTTGGATATGCTAAGCATTCCAGGGCTTTTAGGTTCTATGTTATTGAACCTAATGAACATGTTTCAGTTAACTCAATAATTGAATCAAGGGATGCTGACTTTGATAAGAATAGATTCTCATCAGTCCCAAGACCAAGTCAGAGGATTCCTAATGGAACTCATGACACTGGTGTATCAGAGGTCCCTGATGGTGAACCATCAGTGGTCCCTGATGAGGTTGTGGTTCAGCAACCTGAACCTGTGCTCAGGAAGAGCAAAAGGATTAGGACTCCAAAGTCATTTGTGCCTTAGTTTCAGCTGTATTTAGTTGAAGGAACAAGGGATGAGGTCTCTGACCAATACTCCTATTGCTTCATTGTTGAGGATGATCCCAAGACATTTGAAGAAGCAATGAAGTCCCAGGATATTGCTTTCTGGAAAGAAGCAATCAATGATGAGATGGATTCCATCATGGGGAACAACACTTGGGTGTTGGTTGATCTACCACCTGGTTGCAAACCTTTAGGTTGCAAATGGATTTTCAAAAGAAAAATGAAGGTAGATGGAACTATTGAAAAGTTCAAGGCTAGACTAGTCATTCAGGGCTTTAAACAAAAGTCAGGAATAGACTATTTTGATACTTATGCCCCTGTGGCTCGTATCAGTACCATAAGACTGCTGATTGCTATGGCATATATTCACAATCTGGTTATTCATCAGATGGATGTGAAAATAGCTTTCTTGAATGGTGAATTGGAAGAGGAGGTTTATATGAACCAACCTCAGGGCTTCATCATGCCTGGCAATGAAAACAAGGTGTGTAAACTGATTAAGTCTCTTTATGGACTTAAGCAGGCACCTAAGCAATGGCATCAAAATTTTGATGAAGTGGTTTTGTCTAGTGGTTATGTTCTTAACCAGGCTGACAAATGTGTATATAGCAAATTTGATGAATCTGGTAAAGGAGTCATCATTTGTCTATATGTTGATGACATGTTGATCTTTGGCACTGACCAAAATCAGGTTGACCTGACAAAGGAATTTTTGTCATCAAGGTTCTCCATGAAAGACATGGGGGAGGCTGATGTTATCCTTGGTATAAGGATTAAACATGAAAGTAAAAGAATTTCTATCTCTCAGTCTCATTATATTGAGAAGGTACTGAGGAAATTCAATTACTTTGATTGTACTCCTGTGAGTACACCTATGGATACTTGTGAGAAGCTGATGCCTAATCATGGCAAGGCTGTATCTCAACTTGAGTTATCTAGGGTAATTGGCTGCCTGATGTATGCCATGACTTGTACAAGACCTGACATTGGTTTTGCAGTGGGAAAATTGAGCAGGTATACTAGTAATCCTAGTGCTCATCACTGGCAAGCAGTTCAGAGGGTACTGAAGTATTTGAAGAGAACTATGGATTATAGTCTCTCATATACTGGTTACCCATCAGTGTTGGAAGGTTACACTGATGCAAGTTGGATCAGTAACACTGAAGACAATTCGTCTACCAGTGGCTGGGTATTCCTACTTGGTGGAGGTGCAATTTCTTGGGCATCCAAGAAACAAACTTGCATCACCAGTTCAACAATGGAATCTGAATTTGTGGCTCTAGCAGCTGCTGGTAAAGAAGCTGAATGGTTGAAAAACTTGCTTCTTGAGATTCCATTGTGGCCTAAACCTATAGCACCTATTTCTATCCGGTGTGATAGTGCAGCTACATTGGCTAAGGCTTATAGCCAGATGTACAATGGTAAGTCTAGACACTTAGGTGTCAGACATAGCATGATTCGTGAGCTTATCATGAATTGGGTGGTATCTATAGAGTTTGTGAGATCTCAACAGAACTTAGCTGATCACTTGACGAAGGGTCTGGCTAGAGACTTGGTTATAAAGTCTGCTAAAGGGATGGGTTTAAGTCCAACTTAGTCACTGAATGCTAGGACACCCAACTCCCTCCTGAGGAAACTTAGGAGCTGAGTTCAATGTGGAAAGCTGAACATTCAGTGGACTGGAGCACATGTTTTATTTACATCCCAAGGTTGTGCTCAGAACCTGTTGAAAGGAGGATGAAGTCTTTACTTCTTAATGGTTAATTTTCTTTGAAAAAGTGCTTGGCAGGAGCATGACTAAAGAGGAACCACCTATGTAAATGTTGAAGTTTTGCGGCTTCAGGAAGCTTTGGACTTTTAGCTTTTACAACATTTATGAATTTGGATATGGACACATGGCTTGTATAGTGTCAGGAGCTTTTAAGTGTTTGAAAACTTGTGTGTATTTTATCTTCAGGTATTCAAATGGGTTGAAGGGTTCAATTCTTAGAACACCCTGATTCTCGAATATTTGAACGTGTAATTTACTAAGATGGAAATTCAATCCTCAGGACATTTTCGTTTATGCACATGTTTTGATTGATGTTTATTCTTCATGCAAAGGAAGTGAACTAAATTTGGGGAGGATTGTTGGAAAACTTAGTGCACTTGTGGGATTAGTTCACACCTTGTAATGGGTTAGGAGGTACGGAGTGTACACCCATAAGGTCCATGAACACCCTGACTCTTATAGTGGTTTGTATTGGTAGTACTGGTGAAAGTACTGCTTGGTGAAAGTACTGCTTGTGGAAAGTACTGCTTGTGGTTTCCACTGATAAGCAGTGTTTCCACTGATAGGCAGTGTTTCCACTGAAGTGGTGTATCCACTGATAGTGCTATGAAAGTACTGATAAGCAGTGTTTCCACTGATAGGCTGTACTTACACTGCAAGTGAAAGTACTGCTAGTGGAAAGTACTGCTTATGAAAAAGTACTGCTAAATGGCAGTTACAACTTCTTTATGACCACGTTTAATTGGTCATGTAACCACTAACGGCTATAATGGGGATAATTATGAGGCTATTAATGGGCCGATTAATACTCATAATTTCATTGGAATAGCTCAAGAGTAATCTCCTATAAATAGGAGATCTGTTTATGCATAAAGAACACACAGAAAACGTAAACACTTATTAGCGAAAGGGTTATAGAATTGTGCCTAATTCTCTAACTGCATTTGGTCTTATCCCAAGTAGATATTCGTGATACCCAGGCATTAGGGTCGAATAGTTTACTTTGGAAAGTGATCACACGATTCCAAGTGATATCCGGTAACCACCTGGTGGTATTTGTTACTGCTGATTATTGTTTGTTTCTGCTGAAACAGTTGATCGTTTCTGCTGAAGTTGATTATCTACACCCTGATTTGGGACGAATAACCACCAACAGTTTTCATCGACTTTGGCCTTGGCATGCAATTGTTAACTTGAACAGGCATAGATGAGTTGCGTTGACCGAGTGCTGATAGGTTAAAGACATTTAACTGACTGGGCTTAGATAGGTTAAAATAACCCTGCATAGGTGTACCTGGCGGTGTTACCATCTGAGCCATCCCAAGATGTTCTAATACATCAATGCGATTACGCGAACAATCCAAAACTGTTTAGTTAATAGCTAGATTTGACAAATTTCTTTGGTAGTTTTCATATTCAAAATGCCAATTTTCATATCAAAATGGGGAAATATAGCTACAAAATAAGCTGATATAGCAAACAAACGGATTCAAAGCTGTCCAAAAGTGTACTTAAATGCTTAAAAACTTCTACGTCATTTTATTCAAGATTTTTGTCAAAACAATATAACTTCTGTAAACATGTTTATCACACTAATTATGTCTAACAATGGTCATATTTGTTAAGTTTTGCTTTCACGATCACAGAGTTGAGGGGGCTTTAATGCCGCATTTAAACTTTTATAATTTGCAAGTATCTTTTTCAAATCAAAATAGTGGACTTTTGAGAAGCATGTAAAAGTTACTACAAGAAACCTAATATAAAGTGGCGGCAATAACTTTCAAAAAGCACATCCAAATATTTCTTGGGAAAGAAATCAGTGACCTCATTCCTGGTAATAATGGATTCATTCCAGGCATAGGGATCACATATGTTGTTACTTAGAATCAATTCTGACTTTTATAAGGGGTGACTGCCACTGGTGTGGTGAGCACAAAACCGATGAACCGATTTGAAACTAAAAAAACTGAACAAGTCGAATAGAAAAACCGCCCCAGTTGACAAACCGATGGTGGTGGTTTTGCTTTTTATAAAGACCGATTGTTTGGGGCGGCTTTCGGTTTCATTCAAAAAACCGAACCTAGAAGACTGCTCCACCCGACCTTTATATTCTATTAAATAACTTTATCTAGATAAGAGATTTGATATTTAATTTCATTGATTTGAGTATACAATTGTATCTAAAAAAACAATAGTCTTGATTATTATCTATACACTCAAATTTGATCACTTTATAGATATTATATTTTTGTTTTCAAACAATATTGTTCTTTGAATGTAATGGTGGAGGAAAAACGCAAAAAACGTGAATTTATACTTTAAATTCTTATTTGGTTGTTTTGTAATATATTTTGTAGCTTTGGATTGTTAGAAATTATGCTATTGTTGATATTTGTTTAAATATTTTTGTTTGAAAACCTGGAATCGTAAATTTATATAAAATGAAAACTTTCTTATTGTCAAGTAAGAAAAACCCAAAACCGAACTGATCCAATGTCAAAAATCGAAAAATCAAAAAATCTGAAACCAAACGTTTTGTAGTTCTCAAAAACTTAAATATACGGTTCGGTTCGGTTTTTGGTTTTAACATAAAACCGCACCGCCCCATTCTCACCATTTTATTAGCCAACCAGGCGGATCAATATTTTGCATCACAAAATTTGAGCTTGTTAGTTCAATTTGGTTTTCGTCAAATGTTTAATATTGTACTTCAACAAATTCTTCATAAATATTAATCTCAACACAAGTTATTTTGAATGGTTATAGAAAAAAAATAAGAGCTTATATAAGTTATCAAGCAATCCACAAAAAAAAATAAGAGCTTATATAAGTTATCAAGTACCCATATTTTGGTACTTAAACAAAATCAACATAACACCCCAACAACATATTAGCAAGAACAACTTTGTTCTTTACTCCATGTGGGATTGAAAACATAAAACCAAGCTTACACAAAAGTAACCCTATAACACTTTTGTTGTCTTAATGTATCATTTGTGTTCTTTTTGTGCGTTGCTCTAGAGATATGATAACATATTTTATAATTGTTAGTCATTTTGTACCCAGTGACGGACCCAAAAAAATCGAATGTGGGGGGCAATTTTTTTTTTTTTAACGATAGCAACAAAATGCGAAAGAAAAAACTAGAATCGTAATGATAAATCGAGTATTTTTACTTAGACATCAACGATTTATAAGGCTTTAAAGAGTTAAATGTTGGATTTTAGTATATGGGTGGGGGGCAATTTGAGTTTTTAGTGGGGGTCACTTTCGAAAAAAGGTCAAAATAAAATAAAAATTACACTAAAATATCAACTTTTTCGGCTAGCCATGGGGGGCGCCTGCCCCCCACATTTATTAGCTAGGTCCGTCCCTGTTTGTACCTATGTAATTTGTTGACTGTAGTTTTGGTTTTAAAAAACCTTATTTTTGTGTGTTTTCTTTATGATATACCAAAATATCAAAAGATACGTTGTACAAACGAGTTAAATGAGTTAGGTTAGTATATCCGATTCATTTTCTTTTCTAACACTCGTCATTCTCTTATACGTATAAAACCGAACGTCAGTTCGTTTTTAAATTATTATTTTCACTTTGTGCTAAGCGTGGTATGGTGGGCTTTGGGCCAGTAACGTTTTTTATCTGTGGCCCTGCAGTCCGTCTTTGGAGGCCAAAAAAGAGGCGATTATTTGTATGTTACCGCCTCTGTCACAAGTTCAACTCATCGCCTCTCAGTTACGAAGATCAATCAGGTTAGCTTCTCTTTTGGGTAATCGATTATTGGCTTATGATGGGAATAAAAGTACGTTTTGTTTGGCTTAGTCGTTCTTTATCTTCTTTTTAACTCTCTTAATTTCCACTAATCTTACGTATCTTTAGAAAGTGTTTGCAATATATTGGTTGTAAGTTTCAGTTATTTGCTGATTTTTTTTTTCTTTTTTTTTGTACGTTTGGGTGTGTTCTTGATTCAAAATTAATGTTTTTATAAAAAGTTTATATTTTATTGTTTTTTTTGGTTTAGTTTTTGCAGTTTTCAACTCAAATTCATAGGTGGGATTGCTTCAAGATACTAAAGTTTGGTAAGCAAAACATCAAATAAAGATGTTAGGCCAGCAATTTACAGTCATATACTGCTTATTGTTATATATATTAGTATCAATAAGTTAACTAATGGTCCTTAAAGATACGTTGCAATCCCAAATATCCCCTCACCTGATCGAAAAACATATCTACAAACAATAGGCATTATTTATTTCGCAAGTGTTTCTGAATATTATGCAGTTGGTTTTATTAAAACGTATAGCCCATGACGGTATGTTGTTTATCTTCTCCTATAATGTCTTAAATAACATTTTTAACAAGCATGCATTTGTCTGGAGTAAATGTATTACCAGTAATACCAACTTTTTTTGCTTTCAAATACGGTCGATGGGATAGGTTAGGCTAACTTTTGGCACCATATCCTTACAGGCACAAAACAAAGGTTACAAAAGGAATTTCGTTTGCCGACTTCCATTAGCGGTAGCAGGCAGACGCGTTCACCTACTCAAGGTAACTTGCGGTGTCAGTTTTCATCTTCGTACATTGTTGAATACGGGGTACGTTTTATGGTTAACCTTATGGCAGCCTTTCCACAATTATTTATGATAGGTATGGTATTAGTAGCAACACTGGGGCAAGCGACATGATCTCACAAACAAACAACGATCGCAATGGTCAGGCGCCAACGGGTGCCATACTGCAACAACTTTTCCTCGGGGTGAGTTGTTACTGGCACTTTTTGGTTGTGTTATATCATTGTGTTACTAATGTCAGTGTGTACGCAGTTGCATAAATATGTCGTTTCTATATTAGTGTCAAATCTGTTTTACGAAAGTAGTAATAATAATATCCTTATTCGCACAGTTGCATATATATGTGGTTTTTATGTTAGCGTCGAATTTGTTTTTGTAGGACGTGTTAATAGTTAGATTCATCAGTCTCTAAGTTGTTGCTGATAGCAGTTGGGGGACAGATGTCTGTTTGACATTTACATTCTCAACATAAATAAGAGATTTACTCGTAGAGTTACAACTAAAAGAAAAGTATTACCAGATCGAGGGATGTAGGTATGGTTAGATACAACTAGAGCTGATACAAGGGTGAGCACATGTGGTAATATTTCTCTCTAATCTATATCTGTAATAAAACAAAACTTTTGGTGAACGTCGATTATCAGTTTGGTAAATGCTTGAAAGTTGCATCGCGTTTACCTCATGTGATGCTACACCCATCGATACCTAATGTCACACAATCACATGATGATGGTAACAAAATTAAGAAAAATATATAAAACTTAAGATAATATAGGCGTCGGCAAGGTATATAACAATTCGTTTTTTTACATTAACGGGTCGTCTGGGATATCTTATTAGTCATTTTCAGTAAATCGACCACTTTTTACCTAAAACAGTTTGGCGATTGTTAAAACTGATACCACAGTTTCTTCGTCTTTGTAACCGTCTTATGGTGCCTTTTCAGTGATTTAATATAATGATGTTGCCCCTCACGGCTGACCGAGTTTGATGCTTCCACCATTCTCACACTTCTTAATTGTAAGCTTCTCCACATTTCATTCATTTTTTTTTATGTATTTGATGATGGACTCCTTTTTTTTCTATGATAGGAATTTGCTTCAGTTATGTGTACGAAAAATTAGCATTAAAATACGTTGTGATAGAGAAAATTTCTATTAGCATAACATGTTAATAGAAAATTTCTATTAGCTTCATTTATGTCTACGAAAAATTAGCTAATATTGACCAATGCTAATAGAAAAATGGGCAGGTGGAGTAACGGGTGGTAAAATGGGCAGGTGGAGTAACGGGTCAAAATGGACAATTATTAATAGGGATTGAAACGGGTAGGTTTAACATTTTTTTTCTTGAGTTATACCATTTCGGTAGTCAGTCATTGGACTAATATTGCTTTAAAAAAAAAATTAATTTTTTCTCTAAAATGATTTTGGCCGTTGTCTTATCAGGAGGATGCTTATACCACTGCATCAAAAGCAAATTTGTCTGATGAAGATAACAGAAGTTGTGAAGGAAAGGCCGGAAAAAGGTATGTTACATTTTCGGTGGCTTAAGTTTGAACTGGTATTTAGTTCATATGCTTCTATTGTACGTGTTATCTACAATTCTTATGTCTCAACACAACACATCATTTTACTTTACTGTTACTGATTGCTTACTTAAACAACTTATAGCCTTATACAAGGGGTTGATTAGTTTGTCGATTACGATTTTAAGAGCTATTATTTTAATAATAATACACTTTCAGATCAAAGACATTAGCTAATAACTACGACATATGTAATATTTTTGACAACAATGTATATAAGGTCCCAAAAATAATTTTTAAAAAACTCCGTCCCAAAAAATTTTTATGAAAGGGAGACAATATTCTTTGTGATTGATTTAGAATTGAAATGTTATTTCTTTTGTAGGGTTTGTTTGACACAAATGGAGATTGGATCATTTACTGAATCGAGCAAGCACCCACTCTCTCGATCAGCCCGTGTTGACAACATTTGAATGTATGGTTTGTGGTTGTATTCGTTTGATTTAAAGTTTTATGTTTGAACGATCTGAAGTATCTTTTGTAAACAACAACTAATACAATGTAACTATCAATAGCCTCCGCCGCAACGCGGCGGGGGGTTTGCATCTCGTTTTATAATATTTTTAAAAAAAAATGCAGCAATGGCATTAAACCCAAACAAACAAACTAAAAAAGCAGGCATCTCAGCCCCCCAAACAAGATGATTTGTTTGAATTGATCTTTAAAGATAGTTAATTTGACGTTTCACAAAAATCTTTTGTTGAATTGTTCTCATTAAAAAAGTTGATGGTTAAAAATTTTCCACAAAACTTGAAAGTTGTAAAGAAAGTAAATCCAACAAATTTTGAGTTTAACACCAAAATTTGAATTTCACTTAGAACCAATTAAAATATTGATTTTGAGAAACTTTTCGCCAAACTGTAACCTCCTAAAAAATTGATTCTATGTAATTTGTTGGCTGTAGTTTAGGTTTTAACACACCTTACTTTCGTGTGTTTTCTTTATGATCTACCAAAATATCAAAAGATACGTTGTACAAACTAGTTAAATGAGTTAGGCTATTGTACCGATTCACTTTATTTTCTAACCCTCGTCATTTTTATAATATTTAAAAAAGAAAAAAAAAAATGGCATTAAACCCAAACAAACAAACAAATACAAGAAACAGGCATCTCAGCCCCCCAAACAAGATGATTAGTTTGAATTGATCTTTAAAAAGAGTTAATTTGATGTTTCACAAAAATCTTTTGTTGAATTGTTCTCATTAAAAAAGTTGATTTTTAAATTTTTTCCACAAAATTTGAAAGTTGTAAAGAAAATAAATCCATCAAAATTTGAATTTCACTTAGAACCAAAATATTGATTTTAAGAAACTTTTAGCCAAACTGGAACCTCATAAAGTATTTTAAGAAATTTGACTTTAAGATACGTCAATTTCAAATTATTTTGATGAATTTAAGACAAAACGACTATAGGCAACTTGATTAAATCAAATAACCACTAGAGAAGCTTTTAAATCGACAAATCATTTGTTCAGGCACTTACTGCGTATCACACATGTTCATAAAAGCAGAAGGGCTAAGCAATCCCAAACACCCTCATAAGTGCTTATTAATCGTATGAGGCTGCAACTGATTATAGTCCGATAAACACTTTCAATAAGTAAATTAAATCCCAAAACCCGTGTACAATATCATGTTATAAGCAAGTCCAAATTTAAACAAGGCGAGTAATCAACTTAAAAGTCCCTTCTTCATTGTATGGACAACAGTTACAAATTGTACATATGCAAACTTGGTTTTTAACATAAAAGAACGTATGTTGACTATTTGACTTTAAGATGTTCAAGGACTCAAACGGTTGAGTTTTTAAATTCCATAAAACACGATTTGTTGACTATTTGATTTCAAGAAGGTCAAGGTAGAATTTTATTGAGAATTTTGATCGACATCAAACTAATTAAACTACATTATTTTGGTTAAGTTAAGACAAAACTACTAAGGAAGACAATTCTGCCGTTGAATTGAATTATGTTATATAGACCACTTTATTAAACCAAATGAACGTTGTGTATAAATATAAGTTATTCTATTTATGAAGCTTTTGTTTGAGTACATCACTGATAAAATGTGAAGTGTGAACAACCCATAAAAAAATGTATCTATATATTAAACCCAATGGCAATGATATTTTCGTAAGACTAATAATTAGTTCATGTTATGAGTTTTCATATTTGCTTCTTAAAGAAGTGATTCTTTCATATCAACTCCACACATGAGACGCTAGATGCGTCTAGTTCCACTAAATTTTAAAATAGAATTGCATGTATATTCTTTCAAAGACTCAAAATTACGTATATATCAAATTAAAAGTATAATAACATGTATATATATCCTTCTAAAGCATTAAAAATGACACACATGTCCAATTTATAAAATTGTATACTTATAAAAACATGTTTCATTTTGAATTGTCTACTATCCCCTTGTCTATAAGAGTTATTAGAGCATGAGGTATCATGACGAGAAGAGGCTCGCCACTCCGCCTTGCCATAGCCTCGCCGCCACACTGAGGACCTCCGCCGTCATTCGTCGTGCGTTGGTTCGTCGTGCAGACAACGAAGGTATTTCCACTATTTTGTGTCAATGAATGAATGAATTTTAGTTTTTATGAATGAATTGGTGGGACCCAAATGTGTTGGGTTTTACTAATCATAACAATTATTAAAAACAAGTAAACATCATCAAAGCATGCAGCGGAAGTAATAAAAATAATACTTGTAATTGAATTAACCGAATAAAAGAATATGCGTACCTTTTAGCAATTCAAGAAACACACGATATCAAGAACAATGAACAAAACCCTAAACCCTAAATTAGGGTTTATATAATTCGACCCTTTTAAAAGTCGACTACCAAGATAGCCACAAACACAATTGTATTTGTTCTTCGTTCTTGTACACACGTACTAATATCGAATTGAAGTGAAAAGCTAGGTTCTTGAATCACAAATAATTGTTTCTTGTAGTTGGAAAATCGAATCCCTTGGGTGGGGATGGTATACGATCGGCCAAGGACAAGAGGAGAGGAGAGGAGAAGAAGTTAGGTTTCTTTGGTGATCCAAGATTAGAATTATGAATACAAGGGGTTTCTATTTATAGGTTTCTAATAACTTGGTGACCAAGAATAGCCTCCCCTGGGCTTTTGCAAACCCACGACCGGTCAAGGACCCCAAGGAGGGATTCTAGATCTTTCTTGTCCACTAATTTCATCTCTAGTCCTTGTAGTTTACATTTAACGACCGTTAGTCTAAACTCGTTAAATATTAACTATCGTTAAGTGTTTATTTCGTGACTAAATAATTAATAATAACATTTATATATTAATTATTCTAAACATCAATTCTCATACGTAATGTGTGCAATCCTGAAGTCTCGAGTTCGAGTCTGGTCATACGCATATTAAAAATATCCATAAACCTTTCAGCTCCCACTTGGATATTACTTAATATAGTAATGACATTGGTTTAGTCTAGCTTAACACGCCAATGCCCCCAGATCGAATCGAGTATGGTCTCCTGGAAAAACCATTTAATGATTCATCATTTTTATTTATCCTTTTACTTATAATACTTCATTAACTGTGAATATGGATCGAGTCATTTCACAAGTTAATATTTTGTTTCTCGTTATATCTGATTGAACAAGATTACCAAATCATCTGAACGTATTCCATATAGATCTTGGGTAAGGCCTTACAAACATCTTGTCAACACTACGAGGGGCCCAAACAATATTATGCTTCGAAACAAATTCAAAGGAGCAAATTCTCTTGACTACAAGCAAAACTCATGAACTTTGCAACACTTCTGAAAATTGCCCTTTTAACCACCTTTTACGGATAGCGTTAGACTATTTCACACAAGTGTACTACATTCATAACAGTTATCTGGTATCTCAAGTCTGAGGATAAATATACATGTTTTACTTAATGACAAAGATCCATAAAGTACAATCATGTTAAGTTGGGATCTGTCCTATATTCAATTCATTGAATATCATGTGAATTTGGCATGTCCCACGCATCAATATATTTTAAGTATATTCTACCAAAACTCAGATTTGTCTTAATTTAATGACATTCCCATATCATTGATCGACAACGGACTTTTAGAATAACATAAGTTCACGGATTAATCATGCAAATATAGGATATAATATTAAGAAAATGAAAAATAAACATAACCAATATTTTATTTCATTTAAATAATATTTGTTCAAAACATCCCTTATCCAAATACTAAATAGATCAATGCATGATAATACTGGTTAATGAATTATGTCTCAAGTAATGACAATCATACTTGTTGACAAGGCATAATTTCAACTAACTTTGATCTATTGAAATTTTGAGAATACTTATTTCAAGAATTCAACTAGTGAAGTTCTTGCTTGTGTGCATTCAAATTAATATGATATTGCTACATAATATTTCATAAAGTGTGTGACATCCTCAACCACCAATTTATGACAATCAAACTTTAAAACATTTTAAAGTTTAAAGTATTTCTTTTTTTTATTGTATAATGCAACTATGCTCTTAGTTGAGCACAACTAGTTCACATGGCCATTTACAAGGATGAAATCCTCCCATGACTAGTATTGAGTGTCATCTCAATTATACCAGCATCATTGTATTCAAAACAACAATATGCTCTTTAAAATCTCCGTAAACTTCAATATCTACAGTGTAATGTTTGATGCCTTCCAAAACTTTCAAGTTTGTTGGCTATGACAATTACGCAACAATTGTTGTATTGCTCATCCATAGAATTTTGAGAGCAACTCCAGGCTGAGGAATGTAATTCTAGATTCAAACATATTCTATTAGAATATTCATTACACTAGTTATCTAATAACTTCATTAGATATCAATGTTGTCAAATCATCTTGCATTCAAGCATGATACAACAATAACATGATGTACATGAAAAATCCTTGTGTCAAACTAAGATTTCATTCATGTTCTACATATCCATTTTCCAAATGATATATCGTGTTCTATATTAGACTCATTTATATAATACCGCACATGTTTACTAACAATAAACATATACTCCAAGGTTGTATGTTTTATTTTCTAAATCTTTCAAGTGAAGTTCCATTCTCAACTAAAACTTAACATTTAGCTTAGATGGAATGTTACTACCCACAACATATAAGATTTAAAGAAAATAAACATAATACTCCCACTAGCTTTCAGGGATACTTAGAAATTATCTTATTTTAATTTTAAATCAAAACTTGGATTTAACAGTTAAACATAAGAATCATCTCCTAGATGCATGCGTATATCCTTTCATGGATTCTTGCAGTTTGTACATTTCCAAAGATTATTTGAATTCACAAAATCCTTTCGATTACTTACCGTCCTCGCTCAAGTAATCACACAAGAAAGAGTTTTGATATTCATTGTCAAATTTCATATAGATGAAACTAAGTATGAAAATCACAATCTTTATATATTTAATGTGCCAAGGAAAGAATATTCAATTACAGTTAATTGCTTAAGTGTGATTAATAATCTTGTCACAAGTCATGCATTAAACACATGTACAATATTGTCCATATGATTTCTACACAAAGATTTAAACCACTAGGGTTTTCCTTCCTTTGAAGAAACTCATCTTTATTAAGATAAACCAAATTTCCAAAGTTGATTATCATTATGGACAACATCTTAACATTCATAGTATGAATATTTTACCACAATTCAATATTAGGTAATATATCATTATGATTAACAGGTTTATCATGATCATGTAATTCATATTTCTCATCATATCAAATATCTGAGATATCCTTGCAGATCTATGAATGAGAATTCCATCATCTTGAGGTCTATCAGATTTGACCTCATCATGATGTTCACTAGTATGTTTTAGAAGATTATGTGTTTTGTAATTGTAATTTAATCTCTTCAAGATCTAAACAAAACTCCCACTTGCTTTTGTAATTTAAAGACTATCTATAAATACTTTAGCAATTAGAACAACACTAAATTGTTTTCTTTTGGGATATTACAAAACACATTGACAGTTCGTGAATATCGTTTATTAATAACCTACTCCATAAGTAGTTTTAACAAAACAGAACTTTAATATAAGACTCAATGTGATTCATCACATTCCATACTAAAATGGTGTCTTATTAATCTTCTAGGCTTGAGTTTTATTAAGTATATCCAATCAATACTCAATTTTCTTACCTTGATAACTTTTGGAAGAAAAGAATATATAGTTATCTTGAATGAAACAATATAACAAATGTTTGATTCTTCTAACTGAACATTCCATATACATACAGTATTTCATTAGAATTAATATTGTAAGACAATCTAACAATATGTAAGATAAACATATTCCGTTTGGCTTATCTATTTACCAACCGAATCATCTTAATGGTAAAATAAAATTCCAAACCAATTGCATGCTTTATAACACAAGTACTTTTTATCAAGTCACTTTATGTCCATGTCTCAACAATAAAACATAAACAGTTATAATCCCATTATACTTTATAAGTCACTTACCAATGACTTTATGTCTTAATAAGAAGACTTAATAAGTTAACGTATTACTTTATATTATAAGTCTTGTAATAATTAAAAGACTTTATGTTTGTGACTTTACAAAGAAACACATAAACATTTATAATTTAAAGTAATAATGAACACCACATCTTGGTTTCAATTAATTTATTTTCAAGTTAATATACTACTCCGTCTATTTATGTCATTCTAAAAATACATAAATATTTAAGATAATATTAAATTACTTTATTTATTTATGTCATTCCATGAATTTATGTCATTCCATGAAGTGTCCATGTAACATATTGGATTTCATAAATACATACACAATCACAATAAGGGGCGTAAAGTTTAGAGGTTTTAGAGAGAGAAAGTAGAAGATGGGAGCCTTTCTAGAGCGAGAAAGTAAACAAAGAAAGAAAGGTTAGATTGAGTGAAAGGTCCAACCCTCTACCTTGGGAGGTAGAGGGTATTTATAGTTACATACTACACGTCCTCCTTCGGACTGTGGATCAGGCATACAGTGGGTAAAGACCCGTCCGTCCCCCACGGTGTTACTTAACTAAATACTACTTAACATTAAATAATCTACGACTACGAGCTTTCTAACGATTACATATACTTGAGGTGACCAACACTTTATTAACAGGATTTACTAAATCCTAACAATCTCCCCCTAAGGGAGGTCACCTCAAAATACATTGAATACAAAAAGATATAACATTAAAATTGTTCTTGGATTCTTGTTCAAGTTCTTTGCTCTGTAGCCCGTAGTCATTGATTCATCATTGTTGCATGTTTGGTTAATCCAATTGGAGGTCTTTAACTGATCCACGTGATAATGAGTTTTGAGCCAGCATTGAGATCACCAGCTAGCATAAATCTTTGACTCATCCATTGTAGTGTTGGTGTTATGTGATGTAGTGACATTTTGGACCGACATGCTCACATTCTGGATCATGATATATTCTTATCAGAGTAGCGGAAGCTTTCGTTGATTCATGATATTGGCAGCAGCGTAGCAGAAGCATGGAGTGAAAATATCAGAGTCATTGATGCACTAATAATGATTTCTTTAGAAATGAATGTGTTGTGTGAGCATGCGGCTATGGATTGACCGCTTCATTCTGATCAGCTGCAAACGTCGGGCGTACCTGCATACAACAGTTAGCAATAAAGCGCACGAAAGTGTCTTTGATCACTTTCGTTGAATTGAGGTACACGGCCCACGGTTCCCCGTTGATCAGTACAAGTACTGCCTGTGATCAGGTATAATTCCGAAGAATTTCCTTGACAGGGTTTCGCAGCTGCTCTAGCTGTTCTCAAACCGGAACGTCTCAAAGAAGACAACACGGAGTGAGTGAACCAGCGAATAGAGATTCACTGATTGATGAAAAGAGATTTGAAAAACAATCGTGTACCGCTCAATAGAAATTGTTTTTACAATACAACGAAGGTTTTAATGAAAATCAATTATCAATCATAAACACCTTTTTCTTTGAAATATTAGTACACAATCGATGTGCTAAAGAAAAGAGTTTTTAAGCACAACGACCGGTTTTTCAAAGGTATCCGTCAATCCATAACCTGAACCAGGATTGATTCATAATTATGAATCGCCCCATTGTTTCTGTTTACTTGTCACATGGTTGATCTATTGGATAGATCTCACATGCCACCCACCAGGAGCTTGTTTGATGTTGGCTCCAGAAGGCTTTTCATCTTCATTGTGAATATGTTTGCATATCACTCAGATGTTCTGGCAATACCACAAGGATAATGCGTAGGACTCATAAGATATAATCTCTCTTTCCACATTGTGTGAAACAAAGAGTCTTCATCGACAGTGTCCTAAAGAGATATTATATGATGATCTCGTGGCTCTAGACTCAATTGTGCATATTTGGTTCCTATGCCGGAGACTAGGGAGAGGGTCTCCTTCTTCAATATCAACAAACTCTAAGAGAAAGTCGATAGATTATGTAGGTTCCCCGTGAGAATGAAACAAGCCCTTTTAAGAAGAACTTGAGTGGCTTGGGAAGTTGTAGTGCAGTGCGTCACTGGGTCCATGACGTCTTGTCTTCAATACCGATGTTACCTTGGTAACCACCAGTAGCATATGAATTGAACCCGGTTTCTGCCCTAAGGTTGAATAAATGGAGGGCTATTTCTTTTCACCCTTTTTCACATTCAATTCTTTTTCATTCTTCAACCCCTTCAGTGCTTACCGAGACTTCATAACTAGAACCTTGTTGGGTTTATTCCAGTACTAGCTCAGTCTCAGTCCACACTCTTCCCATATCTCACTTTTCTCCTTTTTTCATCATGCCTAAGGACTTCTACACTATCTAGTGGATTGTCCCTGGATAGATCCCTCCGTTTCTGGCGGATCATGGGAACAAATACCTAACCTTATCATCCTTATACCACCGTACATAAAGTAAATTTGGTCGGTCTATTTGGTATTGTTCATCTGCCATTGGAACCAACTGAAAACCATTTAAAAATCAATCCAGATACTTGTGATATATTATCAAATCATTTTGTACCTGAATTGTTTTTGATATTTTTAGAAAAAGAGCTCCCCCTCAACATGTGCATCATGTATTTGAAATTGTTTTGGCACACGGAGGCAAGAGGAAAAATTAACTTCTTTGATTACCATTTTCTAAAAGATATCAACATCACTTCCCTAATCAAATCAAGTAGATAAAGCATATTGGGGAAGGATGAGGTTTTCATAAGTTTGCTCCCCCTCAATATGTGCCTCGAGGTTTGAAAGAGTTTTGCACATATTAGAAGGAATCTGCACTTAGATACAAATCAATCACGTTCCAATTCTTTGTGGTTTGAAATAGATGCTCCCCCTCAACATGTGTATGGAAAATTTTGAAATCGTTTGGCACATGTGGGGAGGAAAGCTTGCTAAACACTTGTGAAACCATTTATCGAATTATCAGTTTAAATCCAATTTAAATCACAAATTCTCCCCCAATCACAATTTTCAAATCATTTGAGATTTGTGATCTCTGTAGATTTAAATTGATTTTGAAAGCTTTTGAGGAGAATTGTGACTTGATTATGAAAACATTTTAACTGATAAGGATCGGATTTTGAGACTTTACACTCCATTGATTAAACATGCATGATTATCTTTTGAAAACAATTGTATGACAAATAACCTTTTGATTTAATTGAAATCATTCTCCCCCTCAATCAATGACATAAGTTGTTGATTGAGAGATAGATATTTTTGACAAACGTTAAGTCCAGATGATTTTCAAAAATAGAGTCCGAGTTATTTTACAAAGCAATTAGTTTTCAGTAGATAGTAAGTAATTGTTTATAGAATCAGAGCATGAGATTTGAAAAAGAAGATAAAGCATGACTTTGTTCTTTCTTTGAAAAGCGGGTTACTGCCTGAAATGACAATAAACCATAGTTTCACTTTCTCCCAAATTTTTCTTTATATATATATATATATATATATATATATATATATATATATATATATATATATATATATATATATATATATATATATATATATGAACATTCGAACAACATCAAAAGACCCGTGTCATTCTTTGAATGACGGCAAAAAGACCGTAGATATTATCGAATCGAGAAGAACATGACAAAATGACAATATATATATATTTGGTTTTATATTTTTGTATTTTGCTTTTTGGAAATTATATACAAAGATAGAGAAATAGTTTAAGAAGATGATGATACGAGTACCGAGATAACGAAATCGTTCAGCACTTTGAAGAAGATAGAAGTCATCATCTCTTAAACTTTCACCACCAAAGCTTTCGAGGCTCTTGAATCGTCGACAAAACTTGAGCCTTCTGAAAGTGAGACTTTGGTAGCTTCCCCCCAAACCGACAAACTAAGAATAAAGACCATTTCCCCAAGAGGTAGAAGTGAATAAAAATGGTCTCATTGAATGAAGCTCAACACCCCTAAAAACACGAGAACACCAAAGAAACAAGTTGAAACATTGATCGTCTCAGTGGTTATCAAATCCGGAATAACTGATGAAGTCCGATCACATGAACCTGTTGTGCGTCCCCGATGTACACATTACTCTTCGAGATTGACCAGTTGTCTATTCAGCGGAACAATACATTAACATCTTTATTTTACCAAGTGCATTCCAGTTATCTCCCATATAACCAATCAGCCCATAATGTACACACGTACCCAACCAGAGTAGAGAAAACGACATCACAGTAACTGGTTGAATCACTGATCTCCTCTGCATATGTCAACTCCGGAATAACTGATTAAGCTCGATCATGTGAATATGTTGTGCGACCATGATGTACACATATCTCTCCCCTGATGGTTGCGATCTCATTGGAATCATCATTACATTGTGTACATGAAGCACTAACCAGAAGCACTCTATCATAAATCATATAGAAGATGTCGATAAGCAATATCATCTCACGTACCACATATTCTTCTCACATTTCTTCCAACTGAACGCTGAAGTAACACATACCAAAAGTCTCCAGAGACCATTTCCCCCAAATAGTTGGAATAATACATCCTTCCTCCAAATAGTTGGAATAATATATCCTTCCCCCAAATAGTTGAAATAATACACCAAAGGCTATGAGATAAACACTGAGTTTCTCTACGGTTATGACCATTGTCTTTCCGGGATAACTTCAATCAAGTAGAAGTGCTAAGTTCATCATGTGTACTCGTTGTGCTTTTAGATATATGTCTCCTTCCCCTTGCTGGTTTTGATACCTCAAAATCAGCAAAACATAATATACCCATAAACTTGAGATCTTGTGAGAAGAACTCAAATAGCCTAAATGAATCTTGTGAGAATCAACTGCTACAGAAACTCTCTCTGACTATCTTTATCAAACCATATGTGACAACTGTTGAAGAAAACCCGATATACCAAACTTGAAACTGAAGTCGAATTCCCCGCATTTGTATCTTAAGCTTGCAGTTAATGATGGAAGAACGGTGTCGAGAATTTATGCTCCAAGCAAATCTCTAAGTACTCACTACTTAAACAAAGTATGAGACATTAACACCTCTTGAGATTATCCACATCGTCATCTGCATGTGACACTGAGTAAAACAACGTAACTCCTAATAGTGATAGTTAACCAGATCTTCAACCATCCACCCCGACATCTGGTAACTAGATAAACCAAGTCTTCAACTCAAATTCTTAAGCCCGAGCAAGTTATAAAATAAGAACACACCTTTGTGAAAGTCAACGTCAATCTCAAATAAGTGATAAATGATTAACTCCGAAGTAATCAACTTGTGTCAAATGCCCAACACTTGAATAAACATACAATCGGATGTACATCAATTCATTGAATGAACTGGATCAAATGATTCCTCAATATCAACGCATTCTTCCTAAAGGTATACATGTAGAGACTGATATGGAAGATTCACCAATAATGTTTTCGAGCGGATGAGGTAGTAATTTTCCTTAATGTTCATGTGGTTGATTTATAGAGTGCACAATAATCCGTGAAGATTTGGCAAAGGGATACCAAAGAGCGGATCATTATTCATGAACAATAATCCATGAAGATTTGGCAAACGAGTACCAAAGAGCGGATCATTATTCATGAGTGCAACTATAATGATAGTCATTATCAATGCCTTTTGAAGTAACTAGAGATAAGGTTTCTTGAGAATTCCGAGAAGTACTTCTTAGATGGTGAACCAGTTGAGTCAGTAGGAACCGGAGCATGAGCTTCAGAAACTAGATGATCAACATTCGTTGGAGGTTGGAAGTACTCATCAAACATATCTTGAAACAATGAATCCCAAACAATGAATCCCAGTTATCCTTAAAGTGAAGCATTAGGCGTTTGAGGAGAGTTGTATGACCATTATTCAAGCATCCATCAATATGTAGAATATGCACTCTTCTCCCCCTCGAAAATTGCAAATGAAGTTTGCCATTTTTGATTGAGCAAGTGGATAAGAATATGCACCAATGAACGTAGACCCACTTGATGATTGAATGAGCATGTGAAACGCATGAAGCTTGTTGATGGAGAATCTAGATGAGAATGGTCATAAAAATGAAGATTTCTCATCTTTCGAAGATAAAGCGCACTGAAGCGTACACCTTTCTTTTCTTTTTGAGGAACGGGGCCTGAAATGATATCTACATACGCCATAATGATGAAGTACGAGGCCTGAACTGATGTGAACAGACGTCATAGCCGATTGAATATCAATGTTGAGTAACTTGAACCCGTGAGTTATGAGATATCAATCCTTTTGTTATCCATACTTTAAACCAGTCCATGTATTGAAGGATCGAAGTATCTGCAACTGAGTAAGGACTACCTGCACTAATATTACAAACTTGATTGCATATATTTTGGTTAGTGACATCAGTATCCAAACCCTTTGAGGTTTCACGGTCAACTTTGAGATTGCCATTGGTAAACATCTTTCCTGTAGGTATCCACCTAAGTCCAGCATCCTTAAAAATTCTACCAGATGGTATCCACTTATGGCAAGGTCTAGGATTGTTAGGCTTCTTATGCATAGTGGAAGACTTTTCCTTATTCCTAGTTTCCAAAGATTTAGCAGTTGGTAACCATCTAGGTGAGGCTTTTGGTTTCATTTGCTTCATATGCACTGTGGATGACTTAGTGTAAATCCTAAACTTAACAAGTTGTATCATTGCATGAGCATTTACTTTCTTCAGGGATTTTGTGAAACATTTAGCATGATTAGCATTAAAGATACATTTCAGACACTTTGAGCAAACAACTTGTTTGGATTCAGAAATAGATCTAGATTTCTTAGAGTGATCTGCTATGGGAATAGCTTTAATCGAAACGCAACTACTCTTAGATGTAAGCCAATCCCTAGTCTTTAGATTAGTGTTCCTAGGTAATGGTTTAGAACTACTAGCAATGCCTTGAAATCTCGAAGAATTCATCATCCTAGGTCTTGCACCTAAAATTCCGTCTTTGCGATTCTGTGCCTTCTTTCTAGCCATTTCTAGATAAGAGTTCTTATACAAATCATTCATATCAATTTTCCTAGGTAAGTGAGGTGAAGTGACTGGTTTTGTCAAAACTTGTTTCGCATCAACTTGGGAGGCAAACCGCGTTTTTGAAAATTTTGGTCGTTCAGATCTAAACGCATTTGGTTGTCTAATAACTGGTTTCCCCAAGATTGATGGTTTTGAAAACTTAGTGTTCACACTATTCCCTGTTGTTTTTCTGAGCTCATTTTTTAAAGCAACAATAGCGAAACTCTTTTCCTGAAGTTGAGCTTTAAGATCATCAATTTTTGCTATCAAAGAGTTTGTTTGTTCTATTGACTTAGTTCTAGCTTCTTTGACAGAGTCACTTAGTTCTATGTGATGCTTTCTCAAAGATTCGTTTTCCTTTAGTAATTTGGCCACACAAACTGCTAATTCATCATTTCTCATTTGAATATCATCAATAGTATTAACATCAGAATTACTTGTAACCAAATTACTTTTCACATGCATATTAGAAATATGTTTCTTCAAATTGTTGATAGTTGACTCTTTGTCTTGAAGCTGAGCTTTCAAAGTGTTAATTTCAAAAAGTTCACGGAATTCAAGAAGTTCCGGATGTTTACATGATTTGTTAAGTTGAAAGCTTTCTTCTTTACTCTGTATTGCAATTTCAAGTGAAATGCAATGTTTTTCAAGTTTTGAGAATTTGTTTGAAAGTTCATCAAAAGCCTTTTTATCAACCATATCATTTGTTTTGAAATTTTTAGACTCAGCCTCAACCAAGGAACATTTATCAGAATCATGTTCAGCATTAAGATCAGAATGTTTTGGTACATTAGCAGATGCACTATGCTGAACAGTTAAGGGTACCTCATCACATGACACTTGTTCATTTATCGGTCTGATATCTGCATCCACATCATGTGTAACAAGAGTCACTGGACCGCTGGCTGTGTCAAGCTTATCTATCTCTGAGCCTCTGTATTCAGTGTCAACTGATCCATCATCTGGTGCTTTACCCGACTCATCACTATTTGTTGTCTCTGACATTCTGCATTCAGCAACACCCGATTCTTCAACAGATACATTACCCAACTTATCACAACTATCTCTCAACTGCACCAGACACTCATCCACTTTTTTATCTATCTGAGTAACTTCCTCAATATACTTCTCCACATTATCCATGAGATGAATGAGTGTCTCTATGAACACGCTAATTTCCATTTCAGTGTGTCTCTTGAAAGATATTTCATTCATGTCTTGATCATAGTCTGATGTGAATTCCCTTCTAATGAATGACTGAAAATGTTTGTAGATCACTTGAAGTGCAACACTAGAACTATCCTTTTGAACCTTCTCTTTGTCAATTTGTAGCTCCAATTGCTCGAGGTTTAACAGCAAAGTTCCTGTTAATGTGGATAAGTCCTGACGGAAGAGGGCAATACATGTTCGTTCCTTTGTTATGTGTAGAAGTAACATGAGGTGAGAGTGAAGTTGTTGAAAAGGTTCAATGATGCTTTCCTTTTGCAAGGCATTCTGTAGCCTGAACAGGCGCAAATCTTTCTCATTGGACTCAGAGCATGAAGAACTCAAATCATCATTGATTGATTCCATCATCTGTAACCGTTCAATATAGCTAATATTCTCATGGTTGTCTACAGCATCATACAGTTTGAGTACTTCTGAAATCACTAAATCAGGAGTGTAAGACATGATGTTGATGTATACACGGGATTTTACAAGTCTGTGATTTAAACCGAGAAATAGAATCTTTCGCGGGATTTTACTAAAATCAAGACCAAACCGTTAAGCAATGACCAATGGAATGTGTTAAGATGACTGATGGATCGATACAGTGATAGCCAATTGTGTGTTAGGGCATATGATTGTTAGTAAGATAAGCAGAGATGTTGTTTGGTTGAGATTTAGATTGGTTTATGCCCGTTTTTACGGAGAAATTTAGATCAAAAAACATAAAAACCTCAATAACTTCTGTTCGGAGTGGATTTAGGCCTCGAAGGTTGACCTAGTTTATTCGGCGTGCCATTTTCCTCGTTCTCACGGTCGTTTTGATGGGTAGAACGCTGAAAACGAAGTTACGGTTCAAAAGTTATGGCCGTTTGAAGTTTTGTCGGGAAAAGTCAACAAGTCGCTAGTAACAACTCGTTAAAACCTCAAGTTGCTGTGAACCAAGTCGCTAAACAAAAGTCGCTATGAACCAAGTAGCTAAACACAAGTCGCTAAAGCACCAAATCGCTAAGCAAACAAGTCGCTAAAGAACAACTCGCTAAGTGTCCAAGTCGCTAAGGAACAACTCGCTAAAACGCCAAGTCGCTAAAGAGCAACTCGCTAGTAACAACAAAGACAAGTCGCTAGAAATAATAAAGACAAGTCGCTACGACAACCAAGTTGCTAGCCGAAGTGGAACCTCCACTACGTTGTACTGTTTGTCGGCTTGTCTCAATAGACAAGTCGCTAGGCTCAAGTCGCTACTCCTCTAACTACAAGTCGCTGGAAATTAACACATCAAGTCGCTACGAAGAAACATATCCGAGAGCCAAGTCGCTAGGAAGAAAACCTTAAACACAACCCTTTTCAATCCAAAACAAGCTCAACCACAGTGATTCAAGCTTTCCAAATCAATACCCAAGCACTTACAATGATTCTAAACACAAAAGTACACTCAAAATTCAAACTTTAACATAAGAAAGTATCCAAATGATGCAAAAACTACTAAACTTTTTCAAACCCAAAAACCATATAAAACCACTTGAAATCCCAGGATATGTAAGAGAGATGATCAAACCATGTCTCTAATACCATTTGTAACATATTGGATTTCATAAACACATACACAATCACAATAAGGGGCGTAAAGTTTAGAGGTTTTAGAGAGAGAAAGTAGAAGATGGGAGCCTTTCTAGAGAGAGAAAGTAAACAAAGAAAGAAAGGTTAGATTGAGTGAAAGGTCCAACCCTATACCTTGGAAGGTAGAGGGTATTTATAGTTACATACTACACGTCCTCCTTCGGACTGTGGATCAGGCATACAGTGGGTAAAGACCCGTCCGTCCTCCACGGTGTTACTTAACTAAATACTACTTAACATTAAATAATCTACGACTACGAGCTTTCTAACGATTACATATACTTGAGGTGACCGACACTTTATTAACAGGATTTACTAAATCCTAACAGTCCAACTTAAGAAACTGCAAAAACATCCACGCCCGATCCCACGACAAGTGGAGATTTACCTTAAGATTACAATCTAGCCAAGATCTCACTTAACCTAAAATGTAACTTCAAGTGTTTCTTTAATTTGAATGACATAAGACATAAAAGTAGTCTATGTTATAATCTTGACACATGTTCTAAACAAGACAATCTTATTAGAACGTTAATCTCTTACCTCACGATCAAGAGAATCCATTTATCATATTTGTATGTGTTGTTCCTTTGCACACAATAAATACTTCTCCCACTTGTGCATAGAACAACATCATATAGTAGATAAACTCCATGACATTCGTTTGTTTATGTGAGCAATATGATAGTGTCATAGATATATAAGCATTACAAGTAGATGTAGGAGCAGTTAATTATCAAGCAAACGTTCATGACTATCCTTGAGAATACGAATGTCTACATTTTTGAACGTAATGTATTATTTCAAGAAAATAATCTGAGTTACTACCAAGATAATAAATCTTGTAACTCCCACTGAATTAGACAACGTTACAATAATGTCTTATTCAGTAATACACCATACTCCCACTGGATTTGACAACATTGTAAGTGTTTCATTAACCAGTGAAAATAGTGTGCTATTACGTTGTTACCCCTTTGTAAGACCATTCGTAACAATTACTTAGGTACTAAAAGAGTGTATTCTACTATGTAGATGATGGATCATCCATCAATGCTATTAACTTGAAAAATTGAGCATGTTATTTCTTCCTTAATAGGTCTACTATCCCCACAATGGTGTGTAGCACTTTTAATTGGTCAAAGCAAAACAACTAGATAAACTATACTAGTTTGTCTTTTACCAATTTTGTGGTAATTAGTCTAGCTTCTAATTTAATAACTCATAAAATGTCAAACATGTTTTCTAGTTGACCAAAATGTCATATAAGAATTCAATCACCAACATAGGGTAATGAAATCTCTTAAGGAAAACATGGTGTGCACTTTTCATAACTATTAAAGTTGCTATGAGTTATTTTAGAATTTAGACAATTCTAATGTTCCTAACATACCTTTCTCAATCATGAAAAGGAATAGGATTGAGTCTCACTCTTCTTCCATGGAAAAGAGTCTATGTTTGTCTTTTTAGTAAATTTTTCTTGATCAAACATTTGTTTGAAAACAGAACTAGATCAATTTACCAAAGCCCAAACCACGTTTACAGTTTAATGTTGCATTAATACAATCAAAAGAATTAACAAAATTCAATTTTTAGTATTTTCGATAATTAAATCTTTCAAGAAAATAAAATACCCTTAGGTCAATATTCATATTAACCATAGAATTTTCCTTGAATCTAGGATCCTCATTATCATAGTTTCACCACATGTGTTGATCTGCTAGTGATGAAAGTATAGAATAGGTAATTGTCGAAGAACATTAATTGACAAAAAAGTTTTCAATTCCTAGGAAATATGGGATTTACAATTTTGCCAAACAATTATGCAAAACGTAAGCATGTTTTATCCCATCTTATGCCTTAAGTTATAGGTCTCACTAACTAACTTAATTAAGTTGTCTAATTTAGAAACTGCAAATTATTTAAGCTGAGGTCTCACACAACATAAAGATTCACCTTGTTATTGTAATCTAGTTCAAGGTCTCACATAACGTAAATTACAACTTCAAGTGTTTCATATTATTAGATGGCATAAGCTTAAATTTTAAAGGGTACAATTTTTGATGTGTAATCAAAACTTATGTATGAAGAAGCATGCATACATCTTCATAACATAAAAATTTTCAAAACCTTACTCATAGTTTTAAATTGCTAAGATTAAATTCTACAATGTTTTAATCGATGCATTGAGAAACTTACAACCTTGCACTAAGATGCTTCGTACATAGAATAGTTATACTAGGTAGCTCCAATCGAACGCACAGGGAGGCAGAGGACCAGGTAAGCGCTGAAGCATAACCTCAGACATACTTTCAGTGTGACTGTGCGCATTTCTTTGAACCCCCTTTTGAGTTAGTTCTAGTGGGTGAGCCGTTCTAACCATTTAGTACAGTCGCATCAGTCGATTAAAAGTTCAAGATTTAATACTTAGAAAACAAATCAAATTTCGCCATTATTTAGTCCATTTGATTTTCTATTTTCAAAAAACCCTTTTTGCTTACTAACGTGTCATACAATATAAACAAAAGGCACTTCAATAAAAATTAAAATGAACTCAAATAATATACATATAACTAAACAATTAACAATATGTAAAAATAATTAGCCACATGCATAATTTGTTCGATAAAACCTAATAAACAATTCTAGGCGTAAAAATGATGCACATATTAACTAGGGCTTTCACCTACCAATGCAAGTGAGCCACATACATCTACAAGTCGATTGCGTAAGCCAAAGTTAATGATATACCATATTGCACATAACGAACTTTTATTAGATATATTGAGGTCTTCCCCAATTATATATTTATCAAACTAATTAACATGTGAATTTTACTTGACAATTAATCAAAACAGTCAATAAACAATAATCCATGGCAAAACATGCATGTTCCACCATGGATTCCTCATAACAATTATAATACCAAGATACGCATATAATCATGGCACATAACAATTATTCAAGAACAATGAACAAAACCCTAAACCCTAAATTAGGGTTTATATAATTCGACCCTTTTAAAAGTCGACTACCAAGATACCCACAAACACAATTGTATTTGTTATTCGTTCTTGTACACACGTACTAATATCGAGTTGAAGTGGAAAGCTAGGTTCTTGAATCACAAATAATTGTTTCTTGTAGTTGGAAAATCGAATCCCTTGGGTGGGGATGGTATACGATCAGCCAAGGACAAGAGGAGAGGAGAGGAGAAGAAGTTAGGGTTCTTTGGTGATCCAAGATTAGAATTATGAATACAAGGGGTTTGTATTTATAGGTTTCTAATAACTTGGTGACCAAGAAAAGCCTCCCTTGGGCTTTTGCAAACCCACGACCGGTCAAGGACCCTAAGGAGGGATTCTAGATCTTTCTTATCCACTAATTTCATCTCTAGTCCTTGTAGTTTACATTTAACGACCGTTAGTCTAAACTCGTTAAATATTAACTATCGTTAAGTGTTTATTTCATGACTAAATAATTAATAATAACATTTATATATTAATTATTCTAAACATCAATTCTCATATGTAATGTGTGCAATCCCGAAGTCTCGAGTTCAAGTCCGGTCATACGCATATTAAAAATATCCATAAACCTTTCAAAATGAAGAGGTTGTTTTATGTTATGATAAAAGAGGGTATGTTGAAAGGGTTGTGTTATGGTGTTGTGACACCGGTGGGCCCAAATGAAAAGCCTAAGCTCTTCTTGATACTGAAGCTCTTAATCTCTTCTTCCTCCAAATATTACAGCCACTTTCGACTCTCCAATCCAGTGATCGATTATAGATTTTAATGTATAAAGAATAATTTATTTGTTACAATAAAAAGCATTAACGTATTGTTTTGCAGGCGTATTTCTTCGGCATTGCTTATTCGCTGCCAATTATTTTCAACTGCCTTCTTTTGAATTTATTTCACATAATTTTTTGGAAAAAGATGGTGTATTATTTAGCCCAATGACTTATTAGTTTATTTTATAGTAAATTATGCTTGCTGCATTGGTCTTCTCCCTTACTTGTAATCAGGGCCGGATTTTAGCATGTGCAGGGTGATCAACCGCACAGGGCCTCCGATTTTATGAGGGCACCACGATTTTAGACGGGTTATTATAGTTACAGACCCTGATGCTTGTTTAATTTGATTTCTAGCATAAAATTAATAATAGTGTTTTAAAACCTAATATAAAATGGATGAAAATCTACTCGTTATAAGTTATTTAAAGAAATGGTGTATGAAGAGGAGTATGGCTGTTTCAGGTGAAGAAGAAGATGACTTTATGTCATCTACACCATACACCTTATAGTTTAAAACATTTACACTTTTGTCTTAAGTTTTCAATTATTATTTTCAAAATAGTATATAAAGTATTACAAAATTGACAATTTTAGCCCCAGATAGAGAAAATATTTACAAAAGGTTTACCATGTTCTAAATTTTAAGAATATCCTATATATTGTTAAAAATGTTGATCCAGTAATATTATTGTGACGAATTTGAACATTTGAGTCTGATATTCTAATGATGTTGAAGACTAAATCAAAACAGGTTTTTGCACTTTGTACTTATTTTTTATTCATACAAGATATTTGTGTTAGTAAAATTTACATTGTAATAATGGCACAGGGCCTCCAAAAACCACGGGACGGCCCTGCTTGTAATACCTATGGCAGTATAGCACCAGACGCACCACCCCCTACTTTGATATGTTATCTCCCTTGACACATACAACAATATGTTTTTTGACAATTGAAAAAATGTTCATAAAAATCTATATGAGATTGGTGGTTTGAGTTTACAGGGGAAACATGTTTGTCTTGTATAATAATGAACATAGTAATGGGTATAATGATCAAAATTAAAACTAACTTATGATTATAATTTGTTTTATGTTTTTTAATATTAAATCTAATAATTTCAATATATATGACATTTTTAGAACTTTTGAAAACGGTATATGTAATTATGATTTTAAGTTTAATTACCAATTTTGAGTTTTTAGGATGATAAATATTCAATTTCCTCAAATTGAAAACCCAATTAAGCAAAGTTTAAAGAAAAAACAATTATCAAATAGTCAAAGAACCGATTTCTTCAAATAAGGTTACAAAAACACTCTCAATCATATTAAGACATAATCTTGAATAATTAGCATGGATTCCTTTTATATATATATATATATATATATATATATATATATATATATATATATATATATATATATATATATATATAGGGAAGGGTTATTTTCAGAACCAAATAAATTGCGAGAACTGCGAGAATCAGCATCAACCAATCAGATTTTTTCTTATATTAATTTTTATTATTTAATTCAAAAGGGTATAATGGTAAAATTACTTTTTTTATATTTGATTTTTTTTTACAAAAAACGTTTTTTTAGTTCCCGTAATTTTAGGGGCTTTTTTTTTTTTTTTTTTTTTTTTTTTTTTTTTTTTTTTTTTTTTTTTTAATAACATTGTGTGCACATGTGTTTTGCATTATGTGATAATTGTATTTTTTGTTTATGCATAGGTGTTTTTCTTACATGTGTGTTTTTTTTTTACATGTGTTTTTTTTTAACATTGTGTGCACATGTGTTTTGCATTGTGTCTTTAAAAAATATTACATAAATATAAATACAAACAACAAAACCTTATTATTAGATTTAAGCATTTCAAAATTTACAAATTGTCTTACTCTAGTTATATGATATTCAGATATATCACAAACGCCATTATGTTTACACTTGTATTCAATTGTATTACAAATGTATGAAGCGTACACATGTGTTTAATACAATGTCTTTAACAGTTGGTTCATCTTTTAGGTGTGCACATGTATTCCTCGCCTGGTTCAAGAACCCATGAAATCTGCCCGTGTATTTTTAGCCCTTGTGCACATGTGTTTTTATCGTCTCGCTCGTATTAACTGATACAAGTTTGTGCCAACAGCCACAACGTCAGGTACCCTGCAACCATAAAACACATATGAACACTCTTTCAAAAAATTTATACCAATAATAAAAACACATATACATCATTACACTAAATTTATATTAACCTTGAAATAAATATGCATCATTACACTAATTTTAAATTAACCTTGAAAAACACATATGCGCACACTTTTTAGCCATAAAAAACATATGCACCTTTCTTATTGATTTTTTTACTCGTCATAAACACGTATGCACCATTTTTCAAAACACATATGCACCATTACTTATAACTAATTTTTTCCCATTTAATAAACAAAATAGATGTAGTGTTCATACGGACATAAATGAAATCAAAAGGGATGCCCTATTCATCTTGAAACCAGTATGACAAAAAATATTTTAAACCGAAATAAAAACATATATGCACTGTCAATACATTTAAACAAAAAACAAACACATATGTAAATAAAATCAGTTGCACTTATCACTTTACTATGTCTAAACAAAAAAACAAACACATGTGTAAAAAAATCGAACACTTTCATTACGAATTAGAATCAAATAACCAACCACTATATCTAAATAAAACTTACCAAGCTGTTGATATAACCAACCACTTTATCAATTAGCATGCACATAAATGAACAAAAACAATTACCTTTATGAAACGCAATAAACGCTTCCCGTAACTCCTTACTCACTTGACCGTTGTTACCAGAAAAAACTCGTTCAAATCAATGAATCCTTCACCGCAAGTGTCGATTTCTTTAATCACGTAATGAAATTAATAAAGATCAGGACCAAACCAATTAAAAAATACCAACAATTTTCAATTAAAGACTAGGACAAAACCAAAATACCTAACACTTTTCAATTAAAAAAAATGACACTAGAATTGATCAGGTATAGGAATAAATTAATAAAGCACCACAAAAATGATTCTAGGATAAACTAATAGAGTATATGATCGGTTTCAAGGAATAAATAAACAATACCACAACCGACTAATAAAGTAATCCACAAATGATTATATAACAGCTTTTGGTGGGTTGGATCCACAAACGAATAAGATTTGTAAAACACTACAAAACAATTAATTCCTATGATTCTATGAGAGCGTGGGTCATAGAAAGTAGTAAACTAAATGCCAATTTAGAGTTTTTGAAAAATTTCTCAAATCGCCATGTGAGAGATAGGGCTGGCAATTTTGACACGAAACCTGTTAACACGACACGACACGACCTGGTCTTAACAGGTTCGTGTTTGACCTTTAACAGGTTTCGTGTCTTAACAGGTCTGACCTGTTAAGACCTGTTAACATAACAGGTCTTAACAGGTCAGACCTGTTAGACCTGTTAAGTACCTGTTAAAATAAAAATACCCTACTCAATATAGATCCGCCTCCCCCATAGTTAACTCATTAGAAATAAGAAAAATACCCTACTCAGCTACTCTCTCTCTCTTCCCTCTTAACACCGCCGGCTTCAGCCTTCAACCACACACCACCACTCCACCGTCGGTCACCTCACCTCACCGCCCTCACCAAAACAACCCTCTCCTTCTCCTCTTTCCGATCCCATACATCACGCGCCCTACGCACGTATGCTCAATCCTTGAAAATTTGAAAGAGTTGTTTTTCCCTTGAAGAAGTCGAGTTAAAAAATTGCAGAAAAGGTTTAGCAGTTAAACTCAGGAAATCATTGGAAGTTCGAGGGTTGGATCAGTCAATAACTCTTGCAAATGTTAGCTAGTACTATGTAACATTTTAACGTTTAATTTGTGATTTTTTTATATGTGATTTGTTCCAACAGATGAATGAGAACGCAAATACAATAGTGATCGATGTAGTTAACGCGAAAAAAATCTGTCTGTATATAGAAAAAAAAAAGTTTATCGATGACTAAATGTATTACAAGGATTTGGGTACTTTACTGATTTGGGTACTTAAGATTTGTGATGTGATAATGTTCTGTATGTTTCTGTGGGTCTATAGTTCTTTCTATGCATGTTACCTGTTAACAGGTTCTTAACAGGTCTACCTGTTAAAGTTCGTGTCGTGTTCGTGTTTGAGAAAATTGACACGATAAGCTAACAGGTCGTGTTCGTGTTTGACCTTAACAGGTTCGTGTCTTAACAGGTTCGTGTCTTAACAGGTTCGTGTGACCTGTTATGCCAGCTCTAGTGAGAGAGTAGTCGAGCGTTTTTTTGATTTGAACTCAAAAAAAAAATTCGGCATCTAATTAAAAGAAAATGCATTCAAACATGTTCCTTGTCAATCTATATTATAATACCTTATTTGTTAATCTCTTTTATAGATTGGATGAAATATGAAGATTCTTTTTATCATCAACCGATCGAGCTATAGTATGTAGGATTTCTGAAAAAAATTCAAAAGTGAAAATAAATACAAAACCAACAAGAACGAAAACTATAGAAACCTTGAACAAAAGAAAATAAAAAACAAATGAATGGAAGTTTAAACCTCACCTAAGGAATCCCAAAAATCTTCATCGTTTCATTTTTTTGTGACAAAAGATGGATAAATTAGCGTGAAGGATAGGAACAAGATAAGAGAGGAGGGAGAGGGGCGGCTAAGGTAAGGATGGTTGCTAGGGTTTGAGAGGGACAAATGAAAAGTGAGTTACAGGAAACGTTTTTTTTTTTTGGTATGAGAGTTATAGGATGCTATTTTTATGGAAGGATTAAAATACCAATTTTGCCCTTAATTTAATTTTTTTCTAGAAAAAGTTACATATATTTTCAAAATTGCCATCATGCATTGATATGATATAAATCATGCATTATTAGGAGTACAAAGTTGGTTCTCGCAGTTCTCGCATTTTTCTTGGTTCTGACAATAACCTTACACTATATATATATATATATATACTACTTTATAAAGGGTTTGGGACATTCTAAATATAGTAGTCTTAAAATTTTTAAGACCCAAAACATTTCCATTAAAAGAAAGTAACTTTTGCTAAGCATAATAATTAAGCATACATATAAATTCAAAGAATAATTAATGTCTTAAATTCTCATATTTGTAACATCCTCCAATATTGATGCATCTCATTTAAACCATATGAAGAGATGTAAAAAAATGTAATAAATTAAGATACGTAGTTCAACTGAAATTAAAATACGTAAAGTTATTGCTAGAAAAAACATATATATATATAAAACATTTGCTCACCACAAAAATAGTTACCGGGTACCCGCCGCCGCATTTCGCGGGTAGCCTTCTAGTATATATATATATATATATATATATATATATATATATATATATATATATATATATATATATATATATATATATATATATATATATATATATATATATATATATATATATATATACACACACACAAAATAGTTATATCTCTAGACCATACGTCCCAAACCAATAACATAATAGTAATCTCATTTTAAAGAGCCGATTTCCTAAAATAAGGTTACAGAAACACTCTCAATTATATTAAGACACAATCTTAAATAATTAGCATGGATTCTTCTAATTCACATGAAATCATCTTAATCTTAACTACATAAAATAGAAAAATGGTCAAAGGTGAAAGTGGAAATTGAAAGTTGAAAGTCAAAGTTAAATGTTAAAATGAATTGTTGAATGTTTAATGTAGTAATTGTAAGTTAAGCTATGAAGAAATTAAGGAAACGTTGAAAAGTTATCTTTGGCAAGTTTATTAGTATAATTGGCAACACAACTGGACAACTTATGAAACTTACAATGCACTGGAGTTACTATCAAGGATTATGTGCTCTTAACCATAGTATAGGATCTATTTACAAATTAAACCGTCTTTTTTGTGGCAGTAAAATGACCGAAGAGAATTACTGTTTCTCAGTTTTTGTGTCCTGATATCCTTTTCTTGCCAGACCACCATCAGACATCAAAATCACGTGTTTCCATTGTAATCCAAATCCGGTTATTTTGGCATGTAACCCAAACAGACCCATTCGCGCATAAGGGCTTAAACTCGTCTTGTCTGCTTAGTTGTATCTTATAAAGCAAGGAAATTAGTTTCATTATGCAGATGTACTTAATTTTCGTAATTTAAAGTTTAAAATTATATTGAATAATTTTTTTACATATATGATATATTGGAGGTTTAAAAGGATATATATGCAATTATGAAGGTTTAAAAAGGATATATATGCAATTATTAAGTTAAATTGGATATATATACAATTTTTTAGCTTTTGAAATAATATATATGCAATTATAAGTTTAAATTTGGTATATACATAATTTTAAACTTTTGCAGTGATGTATATTTAATTCCCCCTCTCTTACTTTATAAGAGATGAAAAAAGGTGAAGAAAAAAAGAGTTTACAAAATCAACACATATATTTTTATACATAGTTATTTCGCTGTGTGTACTTTAGATGAAATTGACCAAATTGAAGTCAATTTTGCACTTCAATTTTGCCTAAATTGACCGATCAGGATACTTGATTTAAAAATTATGCTCTCTCGTTGGTTAATAACAAAATTCGTTTTCATATTTTCTATCTTTCTTATAATATAAGAGATGACAAAAAGTCAAAATTAAATAAAATAAAGAACTTATATAAGTTAGTGGAGCAAGAATACGAGGTATGTTAGAGCACAAGGTATGGGGAGCGTTTAACATGCCAAAGATTCATTTGTCATGTCATTGGTGAGCCAAACTATACCACCACTTGGTGCCATTGATGAGCCAAAGGTATTTGAGCCATTCTAATGGCTCAAGCCATTTGTGATGTTTGGTGGTTTTTTTGTTTATTGTGAGTGAGTGAGTATTTTTAGTGGGGTATTTTGTGGGACCCAATAACATGTTAGTGGTGTTATGAGGGAGAGCGTTTTAGTTAGAGCATAGAGTGTCAGGGCTAGCCACTTCTCTTCATTTGGGCCCCACCCACCCTCATTTTATTTCTTTTCCATAATTTTGTAACACAATAAAATTCATTTCATTAAAGTAAAATTACATTACGGGAAAACAACTACAATACATGAAAAACATACGAATAATAAGAAACATACGATAAATAATAAAAACATACGAAAAATAAAAATCATACGAAACTTAAAAAATACAACATTTTTCGCCTTTTACTTGTTGCATTTTGCTATTAATTCGTCTTGTTTCTTTTTGAGGATTGATTTTTTTGGCTCCGGCAACCCCTCAATATCATGCATGAGAAACTCCAATTCTCGACACTCTTGGAGTGACTTTTCTTTTGCTATCCTCGCCTCGTACACTTCTTTGGCTCCGTCTACTTTACGTTTATACTCTTGAGCTAAAGCTTCCGCTATAGCATCCGATTGACTCCCCCCGGCGCTCGTTGACTCCACTGATTTTGATTTTTTGCCGGTCGAGGCTTGCCTGCGGGACGAGCTATTGGATCAGGGCCGAATAATTCGGCGATATTATCTTCATTGATCCCGTCTGGCGCGTCCCATTTGGGATATTGTCTCAAAACCTTCCATGCCGGGACCATAGTAAATTGTTTCCCTGTTTGAGCCTTAAAAGCAAGTCTTGCATTCTCAATGTGATAAACATCATTTTCCCCGGATCAACGCTGCAAATGCTTGTAGAAACCATTGAACTTTTGGCAATCACCGTTTATCCGAGTCCATTTACCCATGCACATATTTTTGGTTCGAGTAGGCCCTGAACTACGAGCGTTGAAGTCCTCCCAAATCTGAGTCCAAAATGCATCGTTTAGTCGGTCATTACCGATAGCGGCGTTTTGGGAAACCTCGACCCAACACTCGGCTAAAAATTTTTCTTCCTCGCTTGTCCAACGAATTGTGGTTCGAGACTCTTCCTCCTCCTCCTCCTCGTTGTCCGCGTCCAAATTCACCACGGTCTTGTTTTTTTCTTTGGCGCTTTGGCCGGTTGTTTTCCTTGACGACGTTCTTCACGTGTTTCGGTTGGTGGTGGTTGAGGTACTTTGAATTGTGATTCAAAGTAATGTTGTTGTGAAGGGTAGAATTGTGGTGGTGATGGTTGTGATGGATAGTATTGGGATTGTGGTGGATAGAATTGCGATTGTGATGGTTGTGATGGATAGAATTGCGGTTGTGATGGATAGAATTGCGGTGATGATTGTCTTGGATATTGAAAAGCTTGAAATCCGACTTGCGAAGAAGTGTTTGAGCTTTGGGACGATGGGGTGAACGGGTCTGACAAAGATGAGTTGAGAAGATTCATAAACGACATCTCGTTTGTATCTTGAGACATTTTTTGTTGTGGATTGAGATGGTGAAGATAATACATTTTTGAAAGAGAAGTGTGAATTTTTGTGTAAAATATGGTATTATTTATAGAGTGGGTGGGGTAATATTTGAATTTGAAAAAAAAAAAAAAAAAAAGTAACCGTTTAATTCAAACGGTAATAAAACGTCAATATTTCAAAAGTGGTTTTGTCTTTTTCTTTGTCGTTGGGGTGGCGAAGTTGGAAACGGCGAGAAGGGATGGTGTGGTGGCGATGGGCAACAAAGGCCGGCGAGCCTTCCACGTGGGAGTGGCGAATCCTTCTCGCCATGACACTCTATGCTCTTATTAGTGAGTTATTGGGTTGATGTGACGCCGATGTGGCATACCAATAACGTGTTATTGGTATCCGGCGATACTTTGTGATCTTACTCGCATTTTTTGTGCTTTAACACGACATATCATTGCCCAATAACCTTATATTCATCCCAATCTACATGTCCTGTATACACCATATTATATATACAAACACAACTTTTTTCTTTGACCCCATGTGGGATTGAAAACAGACGGTTCATCTTTCAAACGTAGTTTGTTTAGTTTATTTTTCAACGCATTATATTTATGTGTTTCTTTCACGGTAACCATGGATAGAAAAAGATACATTTTACAAACGTGTTGGGTGAATTGTCCATAGTGTTGTTCTTCATCTAATAATACACAAGACCATTATTATGTATGATTACCAAAAACGGTGTTAACATATATAGTTATTGTACTTTGGTTCTCTTGTATTCATTGTTAGCTACTTACAAACCTATCATGTCATCCATTTCTTACTAACTATTTGCGATTTCTTTCTCTAACATCAATCTAATATAAAATCACTTATAAATTTGTCTTTAAGATCTTTTTTATTTATTTATTTAAGGTTCACCTTTATTTAAAGATGACACTTATCTGATTCCATTAGGTAAATCAAATTCAATATATGATGTAAAAGTTATAGGAAGCTTAAGAAAATACATATTATCTATATTAACTAAAAAGCGGGGATTTGATCTCCACACGACACGTGTCCAAACATTAATTGGTAACTTCCGCAAGTTGGCAAGAATGGTCCTTGAGGTTCGTGTGTCGTTGCAACTTAAGTCCTCAACATTAATTGCAAAGTTTCACAACTTGGCAAAAACGGTCCCTAAGGTTTGTGTGTCGTTGCAAAGTTAGTCCAAACATTAAATGTAAAGTTTTACAACTTGGCAAAAACAGCCCCTGAATTTTAAGTGTCGCTACAAAATAAGTCCTTTAAAGCCAATCCCGCTGCATCGCGCGGGTTTCCACACTCGTTCATATCTATATCATAAGATAAGCCATTATAGTAGAGTAAAATTAATGCCATCATCGTGAGTTTTCGAATTAGCATTTGAACACTACAAACTTTGGCACTTTTTTATTAACTCTTGAACGTAGCTTCGTGAACATCTAGCTTACTTTTGCTATATAAGTTGATAAGCCTTTTAAATAAACACATTAGAAGACATACTCTTCAACCAAATTTGCTTTTAATATGGACAAATCCAATTAAGAAAAAGTTCAAAAAAAAAAAAAAAAATTAAGAACTTGTATAAATTGTTGGGATTTTAGTATATCATAAGATAAGCCATTATAGTAGAGTAAAATTAATGCCATCATCGTGAGTTTTCGAATTAGCATTTGAACACTACAAACTTTGGCACTTTTTTATTAACTCTTGAACGTAGCTTCGTGAACATCTAGCTTACTTTTGCTATATAAGTTGATAAGCCTTTTAAATAAACACATTAGAAGACATACTCTTCAACCAAATTTGCTTTTAATATGGACAAATCCAATTAAGAAAAAGTTCAAAAAAAAAAAAAAAAAAATTAAGAACTTGTATAAATTGTTGGGATTTTAGATCTAGTTAACCAGTACCCTCTACAAGTACGCAGCGGATAATGGATCTAGTTAATACAATTATGTTAACACGTAATTAATAAACACATAATTAATATAATATTAATTAATTAAAAGGGAACAAGAAATCCTACGAAACCTTAAGTATCTAAAGTAGATACCTCGAAGAGTATCACACACAAACCCGATTCACGTATACGTTTGATATAGCTAGTCGAGAACGTAACAATAAAAAACCAACAACCCTTTGTCTTCTTGAATTAAACCCCACGTACAGAAAATACCAAGGAACTAGCCTCCTTTCCTGTCCGAGAAAAACAAGCTGTGAAAACAGCTTTTAGCTTTACCCGATATCGGACACGCCGTGTCCGATATCACCACTTCTTGTCCGAGATCAAAAGTAACGAGCAGGAGCAGTAACTCCTTTGTTTCTGTTGTATTTGTGTCGACTAGGAAACAATGAAACAGCAGCCAATCAATACACCTAAACACTTGTCTTGAATACAAGTTTAGGAATCAACCAAACCACAAAGACCTTAATTGTTTTCTTGATGTAAACGACCAGGAATAAAAGAGCAGGAAACTTGATCAGTTTTAGTTATTGGAGAGGAGTGTTATGCGTAAGTTTTGAGGATCCATGGGTGTGTTTATATAGGCTTGTAATTCGAACCCAAGTAGGAGACCTAACTTGGTCGACAAGCTAAAAACCCAAGCAACCCACTCCTTTTTCTGTTTTTGCCCGTTTACAGAATGTATAGGCCCAAGGCTATCCATAACACTTCGACCCAAGTCCAAAGAATGACAGTCCATGGGTCATAAAAGTGATCGGGTCAAAAACTAGCATAACGGGTACAATAGTAATTCAAGTATTAGTTACGTTCAACACGTATACTCGTGTTTATCGAGTGTGCCCCCATCGGCTCACACACGTTTAGTTGTTTGTCATGTTTTAAGACTCCCACAAACCAACAGCTCCCACTTGGGAGTTGGTGTGTCGAATGGCACACAAAACTAACGACGAAAACGCCTAGCAAACGCTCTCACTCGCTTTTTAACTAAAAGTGTCTGAGAGAATAGTTGTGTAAAAGTTTCTCAGTAGCATGGTCATTCAATTTCTTGCTTTAATCATCCTTTGTTATAGATACCGTTAAACCATGGATAATGGATCTTAAATCATTCCATATAGTTTAACTATTTAGAATCTCGTTATAAATTTTAATTCAGATATACCAAATGTAATCAAGTATCATCTTGCATTACCCTTTGGGTCTGGCTAGAGAGTTATCTGATTAAATCTGGAGAGGTGCCATGGTATCTTTCTGCACATATCAAGTGGAGTAACAAATCCTTTATTGACTACAAGCGTTGTGGATGCTGCTTCACATCACTCCAAAATATAGCTTTTATAACTACCTTATTCAGATAGCGTTTTGCATATACTTACAAAAAGTGATATCCACACATAACAGAACTTACTTGCATCTCAAGTCTAAGGACGAAGATAACAAACCATTTTCAATATTTCACTTATGACAAGGATCCAAAAGTAAATCTTTGAAAGTTGGGGAATCCAATATGAATCTCTAGTGAATACATATGAGTTTGGCGGGAACAATCCGAATTCTCGTTAGAATTATAACCAACACTCACATTTGCCTTATCATAACAATATTCCCATATTGTTAACCGCCAATGGACATATTTTGAATGATAAATCATTTCATGGATTAAACATGCAAAAATGGAATAACATATTATATGAATATAATAACAAATACCTCGTATCTTTATTTATCAGAAAATAATAATTGTCTTACAACTCCAAATTATCTAAATACTAATTAACACACAGTTTACATGAGACTACTAGCAGGTACCAAACCTATTTATCTAGTCAATTTAGAATGCTTAGTGAAATCGAGAGCTTTCGTAAATGGATCAGCTAGATTGTCATCTGTGTGAACCTTTAATATCTTCACATCGCCCATTTCAATGGTCTCTCGAAGATAATGAACTTTAGCGCGATAATGTCTAGCACCTTTAGTGATTCCGCTTTCATTAGCTATAGTAATGGCTCCAGTATTATCACAATACATATTTATGGGTTCTTCAATTGTGGGAACAATGTTCAACCCAGAAATGAATTTTCGAATCCATACAGCCTCTTTTGATGCATCACAAGCAGCAATATACTCAGCTTCAGTAGATGAAGTAGCAAAAATACTTTGCTTAGTGCTTTTCCAATCAACAGCACCTCCATTAAGAACAAATACATATCCAGTCTGAGATTTTAAGTAGTCAGCATCTGTCAGATATCCAGCATCAGTGTAGTAAGAAACCCTGAGCTCGTGTTCATCTTTCCCTCCATAGATCAGAAACATATCCTTAGTATTGCGTAAATACTTAAGAATATTTTTCACAGCAGTCCAGTAAAGTTCACCTGGATTCTGTTGGAATCGGCTTGTCACATTCTGTGCGAACGCAACATCAGGACGAGTACACCTCATAGCATACATAATAGAACCTATAGCCGAAGCATAAGGAATTCTTTGCATGCGCTCTTTCTGAGCGGGTGTTTCAGCACCTTGTGACTTACTCAATTTAGGCTTATCTTGCATTGGGATTACGCCACGTTTGGAGTTCTCCATACAAAATATTTTCAAGATTTTCTCAATGTAAGCACTTTGACTCAAACCAATTAATCGTTTAGATCTGTCTCGATAGATCTTAATTCCAAGAATATATGCAGCTTCTCCTAAATATTTCATGGCGAAACATCTTCCAAGATAGGATTTTGCATCTTGTAACATTGGAATATTGTTTCCCATAATCAATATGTCATCACCATACATAATTAGGAAAGTGACATAACTCCCACTATCTTTCTGATATACAAATGGCTCATCTTGATGTTGAGAAAATCCAAATTTCTTTATCTCATCATCAAAATGTTTATTCCATTGCCTCGATGCTTGCTTAAGTACATAAATGGAACACTTGAGCTTGCATACACGGTTAGGATATTTTGGATCAACAAAACCCTCAGGTTGCTCCATATAGACTTCTTCATAAAGATGTCCATTGAGGAAGGCAGTTTTGACGTTCATTTGCCATATCTCAAAGTCATAGTATGCAGCTATGGCTATGAGAATCCTTATAGCTCTAATGTCTGCTACAGGAGAAAAGGTTTCTTCATAATCAATCCCGTAGGTTTGAGTGAATCCCTTTGCTACGAGACGAGCTTTAAAGGTGTATTCCTTACCATCCATGTCAGTCTTCTTCTTGAAGAGCCACTTGCTGCCAACTGTCTTGCAGTTAGGAGGAAGCTCAACTAAGACCCATACATCATTGTCTTTCATGGATTGCATTTTCACATTCATCGCATCAAGCCATTTCTTGGATTCAGGATCCAACAATGCATCTTTATAGTTATTGGGTTCACCAAGATCCCCTAACTTATTTTCCTCAGCGTCAATATATAAACACATACGGTCAGGAGCACGACGTGTCCTATTGGACTTTCGAATGGGAACAATATCACTTTGAGGTTCTTCAATTTCTTGATCATCCTCATCATGATGAATGCTAGTGTCTAAAGAAGGATTTGTATCTTCTTCTTGAAGTAATTCAAGATCATCCATACTCCCACTTGCTTTAAGATCCATAATATTACTCTCAAAGAACTCAGAATTTCGAGCAACAAAAACTTTGTTCTCAGATGGAAGATAGAAAGAATATCCCATAGTTTCCTTAGGGTATCCTACGAAGATACACTTAATCGCTCTAGGTTCAATTTTGTCAGGTTTGGTAAGTGTATCACGCTTAGCAAGTGCCTCACAACCCTAGACTTTTAAGTAAGACAGCTTAGGGGCATGCCCATGCCATACTTCGTATGGTGTCTTTTCAACCTTCTTAGTTAGAACCATATTGAGAATGCGTGCAGCAGACTCAAGGGCATAATCCCAAAAGGACTTTGGAAGAGTAGTTTGTTTCATTATAGAATGCACCATGTCAAGCAGGGTTTGATTTCTCCTCTCAGATACACCATTGTGTTGTGGAGTATAAAGAGGAGTTCGATGGGCAATAATCCCATGCTCCTTAAGATGATCCAAAAACTCTTGACTCATATATTCACCTCCACGATCATAACGTAGTGATTTTATGGTCTTCCTGAGTTGATTTTCTACTTCCTTTTGAAACACTTTGAATGTTTCAAACACTTCATGTTTATGTTTCAGCAATTAAACATAACCATACCGACTATAGTCGTCAGTGAAAGTCACGAAGTAATTTTCTCCTTGTCTAGATGTGATTCTAAATGGGCCACATACATCTGAGTGTATAAGTCCAAGTAAATCTTTAGCCCTTTCCACTTGATGTGAATAAGGTTTTCTAGCCATCTTACCAGACATACAAGCAACACACTTTTCAAGAGACTTAATGTCAGATGAGTTGAGAAGTCCATCGTGTTGCAACTTCTCCATGCGTTTCTTGCTAATGTGTCCAAGACGACCATGCCACAAGAGAGTAGAGTACAAGTTAGTCTTGGCTCTTTTATTGCTTACAACAAACATAGAACTTTCATTTGTATTCGAATAAGACATTTCAGTTTCATAAACACCATCACGAGGAATAAACAACGTTATTCTTAGAAACTGAAATATAATTATTCGATTCAAATTAGTTAATAAAACCATCGTCATACAAACGAGAAACTGAAATAATCCCCCTAGTAATAGAGGGAGCATAATGACAATCTTTTAAAACAATAACTAGTCCACTGGGGAGTGATAAATGATAATTTCCAATAGCTTCAACTTTTGCCCGTTGACCATTGCCCACGTATAGACTTAAAGCTCCTGGCTTCAGCTTCCTACTGCCCCTTAGACCCTGAGTATTATTACAGATGTGAGTACCACAGCCAGTGTCGTATACTAAGGATGATTTAAGGAAAGAGTAGAGTTCTACAGTGAAAATACCTGAAGAACTAGCTGCAAGAGATTGTTTCTTCTTTTTCATTAACTCGGCGAGATACTGGGGACAATACCTTCTCCAATTTCATGTCTCACCACACTGGTGACAGGTAGCGTCCTTTGCTGGATTATCCTTCTTGGGTGGTGGAGGAATCTTGGGTTTGGATTTATAGGAAGTAGCATCATAACGAAACTTGCTTTTTCCATCCCCACGATTCCCCTTAGCAGCCTTGAACGATTTGTTTTTCTTTTGGTTTTTCTGGACCTTACCACCACGCACATAATGGAGTGCAGGTGCAACATCTTTCTTTGGCAACGTCTGCTCATGTTGCTTAAGCATAGCATGCAGTTCATTTATAGTCTTCCCCATGTTGTGCATATTAAAGTTCTGCATAAACGAGATGTACTCTTTAGAAAGACCAATTAAGATCAGACTAATGCCATAGTGCAGAGTAACTGGGTGACCAAGATGTTACAAACTGTCAATGTAGCTCTTCATCTTGAGAACATATGAGCTAACCGATTGACCCTCTTCCTGCTTGCAAGCGTGGAATTCACGTGCAGTTTGTAGAAGCTCTTGTTCTGCTTGTTTGGAGAATATAGACTTCAACTCCTGAAGCATGTCATAAGCACCAAGATGAGTTAGATTTCGTTGGATCTCTAACTCCATGGTCATGAGCATGAAGGCAGCTATGTCCTTTGAACCTTTGACCCAAGCAGTGTGAGCTGCAAGAGCCTCAGGTAGGACAGGGTGGCCAGGAGTAGCAATAGGTGCTGCAGGTATGGGATGCTCTAGATAAGCTTCCTTATCTTCAGCTGATAGTATAATGCGAAGCTGGCGATACCAAGCAATGAAATTAGGTCCAGTGAGTTTTTGTTTCTCAAAGAAACTCCTGAGTACCGAACTGTTTCCGATTGAAGTAGTCATCTACAATTGAAAAGTTCAAATAATTAGTATTTTCGATAATTACATTCTTAAAAGAATTAACTACCCAATTAATTACTAATAAGACTAAGATCCAACTTGCAACCCCATTTAATTACCATAGGTCTGACCAGTGTATAAAAATATGGGACAAGAGGTAAACGAAGAGCGTTAATTGCATAATGCAACTCTTAGATTTATGAGACTGTTTAAGGCATTAGTATCAAGTAATAATATCAAAATCATGTTTAGTTCTCATCATATGCCTCGGGTCCGAGGTCTGACCAGGTTAACTCGATATAAGTCGACCAAGTATGAACGTGTAAAAATAACCAAAGGTCTGAACAGTGAGAAATAATTACCATGGGTTGGAAAGGCCCTTAAGTCTGACCAGAGAATTCAATCCAAGTGCATGTATCCATAGTTGGGTGGCATAGACTTAATATTAACAAATAGGTATGCACACATAAATGAGGTAAAAGTCGTGTACAAAGAAGCATGCAAAATAACTTTGTAACACTAATTTTAAAAACTTTTTGGTAATGACACTGTAGTGATCATCATGGTTCACGGTAGCTCCAATCGAACGCACAGGGAGGCAAAGGACCAGGTAAGCGCTGAAGCATAACCTTAGACATCCTTTCAGTGAGACTATGCTCACTTCTTTGAACCCCCTTTTGAGTTTGTTCTAGTGGGTGAGCCGTACGTCCCAAGTGTCCATAGCGTCTAGTTTTGAAATTCTTGAAAACGTGTTTCATATATTAGGTCACTTTATTTTACAAAAACAATTTTCCACGAATCAAATAGCAGGTCACAATGAGAATGGTATTTTGGCATGTAAATAAAGACCAATATTAATGTTATGGTTACGATATGTATTATTCCATATTGCATACAATTAGGTGTCAAAGCAAGTAATAATGCACATATAGGAATCACAAACATACAAGCATAAACATCAATATAAATAACCACATATTGTTCCGAGTCCTCTTGCGAGTCTTCCCCAAACGGAGAACCATAAGACCGTCACTAGGATGCAATACCTAGATCGCCCCATACATCACTTAGAAAAGCAATTGAGTGAGTCTTGTGGCCGGAAAAACACATAAAGCATGGCAATCTCAATTGATAAGTAATTACGCAATATATGTATTTAAATCAATATGTAATTCTAATTATCACAATAATTCTAATTAATAATTAATAAATACAAATTAACTTTTAATTCTAATTAGCAAGTAATTTTAATTTAACATGTGTTGATCCCAGATGAGGAAATGATCTAATATAGAAACTGACTTGTAACAAAAGCTTATCAAGTATTACGCGGAATTTAATACTTAATCTTAAGAAGAAGAACAGTAAACATTCAACACCTCAATATTATTTATTAATACGAATACTCTTACAGTATTAGGGTTTTGCAACCTTGAAGTGTATCGACCTTAGATATAAAACATACGTACATCTAACCTAACCTAGGACCTCCTTTTATAGGCTAAGGAGTCCTATACAATATACAATACGTAACCTACAAGATAAATATCTTTTCCATATTTATCTACTACAATAAACTAACCGACTATACAAGACTAGCAGTGCTTACAATATATTATCAGTGGTTACACAATACTACTAGCCGCGGTTGTCTTCATCCGTGGTTACACTCCTCTGTCCGTGGTTATATCAAACCTGTCCGTGGTTCCAGTACTTAGAGTAATTCTTGATGCAAGGAACCTAAAACCCAACAATCCTCTCCTAAACTTGATAAATTTCAATAGAATTCGTCAAGTTTTCTTTAAGCTCAAAACATCTGAATTGGAGGATGTAGCCAAACACTTACTAGCTTTAAGTATCTTCTCATACTTTAGCAACAAATCATAAGCTTGACCATCATAAGATACTAACATCTTGATACAACCAGGCTTCAACATCTGAGCAATTATTCCTGGATGCTTATTCAATTGAGGATAATCACCTTCTACAAGCATATGAATAACCTTTCCAGAAATAGTTAAAACATGAACTCCACAAGTTTGATATAAAAACCATCTAGTAACTTGACCATTGTAATGTCCTTGCCATTCAGGTTCATCATGAGTAGGTTCAAATAGAATCTTCAAATTATGATACACCAGCCTCTCATGATAATCATTTGGATGTACTTCACCAAATTTATTCTTGTAAAGTATCCAAAGATTCATCAAATCATCTCTATCAAAATACTGAAGCATTTGTGAAAATTTATTATACTCAGAAGCTTCATTGTTGAGTCTTTGAATTTTCCAAACTCCTTCACTTCCAACTAAAAGCTTAAACTCATAAGAAATGATTTGATTTACATCTTCAACAACTTTCAATCTTTTAGAATCAGATATCTCCTGAACCTCAGATTTTCTCTTTCTTTTACTTTGAATCCATTCATTATCCTTTTTAATCCACTCTTCTTCCTTTTTAGAATTCATCGGACAGAAATCATCTTTATTAATCCTCATACATCTCTCATAAATCTCAAAAATTCTTTCAAATGAACATCTACTAAGATTATCAGAAACATATATGCCTGAATTCTTGATAATCTTCATCAATACATTCCTCATCTGAGCCATAGTAGGAGGTTTCTTTCTTATAATCTGTTTCTTAGTTTTGCTCACATTCCTTGCCCATTCATTCATCAGTCTAGCTTTCTCCTCATCATCCAATAATTTCCATTCTTGTGCAGTAAACTCATCAAGTATTTGTAAAGAAGCTTGAAGATAGTTTTGTGAGTTATACCATATAGCTAACCATTTCTCACTAGCTTCCTCCTCTTCTTTCTTTCTTTTATCCAAAGCTGCTTGGTCTTCAGCCAATAAGTTTCTTCCATACTCTTCATCATAAGCTTCTTGTTCTGCTTTATTTTTAAACTTCAGTACTACCTCTTTACCTTTCCCAACATCAGATTGAACCACTTTCTTCTTCAAAGGTTCACCAATAACCAAACTTTTAACTCTAGGTTTAGTAGCAGTAGACTGAACAGATAAAGCAGGTGCAATGATAGGTGTAGGAATAGATGATGTTTTGCTCAGATTAATCAATGTACTTGCAGCTTCTTTCTCTACTTCCTTAGGTTTAGGTGGTAATATAGAGAGAGTTGTGACAACAGTGGAAGTGGTTATGATAGCAGTGGGTGTGACAGTAGTAGGAACAATAGCCAAGTCTGAAACTGCATTAGTGGTTACAAGAGTACTAACCATGGTTTCAGGTATACTATCAGTTGTTATGTTCTGCACTACTTCAACATTCTTCAAATTTTCAAGAACAACCTCATTCCCATCTTTATCAGAAACCAAAAAATCTTGATCTCCACTATCAACATCTTCTTCCATAGGTACACTAACAGATACATCCACAGCCTCCCCTGAATTCATGCCATCACTCCTCCCCTGTTTGGATACATCCTTCACATTCAGAGCAGTAGAGGACTCCACCTTCTTTTTCTTTCTTCTCATAGCTTTCAAAACAACAACCCCATGTCGTTTCACTTTCTCCAAAACCAATACCCTATGCTTCAACCTCCGAATATCGTTACCCTGAAGCACAGATAACTCCTGTAGACCTGAAATTGTATCCTCCAGTTTAGCACACTTAACCGTCAATTCATTTAAACGTTCAAGAATATCCTCCCCACTTCGACCTGTGTGAACTGGTCCGAGAGGTGGTTCATTGGAAAAGTCATCATGTACAAAGTCATTAACCGTCAATTCATTGTCAGGTTCCAATCTATCCTCATCACTTCGAGTTGTGTTAACTGCTCCGAGAGGTGAATCCTTGGATATAGAAGACATAGCACCAGACCTAGCCTGATCATCTATGTACCCTGTAGCAGCCAGTTGGCTAGGGATACCTCCACCTGTGTTAAGTTCCAAAGAACTCTCTACATTAGGAGTTGCCAAAGGTTGGGTCTTATTGATGTTTCCACTATCCTGACCAGCATCAAAGCATGAATCAGTAGTGGAAGCCCGTCCAATCATGTCACCTCCACCCCATGTGACAACCTCATTAACCATACCACTAACTCTAGCCTGAGGAAGCTTAGTGCCCTGTGTTCTCCTAGTCCATGATGCAAGACCTTCATTAAACTCAGAATCAGTAGGCAAAGTAAGCATATGAGGAAATAAAGGAACATCTCTAATGACAACATTCTGTGGCTGATTCCTCATATGAGCAAAAACTCTAGGAAGCATATGATGTACTTCATACTCTCTAGCATGTTCAACAGGTTCCACTATTTGATGTTCCACAAGCAGTTGAACAAACCTAGGATACAAATAGTATTTACCCTTCTTCCTAATGTTCTGAACTAACCCCTCATAAATCATCCTAGACCAGTTAAATTTCCTTCCATCAGACAAACAAATAATAGCAGTAGCAATTTTTGAAGGAAAGTCATTAAAGCCTGTGGTCTTGTTACTCATACACATCAACAAAGTGTGAATCAAAAACTTCCATTGTTGTGAAAACAAACTCTTAAAAAATTGTACCTTTTCACCTCTGTATGTGTATCCTAATCTCTCTAAACCAGCAACAATCTCAACATCTGAAAGATTATCAACACCATCAGCATCATCAAGCCTCAAAACTTCTCTAATGATCTCCTCAGAAACAGAAATAGCATTCTCATCCACAACAGTACGAAACACCTCCATGCCATCAACCTTCTCAATTGTAGCATTCCTCCAGAATTGATGAATGTAGGTTTTAAGAATGGTGGGTTTAACAGTTAAAGCATAGTGAATGGGACTATGATTCAGGAAATCAATCATTTGATGAAACCCTTCAGAGCGAGCATCTTTGGTGAGAATAGCAACAAGATTATGTGAAGCGGAATACGTTTTAGCCATTGTGAGTAATGATGGATATAAAGTGGGTTTTGTGAAGAAATCAAAGAAAGTGATTAGGGTTTAAGGGTATTGCCAATTGGAAGTGGTTAGAAGATCAAATAAATTGATTCATCCGTGATTTTGGGGAGAGATATATACTTTTGCCAAAGTGTCGAAACAACCCTTGTAGTATCCAAAACAGATGATCATACTATCCGCTGTTCTATAACAACTATCCGCAGTTGTAACAAACCATCAGTGGATACAGATGATTACTCCTCCCAACTGTCCAAATTAGAGCAAGCAAATCTGTGCCAATTGAAAAATGATCTCACAAGATATGAAGGATTACACAAATTTTTTTTTTTTTTTTTACTAACACAAGCAGCAAACACACTAGCTCCTTTTGCACACAAATCCTTCTTACCTGCAAGACAAACACAAAACAAACACAGAGTTGAAGATTAGAGTTAGCAGTGGTTAGAGAGAACCAGAAGCGGTTCCAAAGCACCTATCCGCGGTTACCACAGTAAAGTCAAGATATTCAAATTCTAGAACTGTGATTAAGCCAACGCCCAAGTATCTCATTAATTCCTCAACCACATTTAACCTGCCCCTCATTTATTTGCATAACTCATAGCTTGGCTTATAAAAAGAACCCAAATATCACATAACGCCCAAACCAATCAAAAGTTAAAAACCCTAATTGCTCCAAAATCCCCAATCAACAACAATCAAAATGTGGAACCCTAGTTGGAACAAACCAGAGGTGGTTGATCTAACCTCCTCCTCATCCTCTTCATCATCTTCATCATCAAGTGAAGATGGAAACCCATGGCTGTCCTACTTTCCTCCACAAGAACCAAGACCAAGAAAATCCCCATTTCTCTCATCATCTGAAGATGATAGTGTGGTGAATCCAAGTGATGCCTCTAAAGACTCTGATGACTCTTCTAAGAAGAGGACTTCAAACCCCAAACCTTCATCATCTAACCCCCAACCAAGACCACGAGCAAGAAACCCACCACTCCCTAAGGACAGAGAGGTGGTTCTTGGTCTTAGTGCACCAAGTCGTGGTGCTTCTTCACACATCGTAACAAGGAAGGGAAAAAGGAAGATGGAGTAAGTTGCTGAATGGTGGAAAGAGAAGATGGAGCACAAGAAGAATATCATATCATCCATCTATCTGCCACAATCAGCTTCAGCTTCTTCGTTTACATCAATCCATCCTTTCCATTTTGATCCTTAGCTGCTTCTTTGTACTGGTCATGCATATGATAAATGCATATCCAGCATTCAAACGATATAAGCAAGGATAGTAGTAGTAGAAATATTAGTAGAAAATCATGTATAGATGTAGTCTTTAAGTAGCACTTGAAGTTTCATTGTAAGTTGTAAGCTGTAAACTGTTTTGTTGAATGAACAATGTAACTTCAGTACTTCTTGAATCTCTATAATGACTTAGCATTTACCTGCACAATGGTTAGTGGAAACACAGAACAACTAGCAGTGGATAGATCAACTCTATCAATGGTTAGAAGCAACACTATCAGTGGATAGAAACAGAAATAGCAATACTAAGATTACATAATAACAGGCCAATACTTTTACAAACTTATACAAAACAATTTGAGAGTTTTAGAGATTAATCATTCCAATACTAACTACAAGATACTGAAACCTCCCCACATCAAAAGCTTTGGTGAGAAGATCAGCAACATTGAAATCAGTATGGATTTTTACCATTTGAATCAACCTTTTCTCATTACAATCTCTAATAAAGTGATGTCTTATCTCAATATGTTTAGTTCTAGAATGTAAAACAGGATTTTTGATAATGCAAATTGTACTGTTATTATCAATGTAAATCTTAGTATGCATAAAATTGTACCCAAAATCCAGCAATTGATTCTGAATCCAAAGAACTTGACCACAGCAACTAGCAGCAGCCACATATTCAGCTTCAGTTGTAGAATTAGCCACAATAGTTTGCTTTTTACACTGCCAAGAAATTAATCTGCTTCCCAAGAACTGACATCCTCCAGTGGTAGACTTCCTATCCAGACTAGCTCCAGCATAGTCACTATCAGTGTAGGCCACCAAATCAAAAGGGGAATCCTTAGAATACCAAAGGCCCAATTTAGGATGACCTTTCAAATATATAAAGATCCTTTTAACAGCATTCATGTGTGAGGTATTTGGTGTTACTTGAAATCTTGCACACACACAGACTGAGAACATAATGTCTGGCCTAGATGCAGTAAGATACATCAAAGATCCAATCATGGATCTGTACAACTTCAAATCAACTTTGGGACTTCCATCATCTGGTAGCATAGGTTTCTGAGTCTCCATAGGTGTACTTTCACTCTTTACATCTTGAAACCCAAATTTCTTCAACACATCTGCTACATACTTGTCTTGACTAATAAAAATACCATCAGTCCTTTGTTGAACCTGTAGCCCCAAAAAGAAAGTGAGTTCTCCCATAGAACTCATCTGAAACTTATCATGCATAAGTTTCTCAAAATCTATGCAAAGCTCCTTGTTAGTAGAACCAAAGATGATGTCATCTACATAAACCTGAACCAGTAAAATATCATCTTTGTGCTTTCTAATGAACAAAGTTTTATCAATCAGTCCTCTTTTAAACCCATTGTCCATCAAATAAGTAGATAGGCATTCATACCATGCCCTAGGAGCCTGATGCAATCCATACATAGCCTTCCTCACCCTGTAAACCTTGTCAGGATGATCAGGATCTTCAAAACCAGGAGGTTGACAAACATAAACCTCCTCATCAATAGTGCCATATAAAAATGCACTTTTAACATCCATCTGATACACAACAAAATTCTTGAATGAAGCATAAGCCAAAAACAATCTAATAGCCTCTATCCTTGCAACTGGTGCAAATACTTCATCATAGTTCAAACCTTCAGTTTGTGTGTATCCTTGAGCAACCAACCTTGACTTGTTCCTCACTACAATTCCTCTTTCATCCCTCTTGTTTCTGAACACCCATTTAGTCCCAATAACCCTCTTTCCATTTGGAAGATCAACCAATGTCCAAACCTCTTGAAGTTTGAACCGAAGAAGCTCCTCTTGCATTGATTCTACCCATCCTTCTTCTGTTAAAGCTTCTTCTACTCTCTTGGGCTCCTTTTGAGACAGAAAACAAGCAAACAAGCAATTTTGCAGATCTTTATGACTGTTTCTTTTGTGAAGAGATTTTGCAAAGAACCCATGTTCAGGAAAGGGTTCATTGTTCTTTACCCTGCTTCTTGTTTGAACTGGAGTATTCAAATTTCCAAGAATCTGTTCCATGGGATGAATCTTGTGAATTCTGGTAGTAGTAATTGGACTTTCATTAATTACAGTTTCCAAATTAGTCAAATTAGCATTGAAGAATTCATCCATGTCTTCATCATCAGTAGGAGTATCAATCTCTATTAAATCAGGCATATTAGGATCATGTGGGACTCCTCATCACCAAATAGTGGCTTTGGATTAGGTCCAAAGAAAGTACTATCTCCAGTACTTGTAGCCGAAATTTCACTTGAACTATCAGTGGTAGAAGATGGCTTGTCAGCGTTTACAGATGGCCTATCAGCACTTTCAGTAGGCTTAGCAGTGCTTGCAGACTGCTTTTTCTTCTTTTCAATTTCTTCTACCGACACTGAGTTATCTTGCAACAACTCATCCTTATCTTGATGATGATCAACATTGCCTCCAGTATTCAGTACATCATCATCAGAGGGACCTTGCTTGTGTATGATGGAAGGAACAGAACCAGCTTTCCACTTTTCAACCAAATAGAACTCCTTTGGAGAATCAGCTTCCTTTGAAGATGTATCTTCTTCAGAATCCTTTTGTATACCTGCATCAGCATTAGTGGAAGTTCCTGCAATGATAGGCTCATAATTCATAGATTTGGTTAGCATATCAATGTTAAACAGCCAGTCTGGTCCTTTGGTCTCAACACTAGGAGTCTTTTCACTGAATTGAACATGTAGGTTCTCTTCAACAAGTCTAGTCCTCCTATTGTATACTCTAAAGGCTTTACTATTTGTAGAATAGCCTAAAAAGTATCCATCATCTGCTTTTTCTTGAAACTTGCCTAGGTAGTCTATGGTATTCAAAATGGTAACAGGACACCCAAAAAGTTTTAGGAATGCAATCATTGGCTTCCTATCATGTAACAGCTCATAGGGGGTCTTGTTATGAGGCTTCACTACCTTACTTCTGTTTTGCACATAACATGCAATTCCTACAGCTTCAGCCCAAAAGGTAGTTGGTAACTTAGACTCTGACAACATGGTCCTAGCAGCCTCAATTAGTGTTCTATTTTTCCTTTCAGCTACACCATTCTGTTGTGGTGTTCTAGCAACACTAAACTGTCTTTCAATACCTTTAGCTACACAGAACTGATTCATCACATCATTCTTAAACTCAGTTCCATTATCACATCTGATTACTTTGACCTTATGATTTACTAGATTTTCTATCTTAGTAATGAAACTCTTAAGAATCTCACTAGTCTCACTCTTAGTAGCCAAAAAGTATACCCAAGAAAATCTACTATAATCATCAGTGATAACTAGGCAATACTGCTTATGGTTCAAGCTTCTAACAAAGGTAGGTCCAAATAAGTCCATATGAAGCATAAACAGTGGTTGTGTTATGGTGTTTACAGTTTTGGTCTTACAAGAAGCTCTATGTTGTTTTCCTTTTTGACAGGCTACACACAGTTCCTTACACTCAAAAACCTTTGAAGGTAACCCTCTCACTAAGTTTCCTTTTACCAGTTTATTGATTGTTTTGTAATTGAGATGACCTAGCCTTCTATGCCACAATTTTGACTCATCAACAGATGCTTTAGCAAACAAACATAAGGACCTTTTAGGAAGAACATCTTTAAGATCAAAACAATATATATTTTCCTTCCTAGGTACCCTAAGTTGTATAAACTTCTCATCAGGCATCTTAAACTCAAGAGATAACACCACACACTCAGTTTCCCCAAAAAGTACCCAGTTTTTCTTATCACACATTTGAGAAACACTGAATAAATTGTACTTAAGTCCCTGTACCAAATAGACTTTTTCAAAGTCTAGATTCCCTGTTCTGATTGTGCCTCTGCCAAGTATCTTTCCTCCCTTTGGATCATTGCCAAATGCCACATATCCTCCATCATAAGCTTCAAAATCTTCCAGATTGCTTCCATCCCAAGTCATGTGCCCAGAGCAACCACTATCAAAATCTCCTTTATCTTTTAGCTCAGTTTGAAGATTGCCCTGCACATAAAATTACACAAGTTAGTTCCTCTTGTGGACCCAAGCCAGTACTGACTTGGGTCTGCTCTGTGCATCAAAATATTCAAATTTCTTTAGGTCCATTGATGCACAGTTGACATGTGGTAAAACCTTGGTCTTAGGCTTCCATTGCCAACTTGCTGAGGCCTTAACAGCATAAAAATGATTTCCAACCACTATATCAGTTATCACCTTTGGAATTTTTAAAACTTCTTTTGAATCAGTGGTGATATTTTGCTTAACAGTGGTTTGACTCTGCTTAGCCGTGTTTACCTTTTGCTTAGCAGTGGTTGGAACCCATTTAGGTGTAGCAGTGACAATAGATTTTGTATTCCCATTCCTCATCAGCACTGCTCTTGGAATCATGTTACTGTTAGGATGAGGGTTTGTTTTTCTTGAAAAGTTTTGATGATTTACCCTCCTCCAATGATTCCAAACTTGTGGTCTATTTTTATGACAATTTCTCTGTAAGTGTTCAAAACTACCACACACAAAACAAGCCTTTTTAACACATTGAAACTCATCACCTAGTCTGTTAGAAATTAGACCATTTAAGCTTCTTTGATTACCCCTAGGTTTATATTGTTTCATCAGGTCCCTAGGAATTTCCCTGTACTCTACAACTTTCTTGGTAACTTTAGCTCCAAATCTAGGTACAAGGTTGACTTGCTTAGAATCAACTTTCTTAACTGTCTCTATCTTTTCAGACTTAGTTGATTCAGTTCTATCATCCTCAGAATCTGATTCCCAATCTTCTATTATGGGAGCATCAGATAACTTATCAGAACTTATCTTAGGTGTTTCAGTCTTATTTATCTCTTCAACAGGTTTGTTAAAACTGAATTCACTACTAAATGACAGTTCTTTAGCAGGTGGTGCATGTTTCATCAAAGGGGGTGGTGGCATATCATTATATCCTAAACCAGTACCATCTTTGAACAGTTTTTGACCTATTGGCTTCTTTACTAGATCAGAAGCATATTGTGTTTTAGCAACCCTAACAACATGTTTTTCTTTTTCATCTAGGGCCTGTAGTTTTACACTTTCTGCCTCTGCTAGTTTATCTTCAAGCATTTTAATCTCTCTGTTTTTAAGATCAATTTCACCACCTAGTATATTGATCTTTTCTACATACTCAAACTCACATTTAATACAGAATTTTAGCTTCTCTTCCGCACCCTCTAGACCAACTCTATATCCTAAGTTATCTAGAGTCAATCTCTCTACTTCTTTTCTCATACTCTCAGTGATAGCCTTTTGAGATTCTAAGCTATCAGAACATGATTTAAAAGAACAAGTAGATGTTTTAGAATCATTAGATACCTCAGAATCTGAACCAGAAGATGAAGCATAGGCCATTAGAGCAAAGTTATGCTCTTTTGAAGCTTCACTAGCAAGAAAAGCTGCATTTGGACCTTCTTCAATCTGATCACTCCAATCATAATCACCAAGTCCATCCTGAGCAACCAAAGCTGAAGAGGCAGCAGGCTCTTCTGTTGTCTTCTTAATGCTTTCAATTCTTTTAGGAGCTCGACATTCCCTAGCAAAATGACCTTTCTTCTTGCAGTTAAAGCACTCCATCTTGCTTTTGTCGAATCCAGCTCTCCTTTGACCATCATACCTAACATGTCTTCCAGTCCTCCTCAGAAACTTCCTTGCTTGGAGAGTCAGCATTGCCATTTGCCATTGAAGGTTAATTTCATCAAGATCATCAGGATCAATTTGATCTAGATCTTGATTCAAAACATCAACACTAGTAGTTAAATCTGACAGAAAAGCACAAATTGCACCATCACTGACATTATCACTAATAGTGGTATTGTTTGCAATAGCCGTGGTTATACCATAAGCAGCAGTGGATACATCTTGTGGGCTTTTGTGATTAGTGGATACAAAAGCAATGTTTTTATTAGAAGAAGACGAGTTAGAAAAGTTATTCTCAGACTCATAAACCTTCAAGTTATTGAAGAGATTGTCTAGAGTCATTGTAGCAAAGTCCGTCTTATTTCTCCACACAATTGTATGAATAGCCCAATCAGATGATAAGCTCCTAATGAACTTCAAATTAATATCTTCTTGAAGGAACTTGTAACCCACTGCCTTCAGTTGACTGATAAGTTTTTGAAGTCTATTGTATGTTCCAGCAATCTTTTCTCCACTAAGAGCAGTGAAGGTTTCAAACTGATGCTTGAGCATATTCATCCTTGACTTCTTAGTAGCTTCATTACCAGCAAACCTTAATTCAAGAGCATCCAATAATTCTTTAGCAGACTCATATTGATCAAAGTCCAATGCAAACTCATTAGGTATTCCCATGGAGAGAATACTGTGAGCTTTGATCTCCATTTTCCTCTTAGCTTTATTAGGTTCACTAATAATAGCAACCTCCTTTCCATACACACCCTTCAAAGGAAGAGTGTCTCCCTTTTCAACAACATCCCAGAGAGCATAATCAATCATACGAATGTATTGCCTCATTCGCATCCTCCAGATTTGATACTCACCATGTTTGAGCATGGGCACTTTTGAAGCAGTTACCATGTGAGTTTCTTCAGACATCTTAACTTACTTGAATAAAGATTAACGGACTTCTTCTTGGTTACAGTTTCTAGATCACAAGCTCTGATACCACTTGTTGATCCCAGATGAGCAAACGATCTAATATAGAAACTGACTTGTAACAAAAGCTTATCAAGTATTACGCGGAATTTAATACTTAATCTTAAGAAGAAGAACAGTAAACATTCAACACCTCAATATTATTTATTAATACGAATACTCTTACAGTATTAGGGTTTTGCAACCTTGAAGTGTATCGACCTTAGATATAAAACATACGTACATCTAACCTAACCTTGGACCTCCTTTTATAGGCTAAGGAGTCCTATACAATATACAATACGTAACCTACAAGATAAATATCTTTTCCATATTTATCTACTACAATAAACTAACCGACTATACAAGACTAGCAGTGCTTACAATATATTATCAGTGGTTACACAATACTACTAGCCGCGGTTGTCTTCATCCGTGGTTACACTCCTCTGTCCGTGGTTATATCAAACCTGTCCGTGGTTCCAGTACTTAGAGTAATTCTTGATGCAAGGAACCTAAAACCCAACAACATGTAATTCTTAATTAATAATTTAATTTTAATTAACAAGGTAATTATAATTCACATGTAAATTAAATTCTAATTAACAAATTAATTCTAATTATCAATATAATTTTAATTTGTGTGTGACTAGTTATTATTTATTAAAAATTGACAAGTATTGCATGGAGTTGTCAAAATTAAAATAAAACAAAATAACTAAACAAGGTTTCATGCAGCCCTTTTAACACATGTTTATTAATATCAGAAACGTGTAACCCATAATCGCAAAAACGAGTTGACTCATGATGCCACTGTTGGGATTTTAGATCTAGTTAACCAGTAACCTCTACGAGTACGCAGCGGATAATGGATCTAGTTAATACAATTATGTTAACACGTAATTATTAAACACATAATTAATACAATATTAATTAATTAAAGGGGAATAAGAAAGGCTAACCTTGCTTGGCAATTGAAATCTAGTAACGGAACAAAAAACCCTACGAAACCTTAAGTATCTAAAGTAGATACCTCGAAGAGTATCACACACAAACCCGATTCACGTATACGTTCGATATAGCTAGTCGAGAACGTAACAATAAAAAACCAACAACCCTTTGTCTTCTTGAATTAAACCCCACGTACAGAAAATACCAAGGAACTAGCCTCCTTTTCTGTCCTAGAAAAACAAGCTGTGAAAACAGCTTTTAGCTTTACCCGATATCGGACACGCCTTGTCCGATATCACCACTTCTTTTCCGAGATCAAAAGTAATAAGCGGGAGCAGTAACTCCTTTGTTTCTGCTGTATTTGTGTCGACTAGGAAACAATGAAACATCAGCCAATCAATACACCTAAACACTTGTCTTGAATACAAGTTTAGGAATCAACCAAACCACAAAAACCTTAATCGTTTTCTTGATGTAAACGACCAAGAATAAAAGAGCCGGAAACTTGATCAATTTTAGGTATTGGAGAGGAGTGTTATGCGTAAGTTTTGAGGATCCAGGGGTGTGTTTATATAGGCTTGTAATTCGAACCCAAGTAGGAGACCTAACTTGGTCGACAAGCTAAAAACCCAAGCAACCCACTCCTTTTTCTGTTTTTGCCCGTTTAAAGAATGTATAGGCCCAAGGCTATCCATAACACTTCGACCCAAGTCCAAAGAATGACAGTCCATGGGTCATAAAAGTGATCGGGTCAAAAACTAGCATAATGGGTACAATAGTAATTCAAGTATTAGTTATGTTCAACACGTATACTCGTGTTTATCGCGTGTGCCCCCATCGGCTCATACGCGTTTAGTTGTTTTGTCGTGTTTTAAGACTCCCACAAACCAACATAAATCATCATACTCTGAAAATAAGAATAAGTGATTATTTATTATTTATTTATTTATTATTATTTTTTTTAATAAAACATATTCGAATCTCTAATATCGACAACATAATACTAATCTCAATTTATAAGGGTCGTATCAACACACTATTAAACAAGTTGATGAAGTTGTTTTAAAGGCATAACCCTTGTATTAACTACTAAACAGAGTATTTAACTTGTAACTCAAGTTGCTTATCTCACCAAGAAAATATTTTGATGAATTATTCGATACAATCTGTTTAATTATGTACTTGATAAAATAAATTAACCAAGAAGACTTAAAACTGAATTTTGAAATGTAACGTATATAAACTTAAGAAGTGATAGGTTAAAGCTTTATTTTTATTTTTTTGGGTTTAAGCTTACTATACACTTTATAGTTCAAAAAAAAAAAAAATGCTTACTATGCACCTTTTTTTTTCTTCTTTGAACGGCATACTATACACTTTATTGCTTATCATTTTTCTGAATGTTTGTATTAGCTTGTGATTATAAGCCGATAAGCGTTTCAAGTTTGATGAAAAAACTAAAAGCTTAGTAAGTCCAAGCCTTTTAAATTGAGCCACGCAAAAATAAGCGTATATAAACTCTTTAATTAATAATTAAGCTCATAAACTCGAGCTTATAAGATAGTTCAAACACTAGAATGAGCTTATTTTAGCTATATAAGCTTATAAGGTATCTAAGTAAGCTTAAACAAAAACATTTAAAATGAGCTTATTTTTGCTGTTCAAGCTAATAAGCCCTCTAAATAAGCTTAAAAAAGCACCCCTAATCACATTATCGGGTTCTCGAAAAAATGTTTTAGGAAAATTATGAACCTATATAAATTATCGGGTTCTCGAAAAAATGTTTTAGGAAAATTAAGAGCTTATACAAGTAATGGGCGGTTTTGATCAGAATTTCTTACCATATTTTTGTGCTTTTAACAAAGCTTACTATGCACCTTTTTTTTTTCTTCTTTGAACGGCATACTATACACTTTATTGCTTATCATTTTTTTTGTGTATGGGTTACTTTTATGAAAACTTGTACCAGCAATATACACCACGCACAACATCTTTGGTTTTCTCCATGCGGGATTAAAAGCTTGAAACCAAGTTTTCACAAAAGTAACCCATACACAAAAAAAATTTGAGGACATAACACTTTAATCTGTTGCCATAATCAAATAATGTATCATTTGTTCCATGTTTTATTAACAAATATATAAAAATATAAATTTAGATATTTAGTATCGTTTGCTTTTTTCTTTTTTTTTAAATGGCACCGCTCTTGAAATCTGACTCTCGAGTTAAACCATCCAAACGGGCACGCCCCGGGACCCAAACCACTAGGAGAGACCCGCGAAGGGAAACCCCTAAAACTTACGATTTCAAACTAAGGGTAAAACCTGAATTTTTGGTCTCTTGCGAAACTTGAACTCTAGGTAAAACCTCCCTCAAGCTCCAGAAGAAGCATATCCCTCAAGCTCCAGAAGAAGCATAGGTGGTGGTTTAGCATCGTTTACTTTATCCATATATCTTAGATAGATGCATCTCATGTATGAACCCCTGCCTTTTATATTAGTTTAAACATAAGTTATCACATTGTACTTGTAGATCATTTTCCATTAGTTTCACTGAAAAATACCACTAGTAGTATCGGTGTACATTAGTTATGCTTATCATGTTTAAAACATAATATACACTTGCCCTACTCTCCTGTATCGTAACTTCTAATAATATCCTTCAATTTTTGAAAACCTGTGCACTGTCAAACCTGAGATTCACACTTGATCATATTACATCATACACACTTGTATTTTACCATTATTATGTATTTTGTTAAATTTGGAGACTCGTGATAGTGCACGAATATATGATGAAGTCAAGTGACTCAAATTTGGACACTCGCGATTACTCGTCCTACTAATCATACAATCAACTCGAAAACATAAATGCTACACCCTTTGATTTTACGCTAGCTATATATTACAATGATTTAATCTTTAGAAACAATTATGAAGTTTGTTGACTTTGGATCATCATAATTGGTTAATGAAAGGCATGTAAAAGTTAATATAAAATCCGGCGGTTCGATATTGAAGGGTGATAATTTGACTTTTATAATTTCAGCTTGTCAGTCCAATTTGGTTTTCGTCAAATATTAGTTTTGTACTTTAACAAAATTCTTCATAAATATTAATCCCAACCTAAGCTATTTTGAATGGTTATAGAAAAAATAAGAGCTTATAACATTATCAAGCAGTTCACAAAATGTTACACAAAAATTAAGAGCTTACATTAGTTAGCCGGTGATATGATGGATATAGTTTTTCCATATTTTGGTACTTCAACAAAATCCATCATAACAACCATGTAACATAATATTAATCTCAACCTATACATGCCATATACACAACAACATATAAGCAAGAATGAGTTCTATTCTTTACTCCATGTAGGATTAAAAACTTAAACCCAAGCTTTCACAAAAGTAACCCCTTAACACTTTTGTTGTCGTAATGTATCATTTGTGTTCTTTTTATGCATTGCTCTAGAGATATGATAACATCTTTTGTACATACGTAATTTGTTTAGTTGAGTTTTAACACACCTTATTTTTGTGTGTTTTCTTTATAATCTACCAAATTATTAAAAGATACATTGTACAGACGAGCTAAATTCAGTTAGGTTAGTATTTGTAAAGGGCCTCAATTGTGTATCACAAATGTTCATAAAAGCAGAAGGTCTAAGCAATCCCAAACACCCTCATAAGTGCTTAATTTTCATATCAGGTCGCAATTGATTATAGTCAAATAAGCACTTTCAATAAGCAAATAAAATCCCGAAACCCGTGTACAATCTCATGGTATAAGCAAATCCAAATTTAAACAAGGCGAGTAATCAACTTAAAAGTCCATTCTTCATTGTGTGAACAACAGTTACGAATTGTATCTATTACGCTAGCACTAAGTTCATGCAACCGAAGCTACGACAGTTTATGTATGCACAAGGAAGTCATACAATTAAGGAGCTCATGGCGAGTGTTTATCCCAATACACTCGGTCCCGACATGCTATATGTTTCGCCTTGACCTAAGCGGGGTCAACCGAACAGGGGAGTCACCCCCAATAGATCTATTTATAACATTCGCGCTTCCCGGCAGGAATTGACGGTTCATGAAAAGGGCAATTTGGGATCTAAAGTCTTAGGCTAAGCTGCGTAATATTCTAGGTTAAACATTTTGGTATGGTCCATAAAACATCTATGTATGATGAAAACTTTAAACATGTAAAAGCATAGTATGCATGGAATGCACAAAAACAAGATCCAAAAGTATTAAAAGTCAAATACGTAATGTCTAATGGGGTTCCCATCAACTCTCTCAACACCGAACATGAATCCAACAGCAGGTTGAAGAACATGAATCCAACATGGGTAAGCTCAATCTTTCCATCAACTTTTATATAATTTAAAACTACCAATCCATAATTTCACCCAATTCAATTTCACCAAATTCACCCAAATTAAAAATCTTGATTTTTAGGTCAAACTTTGAAATATTATTAGATTAACCCACCTTAGTTCATTAAATTTCAATTCTTTCAGAACCCAGTTTCTGAATCATCAATCCGTTAGTTGCCCTAATTCAATTTCTCTAAATTATCCGTGGATTGGATTGTTAAATTAAGTTAGGGCTTTTTGTTCTTCTTGTCTCTTGATGTGCTGATGGATAAGGGTTCGGCTGAGGAAGATTTAAACTCAACTTTAGATAATTTGGCTGCTAAGATTAAGAACATTGAAGGTAATATTAGTGGGAAGAATGATGATTTTCACATGGTTCGTGAATCGTCGAGAAAAGTTAATACTCCCACATTTGCCAACATTGTAGCTACTGAGAAATCCAATCCTAAAGTAAATTTTAGGAAAGTGGAAGGCACTGGTTCTACAAATGGGGATTTTGAAGCAATGATTCCCTTGTCATCTGTAATGGAAGTAACAGAACGTCTTAAAAATTCAATATTTGGATACTTTATTGGGAAGCGAATTGCATTCCCGGTGGTTGAAAATTACGTGTTCAATGCTTGGGGAAAATTTGGAATTGAAAAAGTAATGATGAATGCAAAGGGATTTTACTTCTTTAAGTTTGCGTCTAAAAAAGGAGTGGAAGATGTCTTGGAAAACGGCCCGTGGATGATTCGGAATGTGCCAATCATTCTAAATAAATGGAGTCCTTCGTCTAGCTTATCTAAAGATAACCATACTCGTGTGCCGGTTTGGGTAAAGATGCACGATGTACCATTGGCAGCATTTACTGCTGATGGTCTGAGTATAATTGCATCTAAACTTGGAAATCCGTTGATGTTGGACTCATACACAAGCACTATGTGTAATGAGTCTTGGGGGAGGAGCTCATATGCACGAGCAATGATAGAGATCGAGGCAAATTCTGAGTTCAAAGATTCAGTTATTGTGGTTGTTCCGAACATTGAAGGTGAGGGCTACACATGTTCAAAGGTTAATGTTGAATACGAATGGAAGCCTCCAATATGCATAACTTGCAAGACCTTTGATCATGCGACTAAAACATGTCATCTAGCTGTTAAGGATATTCCTAAGAAGGTTGTAGCTATACAAGATGATGGTTTCCAAGTTGTCAAAGGGCGTAATAAAGGTAAAAAACAGAATGATGGAAATATTGTTTTTAAGCCTAAAACAGTTATCCACTATAGAGAGGTTTCGAAGCAATATGAGCCGAGCTCGTCAAAACGCCCAAAAGCCCAAAAGAAGACAATATCAAGACTTCGAATACCTTTTCTGTGTTGGAAAAAGAAGGGTCGAGTGGATCAAACTGGGAAGATGGTAATGCTATGAATCACGTGTGTAAAGGAGATGGTATTAACCAAGATGAATCAGATGATGATGAAATTGAAAATGTCTATGACGAGACAGGTGGTGATCATACTAGAAGTAAAGTGTCATCAAAATCAAAAGGGGCAAACACTCCCTCTGTTGAAATTTCAAATGTATAGTATCGCTTCATGGAATATCAGGGGGCTGAATCGCACCCCTAAACAATCCAAGGTTCGTCAAGTAATTAATGAAAACTCTCTTAACGTGTGTGCTATCTTGGAATCCCATGTCGATATTAGTAAGCTCGAAAGGGTTTGTGCGAAAGTTTGTGCTAGGTGGAAGTGGACATCTAATGGTAGTGTTTGTAATAAGGGATCTCGTATAATTGTTGGCTGGAATGACAACGTTGTTGATATTATGGTGTTGTCATGTACTAGTCAAGCAATCCATACACAAATTATCCTTAAATATAATCATAAAACTCTTTTCTGTACGTTTGTGTATGCGTCCAATTCATATGTGACTCGTAGAGATCTCTGGAAAAGTTTGGAAATGCATAAAATTTTTGTTCATGGAGGTCCTTGGGTTATTATGGGAGACTTTAATTCGGCTTTATTCGTGGAAGATACGTTTCATGGCTCAAAGGATATTAATATCTCTATGCGGGAATTTAATGATTGTGTATCTATGATTGAGGTAGAAGACGTTAATGGTACAGGGTTGCATTATACGTGGAATCAAAAGCCTAAAGCAGGTATTGGTATCCTAAAGAAGATTGACCGCGTTATGTGTAACATGGGGTTTAATAATGAATATCCGGGTTCATACGCTATTTTCCAACCGTATCGTATTTCCGCCAATGCTCTTGCTGTGTTGAAACTACATAAGGTTACAAAGGAAAAGCCTAAACCATTTAAGTTCTATAATTTCCTTGTGTTCAAACGGGAGTTCATGGATGTGGTTAAAGAACAGTGGGGTGTTTCTGTTTATGGGCATAATATGTTTAAGCTTGTCAAGCGGTTGCAGGGGTTGAAGAAACCGTTCCGCAAGCTTATTCATTCGCAAGGAAATTTACATGATCGTGTGGTTAAACTTCGTCATGAGTTAGATGAGGTCCAAAAGGCGCTTGACAAAGATCCGTCGTCTATTATTCTTCGTGAAGAGGAGTCGGCATACCTAACAGCCTTTACGCAAGCTACATTGGATGAAGAGCGTTTTTTAAAGCAAAAATCAAAGATTGATTGGCTTCGAGTGCGGGATAGTAACTCAGCCTACTTCCATAGATCGGTTAAAGCTCGTACAAGTAGAAGCCGAATTGATTATATCACAGGTCAAGACAATGTGTTATATGAAGGTAATTCGGTTCCTAATATTTTTGTTGATCATTATAAGCAATTCTTAGGTACCGAAGCTAGTGTTACTGACCTGGACCATCAAGGGTTGTTTGTTCGTAAATTAAATCATTCTAAGGCTGAAAATATGGTGCGAAATGTTTCTGATGAGGAAATTCGTATGGCCATGTTTTCTATTGGAAATGATAAAGCCCCGGGTCTGGATGGCTATACCTCAGTTTTCTTTAAAAAGACTTGGGATGTCGTAGGCGATGATGTGTGTAATGCGGTTCGTAACTTCTTTTTGAATGGGAAGCTATTGAAAGAAATTAACCATACTATTCTTGCCATGCTCCCTAAGGTATCTACTCCATCTGGCGTTAATGATTTTCGACCTATATCTTGTTGTAATGTTATTTACAAGTGTATTAGCAAGATTATTACTAACCGTATCAAGGAGGGGCTAGATGATGTTGTCAGTGAAAATCAATCCGCTTTTGTTCCGGGAAGGTCTATTTCGGACAATATTTTACTCACCCAAGAGCTTATGCATACGTATCACTTTCATAGAGGACCTCCTCATTGTGCTTTCAAGATTGATATTCAAAAGGCTTATGATACCGTGAGTTGGAAATTTTTGGAGAACATCTTAGTTGGTTTTGGCTTCCATTCGTTCATGGTTAGATGGATTATGTCTTGTGTTACGAGTACTTCTTTTTCCATTAATATAAATGGTAATTTGCATGGGTATTTTAAATGGGAGAGGGGGTTTCGTCAAGGTGATCCGATGTCTCCGTATCTGTTCACTCTTGTTATGGAGATTCTTACTCTTATTCTCAAACGTAAAGTGCGAGAGGAGGGTGATTTCACTTATCATAACAGGCGTAGTAAGCAAAAAATCATTAATATTTGCTTTGCGGATGATCTTATTATGTTTGCTCGTGGTGATGTGCAATCGGATAGGGTTTTAATGGATGCTTTAGAGGAGTTTAAGGGCATTTCGGGGTTGGTCCCGAGTATTCCGAAGATCACCATTTTCTTTTGTAATGTGCCAGATCAGGTAAAATCCTCTATTCTTCAACTTATACCGTTTGAAGAAGGTACTCTTCCAATCAAGTACTTGGGTGTTCCTCTTATATCGTCTAGGCTTCTATACAAGGATTGCAAAATTCTTATTGAGCGTGTGCGTAAAAGAATAGGGGATTGGAAGAAAAAATGGTTATCCTTGGCCGGTAGACTTCAATTGGTGCTTTTTGTTCTTTCATCTATGCATATTTACTGGGCTTCCGTTTTTACTCTTGCGGTTGGTATAATTCATGAGATAGATCGACTCTTATGTGGTTTCTTATGGTGTCAAGGAGATATGAAGCGTGGTAAAGCTAAAGTCTCTTGGGAGGATGTATGTCTTCCAAAATCTGAAGGTGGCCTAGGTGTGAGAAGTCTCAAAATGTTTAATGTTGCATTGATGTCGTCGCACATTTGGAAGCTTTTGAGCCATAAAGAATCTCTGTGGGTCAAATGGATCCAATCTTACAAGCTTAAACAAAGGAATTTTTGGGATGTTTGTATCCCGTCTAATGTCAGTTGGGGATGGCGTAAGATCTTGCAAATCCGTAGTATTATTCGGCCTTATATATGGTACAAGATTGGAAACGGGGCAAAGGCTTCAGCTTGGTTTGATATGTGGAATGCAAATTGTCCTCTTATAAACCATATGACGAATAGAGCTATTAGTAGTGCGGGGTTTAATTTACAAACGAAAGTGGCTGATGTGGTGTCAAATGGTTCATGGTCGTGGCCTACGGCCTGGTTCAACGTTTTTCCTGTGTTAATTAACACTTCTACTCCTAATCTAAATGATGAACATGTCGATCTCTTGCAATGGAGGATGAGTGATGGCTCTTTCAAGCCTTTTTCTGTTCGAAACGCTTGGAACTCGGTACGTCCTCGAGGGAATGAGGTTGGCTGGTACCATTTGGTTTGGTCTCGTCATATAATACCTCGACATGCTACTCATCTATGGCTTGTAATGAGGAAGCGGCTCAAGACACATGATAGAATGAGGCAATGGGATGTCGACAATGATGTCGACTTAAACCTTCTTCGTTGTTCTCTATGCAAGACGCAACCCGATTCACATGATCACCTGTTTTTTGAATGTTCATATTCTTCCCAGGTTTGGTTTCGTGTTTTGCAAGTGGCTGAAATTGTCTTTGCTTCTGATAAATGGACTAATATTATGGTTTGGCTACTGCCCATTTCCAAACGTAATAATGTGGATACAATTGTGATTCGCCTTATCTTGGCTGCGGTTGCTTATTTCATATGGCAAGAGAGGAACAATCGTGTGCATGGGAAAGGCAAAAGGAATCCCGAACATCTCTCTAAGGTTATTGTTGATATGGTAAGATTACAACTTGCTTCCATTCGGTTCAAGAAGAAAGCTCGAGTCTATAAAATGAGAAGTACTTGGAGGATAGCTAACATTCAAATGGATGGAAGCTGATGTTTCAAAATTATGTGTGCTAATGGTCGTAGAGTGCGAGCTATGTTTTTTCAATACATGCGACTATTAGTTTGTTAGGTGATGGTTGTTGTGGTTTGAGTTTGTTCAAATCACATTGTCTTTTATTTTGAAGGGTGGATCATGACCACTCTTCCATGTTCATGAACTCTAATCATTTTTTAATATATTCACCGGGTATAAACCTTTTACCCAAAAAAAAAATTCAGCTTAAGCATGCCCGAGTTAGTTACTTTTTTTCCTTAACCAACTCGGATGTCCCAAACCGATAACATAATATTAATCTCAATTTGAATGGGCCATATACACCGTTGTATATAAGGAAACACAATTTTGCCATTGATTTTGTTACACATAGACAAGTTGATTACACCAAATGCGCATTGTCTAATCCAATTTACTATGCACAAAAGATACGTTTCTCATTTATAAAATATTATGTTCATGCACCTGTTATTAAAATAATGTGAAATGTGAACATCAAGAAGCTCTTTTTAACTTCAAATTGTTTTTGCAGAACTTTTACCTCTTCATCTGCAAACCATGTCTGCAGAAGAAGAGGTACATTTAAGCTTTTCATCTACAAGAAGAAGACCGTTTGTTTTTTGTGCTATTGAAGTACTTCTCTCTTTTTTCTTCTTTTATTTTTCTTTTTTAAAAAAGAGGTGGAAAAAAGAGGAAATTCAAAGAAGTGGAAAAAAGAGGGAATTTATGTCTGCATAGTAGAAGAGGAAATAAGTGATTTTAGCCTTTTATGTCTGAAAAAAAACAAACGGACTTCAACGAAATTGTCTGCGCGCCTGCAGACAAAAAAGACAAATAAGAGCTTCTTTAAAAAAACAAACAAGGCCTTAGTTAAACATCTTCTATGAATTTATCTTCGCCATATTGGCCAAAATCTATTTTAAATGCATACGATCCTAAAACGTTTTATTCGAACATTTAGATGCTTACTGTGATAGCATTGCCTTTTTGGTCGTATTCAATGCATATCTTTTCTATAAGTGTGGACAATGTAGACAGTTAGACACAAAGAATTTATGAGAGTCAACCCAAATACCCGATCCGTAGTAAAAACGAGTGTGGAAACCCGCGCGATGCAGCGGGATTGACTTCTAAGGACTTATTTTGTAGCGACACTTAAACTTCAGGGGCTATTTTTGCCAAGTTGTGAAACTTTGCATTTAATTTTCGGACTTACTTTGCAACGATACTTAAACCTCAGGGACTATTTTTGCCAAGTTGTGAAACTTTGCATTTAATGTTTGGACTTAGTTTGCAGCGACACCTAAACCTGAGGGGCCATTCTTGCCAAGTCGCAAAACTTTGCAATAAATGCGGGGGACACGTGTCGTGTCCACATCAAATCCCCGCCTTTTAGTTATATGTATAATGGCTCATTTTTACCTAAACCCATTTTGACACATTACCCGAAATGCAAGAATTACAACAACATTAGATCATGTGACGTTACATAATATTACCAGAAATAATTTATTTTCTGTTACATCTATGCGGAAGTTACCAATGATACCCAATCTTTTTAGCTCTCCATAAGTAAAAACGAGCCATTTTACTATGGTTTTTACTTATGGGGATCCAACTTAAGGTCGTATTCTGCCACATCCATTGATACCCAATCTTTTTGGCTCTCCAAAAGTTGCTCAGCTGGGTTGTTTAAGTTGGGTCACAAAAATTGTGATATTAACCAAGTGACCGAGTCACCAGGTTTCTCTTTGGGAAACGTAAATCGCTCGTGAGGATGGAAGCTTGTCAAGGTCACTGGCGCGTGAAAATGCAATTAAGGCGACCCATTCACCTCTTTGCCGAGTAGCCTTAGTCGCATGCTGCAAGACAAGTAATATGCTACTAATACAGCCCGAGGGATAATAATAATTTTTTAGACACATTTTTAGCATTCTAGATGCTAAGATTATTCATCCATGTATACCCCATCGATAAAATTTTGTAACCTTCGCAAAGATGTAGCGGAAAATAAATTGATTCTGGTTGTATTATTTAACTTCACATGAGCGAATGTTGTTGTAATTGTTGCATTTTGGTGTGGTTCAAAGGTGCTATCTATATCAAGTTGTGAAATACTAAAACTAGCTCAGTTCTGTATTTTCAATTACTGTATAATTTTTCGGTTTTTATCTTATTAATGTAATGTGTAAAGTTGCATAAAGGATCATCTGATTCATCTCATGTGTAAATTATACAATAAGGTCAAAGTTTCAGAGGTTACAATTTGTACTCAGATCAATGTAAAAGTAAAGTTGAGAGTATGACCATTTCTAGTTTTATCATATGTCAACATGTCGTCAATTTTCAAACTAAAAAACACAAACGTGAATCAGGAATTTTGATATGATTGGTGTACATCATAGATAAATGCTTCAATAAGAACTGACTGATTGGTCGTGTACTTTAACAAAGATTCATCATAACAGCCCAATAACATGATATTAATTCCAACTTGCAAAAGCCATATACACCACAATATATAAACGAGTGCAAATTCTTGTCTCTACCATATGTGGGATTACAAACTTGAAACCAAAGTTCACAACAAAAGTAACCCCATACAAAAAATTGTTTAGATGACATAACCCTTTTGTTGCCTAGAACAAATACTACTGTATTATTTATGATCTTTTTACACATTGTTCTATAGACATATAGCATCGTATAAAAGTGTTGAGCACTTTATACCAATTAATATAGTTTGTTTAGTTTATGTTATTATGTATGGCAACAAACGAGTTGTGTGAATTTATCCATAATTATTTTTCTTTGTTTAAGAGCATCCACTATGAGAGGTCCAAGAATAGGTTTATAATTGTTGAAAAGGTTTATTATTCATTTCAACCATAGTGAATTTTTGTTTCATGTCTATGTGGCATGCAAAAGGTCCAAAAACTTAGACCTCTTCAAAGTCTCAAGATATTAAATGCATGTATTATATGAAAAAATTACAAAGCTTTAAAACTTTTTTACCATAGTGAAGATAGGTTTATTAACACAAAAAGTTTATAAAATAATGATGTGACATGAAATATTTAATTTCTAAGCCTTTATAAAATTTAACCATAGTGGATGCCCTAATAATATACAGGACCATTATTATGTATGATTAAGGAAAAGGGTGTTAACATATGTAGTTATTCGAATTTGTTTCTCTTGTATTCCTTGTAAGCTATTTACAAATCTATCAAGTTATCTATTTTCTTAAAAACTAGGGTAAATGATTGAAAAAAGTATCAAACTTGTCACAATTTTCTTTTGTGGATAGCGAACAATTTTTTTTTGCTTTTGTGGGTACTCTTCTTTCAAATTCATCCTTTTTAGGGGGCTATATGACATTTTTGCCCTTCAAAAAATATATTTTTCTATTAGCTAAGAGGGGTAAAAATGTCCAAAAATTTCACAAAATAACCTAAAAAGGATACATTTGAAAGAAAAGTACTCACAAAAGAAAAAAAAATATTGTTCGTTACCCACAAAAAAAATGTTGTCAAGTATAATACTTTTTTCAATCATTTGCGAATTCTTTATCAAACATCATTGTAATTTGAAATCACTGATAATTTTGTGCTTGAGATCTTTTTGGATTTCAGGTTCACCTTAATTTGAAGAGTGAAACGTATCTCATTCCATTAGTTAAATCAAACTGAATGATGTTAAAGTTATAGGATAAGCCATTATTGGTTTGATTAATATAATTCACCTTTTCAACAAAAAATAAAAAAAATAAATAAAAAAAGCCAATTTATTAGAGTAAAATTAGTGTCATCATCTTGAGTTTTGGAATTAGCATTTGAGCTCTACAAATTAACGGAAGTTTTTATCAACTCTCAAAATTAGCTTAGTGAACATCTAGCTTGTTTTTGCTGTATAAGTTAATAAGCCTTCTATAAATAAGCGCATTAGAAGACACTAGCAGGGTACTCGCGCGATGCGGCGGCTGATACCCTGAAATAAAATTTTTTAATAAACCATGCTTTATAATTTGAAACATTTTATGTGACGATAAATTTGCGGATACCAAAAGTTTCATGTCGCATATTTCAACTCTTTAGAATATTATAGTAGGGTACCCGCGCGTTGCGATGACGGGTATCAAGTAATAAAATTTTCGGCAAAAATGTTTTCAATTTTATGTTTTCTCTTACAATAACTTTACCAATAGCGAAAACATAATGAGTTTGAGTAACTTTAAAAAAAATGATGGATAATATCAAACTAATTCATATAAAAACAATTGAAAGTGACGTGATTTTGCGTTGCGGTAGTCAATAATGTTATGGGGTTATGGTCAATTAATTGATAGTGGTCCGTAGTCACAAGTAAAACATGTTTGTATCATTAATATTGTTTATTACATTTGTCTCATATAGATAAAAGATATAAATAAAAGAGTACTTATAATGTATACATCTTGTTAAGTATATATTTATGAAAAAATGTTTGAATCATTAATATTGTTTATAACGCTTGTCCGACATAGATAGAAGATATAAATAAAATAATGCTTATAATGTAATGAAAACTTACATGTTTAAGCAATCATTTAGAGTTATCCATGAAAATTATAATAATTAATATACTAATATATTAATCATTGAATTAGCACTTAGCACTTGCATCATTTGTCTTAAAAAAATTGTCTCGACTTTTACAAAAAACCGTTTTTTACATTTGTGGTTAATTTTATTTAAAATAATTCAAAATTTATTTAAATTGGTTCTCGAAACACTCTTACGATATAATAATAGTTTTGGAACTTTGTAGTTTTGCATGCATTTTAAAATTATATTCAGTTATATGTGCATTTTTGCATTAAAACTAAACTAATTCGAAAAGAAATAACAAATGAAGCATTATAATATTGTAGAAGATAAATTAGTAAAAGCTATTTATTTTGTACATTATGCATTAAAATTTGTAATGCTTAAAAAACATAATAATGACATTTTAAAAAATTTTAAAAAAGAGGGTCATCCTTCCATTATAAGTAGTATATATATAGTGAATACCTAACCTAAGTTTTCACAAAAGTAAAGTAACCCATACACAAAATTGTTCTGAGGACATAACACTTTTAATTTTTTGTAGTAGTCAAATAATGAATCAAGTTCAAAAAAATGGTCCTACTACGCATGCACCCCCTAGAAAAATATTAGGGGGTGTTTGCGTTCTCTCTCTCATGCCAATCATTGGTACCTTGGTTTCCGTGCCTTGTCACTTACACCCTTTGTTTTTTTACAAGTTTTTTTTTTGTTTACAAGTTTCGGTTTTTTTTTTTTTTTTTTTTTTTTTTTTTTTACACTTTTTTTTTCTTTTTTACAAGTAAAGACAATATCTGAATCAGTTATAACTTTTTTACAAGTTTTTTTTTGAATCAGTTTTAAAAGTTAAAAAAAAATGTAGTCGGAAATTTTTTGAGGCTCAGTTCGAAGGTTGCAAATGTGAGATTTTATCTCACTTTGCCGTCCATTCGGTTTTCATCATCGCCTCGAAAAATTTTTAGGCTCAAAAATCATCATCGCCTCGGAAAATTTTAAGTCACAACTGCACATAGTCACAATTTCACAGGAACTGCAACTGGACAATCTAATCTTGCACCCCAATATTTCCTTCCCATGCACAATGTCACTAGTTCACAGGAACTGCAAAAGGCTCTCAAAGTCCAAAACTGCACAAGTCTCACAACTACACAAAGTCTCACTAGTCTCAAACTGCACAAGGACAGAAGCCTCACAAGCCTCACGTTTTCAACATGAAAGTAACAAAGATTCTCAAACTGTGGTCTGAAGTATTATGCATGTCCTTTGTCAAAGGTAAATAATTAAACGTTTGCTTATTTGCATAAATATATCAATAACTTGTTTTTTAGAATATATTTCTTATAATTATTTCATCATGTAACAGCCAGGGACTAAAGACTATGGGTGTCGATACTTCATGTGGAAGGAAATATTTCAACAAAAGTACTTTGGTGAAACCTCTTCTTCAACGCAGTGCTCAAACTGCGAAACTAAAGATAAAACGATCAACATGCTATTGGCTCAAAACAATTTGTTGACGGCAAGAATAAAGACGTTGGAGGCATCATTGGAATTGGCAAGAAATCCAGTTGATCACGCATGTCAGTCGAGTGAAATACTCTATGAGCTTATAGATGACATTAATAATCTTAATGTGGAGTAGATTTCGTTGTTATATTGAATACATTTGTTGTTGTATTTGTTTAATGTTTTAATGTCTAATGTTTTAACGTAAAAACACTATACAAATAAATATACTCTATATATAAAAACACTACACAAATAAATACACACTATATATACTCTACAAATAAAAACACTATATATATATACATTACACAAATAAAACTATACACAAACACAAAAAAAACAAAAAAACTTAAAACTATACACAAAAAAAAAAAAAAAAAAAAAAAAAAAAAAAAAAAAAAAAAAAAACACCAATCATTGGGCCATTGATTGGTTAATGATTGATCTAATGAGGTGCATGGGAAGGAAAATATGGGGTGCAAGATTAGATTGTCCCTTTTCCATTAGTTTTACTGAAAAATTGTACTTTTGGTGTACATTAGTTATGCTTACGCCAGTGCTAATGGCAACCGCAAATATTGTGTTCACCCTCTGCCACATCAGCGCCACATCAGTTTTCTCTCTCTAAGACTACACCCAACCGTAACTTGCTAGTGGTGACCACAACGGCAACTATAATTTTTTTTTTAAACTAAAATTTCATTCATAATTAAAAACATTACAATAATAATTCAACTAAAAAAAAAAACATTACGATAACATGGGCATATTCTAATTTTTTATCAAATAAAAAAAAAGTGAAAATTTAGTGATGCAACACCGAACTACAAAAACTAACAACATAAAATCTTGAATACGTAGTACTATTTAAGCGAACATGAAGTAACAGTCCTCTACAATAATTATATTTCTATCAAAAACTATCAAAAACACAAAGTAATTTTAGTTGTTGAAATAAAGAAAGGCAAGGCCCAAACTTTGTGACCCCATACTTTTTACCACTTTTTAAATAATACTCCTTCCGTCTCAAAATATAAGTCCATATTTGACTTTTCAAAGTCTTTTCTTTCTCACTTTGACCGTAATTATTTTTTTTCGTGCTATATGATACTTGATGAAAAGTATACCAATGAAAATATATTTGAAACACGAATCCATTTATATATTTTGCATCAATTATTATATAACACGAAAAAGAATAATTACGGTCAAAATATGAAGAGAAAGACTTTGAAAAGTCAAAAGCGGACTTATATTTTAGGACGGAGTTAGTATCTTTTTTGCTATTTATTCAATCTAGATCACAGTAGTTTGACCATTTATAAAGTTTTAACTTAAAAAAATAACCATCTTCTTCATAAGCTTCTGCAAAAGTTATCTACTTCCGGCAAAAAAATTCGCTTTTCCTTTTTCCGTCTCCTTTCTTCCAAATAATGTAAGGTGTAGGTCTCAAATTATTTTATACATCGATTCTAAATAAATTCGGTGTCCAAGGTGGGCCTCTGCCTTAAAGCAACCCAACGTTCAAAAAATTCATGGGAGGTGTGCATATTTACTCGGTTAGCTGACAAACCGAGTAAATGAAAAAGTTGGGTGTTTGATCGGTCGTGTTCGGTTGGGCTAGCAATGACAACGCGGTTAATTGACTACTCGGTTGGGGGGCAACCAACCGAGCAAATAACCATATATCCATTAGCATCAGCCTTAGCATGTTCAAAATATAATACACACTTGCCCTACTATCCTGTAACATAATTTCTAATCGTATCCTTCAATTTTTGAAAACTCGTGCTCTGTTGAACCTGAAATTCACATTTAGATCTTATTACATCATAAACACTTGATTTAACTATATATTCTGCATTTTGTTAGATTTCGAGACTCGCGATAGTGCACGAGTTTATGATGTAGTCAAGTAACTCAAATTCGGATACTCAGTATTGACTTTATAATTGGTTTCCTGAAAGGCATATATAACGTGGAATTTACTCTAAAATTCGGGAGCTCAGTAGTGCAAGCTGATAACTTATGTTTTAACCAACGAGTGTTCAAATCTGACTTTTATTGGTCGTTAGAGTGGCTCAATATTGTTCTTCATTATTCGGTTTTGGGATAAGTTCATATTTACCCAATCCAAACATGAAAATGTCATATATATATACCCAAAATACAATTTTTGAATGCATGATGTACAATGCATTTAAAACATGTTTTGGGTAAATATGGCATTGTCATATTTAAGTTGGGTAAATATTGAATTGCCCCGGCTTTGGTTTTCTGAGATGTATCCAAAAACACGTTTTCCTTTGTTGCATAAAAGATTGGCTGTCTAAAATAATTTTGTTATCCATAGTTTTGTAATTCAAAAAAGTTCTACATAAATATTAATCTCAACCTAGGTTATTTTGAGAAGTGATAGAAAAAGTTAAGAGCTAATATAAGTTATCAAGCAGTCCACAAAATGTTACACAAAAATTAAGAGCTTACATTTTAGGGGGTTGTTAAATAGACTTTTGTTACCCATATCATGGTACTTAAACAAAATCCAACTTAACAACCCAATAACATAATATTTTTCTTAATATGTACATGCCATATACATCACAATATATAAGCAAGAACAATTTCTATACTTTACTCCATGTGGGAGTGAAAAATTAAAACCAAGATTTCGCAAAAGTAAACCCCATAACACTTTTGTTGTCGTAATGTATTATTTATATTCTTTTTATGCATTGCTCTAGAAATATGATAATATGTTTTAACATTGTTAGTCATTTTGTACAATCTAAAGACTTAGGTGACTCTATAAGGAAACTAAGACACTGAAAATTAGGCGAGAAACTCTTTGGGAAGATAAGTTTAAAAGCACTTATCAAAAGTCAAGAACTTATATATTGTGGTGTACATGCCATATACACCACAATATATAAGCAATAACAACTTCTATACTTTACTCCATGTGGGAGTGAAAAATTAAAACCAAGATTTCGCAAAAGTAAACCCCATAACACTTTTGTTGTCGTAATGTATTATTTATATTCTTTTTATGCATTGCTCTAGAAATATGATAATATCTTTTAACATTGTTAGTCATTTTGTACAATCTAAAGACTTAGGTGACTCTAAAAGGAAACTAAAACACTGAAAATTAGGCGAGAAACTCTTTGGGAAGATAAGTTTAAAAACACTTATCAAAAGTCAAGAGCTATTATAGTTGATAAAATATACATACGGTTGTTAACACTTTTCCACCAAAAATATGTCTTGTGACATACTAGAAATAAAGTACTGTACAAAATATGCTCTAGCCTATCAAAAGTTGACACACACTTGCCAAGGCAAAGGCCTAGTCAACCCCCTAGGCAGTTCACTCAGCTTAACCAATCCATGAGTTTGATTTTACCGCTCCGTGTTGTTTGATTTTTAAAGCCTCTCGAAGACTCAGGGGAACTTCTATGTGATTGACCCTTGTCTTGGATTTGTCTCTGGTAGGTTGCTACGACATTCTTTAGGCCGGAGAAGAGAAAGAAATTATTTGGAAAGCCACCAATCAAAACACTTCGTCTCATTTTTAAGGATGTTTTCTTTGTGGTTCATTTGTGGACGTAGCATATCTCATTTTTATTTATCAATTTACTCCATAGCAAAGTATCTTTTGTCCATCATACATCATCATCACTACTTGTTTTTTTTGTGGTTCATATTCTGTATCAAAATGTCTGTGAATGTTATAACGATAACTCATAACTTGCATAACTTTAATTTATAGACTAATGGAATAAAATGTAAGGAGTTTGTTATGCATGAAGTTGCAACAAAAATATAATAGTACATGTATCTTTTATGCTAGCTTGAGGTGCTAACATAAAACTTATAAGTTTATCCGATTCATTGCTCGGTCCAACCGGCCGAACAATCGAACCGGTAAAAAGGCCGGTTCGCAGTTCAAAACCTTGGCCATACTCTTATATAAGGGTGAGCAAACGGAATATTGGCGGTACTCGATCACGAAAAGAGGTTGCGGTTCGCCATGTCCTTAAAATTAAAATTTGGTACGAGGGTCATGTATAAGAGTCTTATACATGACCCTCGTACCAAATTTTAATTTTAAGGACATGGCGAACCGCAACCTCTTTTCGTGATCGAGTACCGAAGCATTCCGCGTTACATGTGACTACGAGTATGATCATTTCTAAGTTTATCATATGTCAAAATGTCAAATTTTCAAGCTAGAAACACAAATGTAAGTCAAGAATGTTAATTTTATGATATGATTGTTGTACAAGGAACTCCATTAAAAGTCAACTTTTACCTACTTAAAGACAAAATAGTCAACTTATAGGCTGGCATTGCGGATATGTGTCCCATTTCAGGCATCGACTCTGCAGTGAGCCAGTGGCCATGTTAAATGAAGCGTTATGCGAGATTTTAAAACAAAATTGGAAGTCAGTATCTTCAAGGTGTTTAGGAACACAAAATTTTTAATCTCCATTACATTTGTACACATATTTTAGCTGACATGGCAAATTGGTGAATTTTGAAACATGGTTTTTGGTCGAATATTTTGGCTTCGAATCCTAAATACCATTTTGATGGCTTTCAAACAGTTGCACAAAGATTATGAATTTTAAGTGCAACATCATAAGCTTATAATTTTTGCGTTAATGAGGGCTTTGTTTCACAGTGACTTTTCAAGCATCAACGTTCTTAGAAACCATACCATCAGCTTATAAATTGTAGACTTGGTTTTTAACATAAAAGAATATATGTTGACTATTAAGAATGTCAAGGTTGATTTTTAATAGGAAGTATTATTTTCCACTGTCATACATGACCCTCGTACAAAATTTAATTAGCATTCAAGGTTAATGTTGGGACAAAATGATAAATGACTATGGACGACTTGATTAAATCAAATGAACATTATGTAATCCTTTTTACTAATTACATAACATAAGTTTCTCAGGGGGTGTTTGGGAGTGCGATGTGATAACAGATTATTTGATTATTGCAGTTTCAAAACGCAAATAATCACTTCTGAGTGTTTGGCAACCAAAAATTGAAAATCAATTTTTTGCGCTTTGACACCTACAAAACGTGGCAGGTGATCACATACTTTTTGAAAACGGGATTCTCAACAACTACAAAGATTACCAAATTAACCTTCAAATCACTTGCTCTTCTTCTACAACTGCTACTGGTACACATTTTCGAAAGTAAAAATTAACTCACTTATATTGATATCATCTCTCCAAAATCAAACGCAAACGAAAATTGGTGATAAGAAAGAAGGAAAAGCCAAAACAAAAATAAAACCTTACAAAAAAACAATTGGGAAAATCAACAGTCATTTAAAGAGCAAATGCTTCGAGTATGAAGAATATCAATTGACTGTTAATAAGATGGGTTGTGGATGAACAATAAGGTGGGTAAGGTGATAAGGTTGGTGGTATATGAGTTTGGTGAGATGGGGATAGAGGTGAACAAAAAAACCGGTTAACCGAACCGTAGCCGAAAAGAAACCGGAAAACCCAACCGGTCAAAACCGGTTTTGACCAAAACCGGTTCGGTTTTTATCCAAACCGCCGGTTTGGAACCGGTTTGGGGTTTTGGAAAAACTACCGGTTTGGAGACCGGTTTTTATAAACCGAATAACCAAACCGTTTCGGTTAACCGGTTTGGAACCGGTTTTTATGGTCTAGGCGGGTTTTTTGGGATTTTTTGAAATTTAAACTTTTGAATTTGAATTTTGAAAGAGGGGGAGCGGGGGGGGGGGGGGGGGGGGGGGGGGCGGATATTATTTATTTTGTTTCCAAAATTACCATTTTGCCATACAAATGTTAGTATAAATAGATGTGTTATGTATTTGGTTAATTACCACTTTCAAGCAATCAAAAAACACTCCAAAAAAATCAAAACCGAAACTATTTCACTAAACACTAATGGAAAGTTCAAACAACACCACCAACACCGAAGCTGGTTCAACAAGTGCAGCGACGGTTCAGAAAGTTTTACCGTGTGACCGTGTAAAAGATCCATGGGAACACTTTGACTACGTCCTAATGTCGGACGGTAAGAAAAAGGCTCGATGCAAACATTGCTTGAGTATATTGTCTGCCGGTTCCAACTCGACGTTGAGGGCTCACATCAAACAAAAGTATTGCAGGGCACTCAAATCGGTTCCGGAGGCCGGTCAATCGTCTATGGCTCGAGACGGGACTATTTTTGCATACGATCATGATTTACTCCGTGAAAAACTGGCCGGTTTGGTGATTCAACGTGGTTTGCCGTTCAACCACTATGACAACGAGCTGACGACGGAGGTGTACCAGAATTATATGCAACCGCAATACAATCATGTAAGTCGTATGACTCTTAAACGCGATGCTATGAGAATTTGGAAAACGGCTAAGCAAGATTTAAAAAATAATTTTTTTAATATGGATGCTTGTGTTAATTTAACAACCGATGTTTGGGCCGCTCCTCATAATTTGCCATTTTCGTACCTTTGTGTTACCGCACATTGGGTTGATCCCGAAAGTTGGCAAATGATGAAGCGAGTTGTAGCATTTGAAAACTTTCCGGTTCCTCACTCCGGAGAAGCTTTATACAATTTGTTGAGAAAAGTGTTTCATAAGTTTAACTTGACGGAAAAAAATTTTTCAATAATGTTGGATAATGCAAGTAACAACACAAATGCAATGGGTCGACTAAAAATGGAATATGAGCCACCTTGCAATGGCGAATTTTTTCATAGTCGATGTGTTGCACACATCATTAACTTGGCTGTGCAAGCGGGATTAAAAGATCCGCATTTGAGTGAAGTGAAAGAAGATTTTAAAAGAATGTTAGTTGATGTTTTTAAAAAGGGTAATAAAAGATATAATGCATACATTCGGATGTGTGAAACTGCGGGGAAACATTGGTTACAACCTTGTTGGGATATTGAAACACGGTGGAACTCCACTTATCTTATGTTCATAAGTGGCTTAAGACAAAAGGTGACCTTGCAATATTTTCATGACGAGAAATTGTCGGGGAGGGGTAGGTGTGCTCCATTTAGTCAAGATAATTGGGATACTATTGAAAAAATAACCCGACTACTTGAAGTTTTTTACAATGCAACCAAAAAATTGTCGGGGGTTTATTATCCGACGGCTCATTTGGTACTCGAGCAACTATTCTTGATGTCTTCACAAATCGCCGCATTTGAATTTAATGGTGGTGTTTATACTAGCATGGTTTCCGGAATGAAAGAAAAGCTGTTGAAATATTTTGAAACTTTGCCACCGTTAATTACTTTGATGTATTTTCTTTAAGTTTATGTATTTCCTTTGATGTATTTTCTTTAAGGTTATGTATTTCCTTTCAGTTTATGTATTTCCGACGTTATAAATAAAAGTTGAAGTTTATTCAGTATAAGTTTGTTAAATGTTGAAAGAAAAAAAAAAATCCGGTTAACCGGTTAAAAACCGGTTACAAACCGGTTAAAACCGGTTAACTATTTCAAAATTTTGAATTTTCTAATAGGCGGCAAAAACATTTTCAAAATAAAACCGGTTAACCGGGTTAAAAACCGGTTAAACCGGTTACCTTTTTTTAAAAATTCGAATTTTTGCAAAAGGCGGGAATTTTTTGAATTCAAAAATTTAAAATCTCAACCGGTTAACCGGTCAAAAACCGGTTATGAACCGGTCCAAAAACCGGTTTAACCGGTCAAACCGGTCCGAAATATTCAAATTTTAAAATTTCAATTTTTGATTTTTTTTGAGCGGGAAGGTGGGTAAACTTTCAAAATTTGAATTTTTTTTTTATATTTACATGTTTGCCATTGTAAGACTAGTATAAATAGATAAAATGTGTTTTTATTTCTTTGAAACTTTTATACTTACATTTTTATATTTACATTTTTAGTATGGCTGATGCTGATCCTGCACCACCTCCGCCACCCCCGCCACCGGTGATTGTTCGATTTTTACCGCTAAACCGTGCACCAAATGTTTGGGCTCACTACAACTACGTCCAAATGTCGGATGGCACGCTAAAGGCTCAATGTAAGTATTGTTTTTGTTTATTCAAACCCACTTCCAACCTGCCGTTGAGGGCTCACACACAGAAGTATTGCCGCCAAGCACCTGCAGTTGATGCCTGATTCGAGACCGCGAGTCGACGTTGAGTAATGTGTTATTATGTTATTATGTGTTATATTTAAGTTTATGTGTAATGTGTGATGTATCATGTATTATCCGTTTTATTAAATAAAAGTTCTAGTTTATTAATACACGAAACAAAAAAAGTTATAGTTTATTAATACACGAAACAAGAAACGATTACAAACGACGACGGAAAACGAAAAAAAAAAAAAAAAAAAAAAAAAAAAAAAAAAAAAAAAAACTAAACCGGCCAAAACCGGTTAACCGGTCTAGACCGGTTCCAAACCGAGCCCAAACCGGTTTGGACCGGTTGGGTTTTTCCAGATGCACTACCGGTTCGAAACCGGACCGGTTAACCGGCCCGACCGGTTTTTTTGGACGTTGACCAAAACCGGTTCGGTTTTGACCGGATCAAAAACCGAACCGGTTAACCACTTTGTGCACCACTAGATGGGGATATGTATGAACAAATGGATGTAAATAAAGTAGAAATATGAATTGTAAAGTTACTAGCAGGGTACCCGCGCGTTACAGTGGCGAGTATCCTGAAATAATAATTTTCAATGAATAATATATTTTAGTTTATTATGTTCTTTTTAACAATAAATTTACGAATATCAAGAATTTCATATAGTCCGTGCCCGTTCGGGCTCGAACCCCTTGGCTTGCGTCTGCTCGGGCTCGAGCCCGTTTGGTCCGCGCCGTTTCGGGCTCAAGCCCATTTGGCCCGTTGACCGTTCGGGCTTCAATATCTTTACTACATAAAATAAGAAAATGGTCAACAAGTCAATATTGGAAAAGTGAAAAAGTGGAAAGTGCATAACATGACGAAATTCATGTTTCTTTGGCAACCATTCTTGCATGTTAATTTTGCATGAAAAGTATTTATTTTGATTTCAATGTATTTGTTGCATGCTATCTTTACATAGTAACTATTCAATTTTGACTTCAATGTATTTCCATTTCCACACTGCGCCAGCCATTTCATTGTTTCATGAGCGAGAAAATTATTTTTTCAACATTTTGAATTTTGCCTATATAAACACCCCAAAACAAGTTTGTAGTTCACAATATAAAGGAAACATAAATAATGGATATGCAAAATCAAAAGAATAATGATGATGATCTCGATGTTAGTAATCGATTTCTTTTTGATGATCTCAAGGTTACGAAACACTTACCACAATATCGCATATTGTTAATTGTATGCCGCTGGAAACCGATGCCGCTAGGCACGGATACTCGTCTAGTTTGTATAATGTGCTTTATTATTTGTAGTAGTGAAATTTAATGCAGAAATTGTGTTTAATTTGGTTGTACAATATGTTTGATAATTTGTATTTCTTCTGTAAAGGGTGTTTTAATAACTGTATTAATTGTATTTATTGACCAATTAAACAATTGACTACATTAAATAGCATTAATGTGGTGTTTTGTTGTACAATATGCTTCTTGTCTTGTACGTCTGAAAATTATGTGCATTGAAGTATTGTACACTAAGTTTCTTTTCTTGTAAGTAGTAGTCATTATAGTCATTAGTAACATTGACCACTTTACTAGCATTAATGTTGTAAGTATGAAAATAAGTCTGAAAATTACATCATGCTTATTTTGTTGTACACTATGCTTATTTTGTTGTAAATCTGAAAATTGGTTGCAGTTATTGTACATTGTTCTTAAAAGCCTGTAATTTTTGGTGAAGGTGTGTTTTTAATAGCATTAATGTTGTTTGACATAATTTTGCTCTTAAAATGCTTATTTTGTTGTACACTATGCTTATTTTGTTGTAAATCTGAAAATTGGTTCCAGCTATCGTACATTGTTCTTAAATGGTTGAAATTTTTGGTGAATGGATGTTTTTAATAGCATAATGTTATTTGATATAATTTTGGTCTTAAAATGACACCACGCTTTATTTGGTTGTACAATATGTTTACTTTGTTGTAATTCTGAAAATTGGGTGCATTAAAGTGTTGTAAACCATGTTTAATTTCTTGTACGTCTTAAAATTAAGAGTGAGATGCTTTCGTGCATTATAAGTAGTATAGATAAATGGGTTTTGACTTTTGATACATACGGAGTATATTTGTTTGTATTTTAAGCTTACTATAAAAAAATATATGATACATTCAATTTTATAACGATTAGTGCAAGTTTAGCTCATATAACGTTCTAATATATTTATGTCTTTTTTGGTCATTTTACATTTCAAGTTATCAATAATCTGATTTTCCAAACGCTTAAAAAACCGATTATCTGATTATTGCGTTGTCATATAGAATAATCAAATCCAAACACCATATTACAAAATCACGTTTTGTAACAGCTGATTATTTGATTATTCGCTTTAAAAACGCATAATCTATTTTAAATAAGCAATCCCAAACACCCCCTCAAATGATAAATCCTTTGTTCATGCAACGTAGTGTTTGATATGTTATAATGAAAGGGTGAATGAAAAAGATCATTACGGTGTAATGAAGAAAACATGTTTGTTTACTAATATATACTAAAATGACTCATTACATGGAATGACTCATTACATCAAAAATCATCATTTTGATTCCTTAAGGGGCACTTTTTTTTTCATTACATTTTATTATGAAATCAAATTACATGAAAACCTATTTTTTAAATACTCATTATTCTAAAAAAATTATATCATAAGTATGGTATTTTAATCGTTTTCTATTGATTACATTACATTCTATTATACCAACCAAACATGATTAATAATAGTAATGAGTCATTTCCATTACATCATTTATTCTATTGTGTTATCCATTCCATTCCATCCTACCTACCAAATGATTACTTTTGACAAAATTTGAGACTAATAATTACTTCACATTAAAAGTGCTCGTGTTTGTTTCTTACAAGCACATCTGCAGATATAACGAAAGATAATTTTTTCTATTTTAGCTAATAAGCTTAAAGAAACACCCCTAATGACATAAGAAGACATGCTCTTCAATATTTTGAGTGGCAGAAAGTTATAGAAAACACGGACAGCTTACAAAAGTTATCGGGCTGTTGACAAAATGTTTTAGAAAAACTTTTTTTTGTTATGAAATAATGATGATCAACAAGAAGTATAAGCTAGAAGGATTGAGAGATTGTAGAATGCATTTTCATTGATATCACAAACTACAAAACTAGCCTCAATTTATAGGGCTCTCTTCATCAAGTATTTGGTACAAACAATAAATGAGGGAATAAAAAAGATGAAGGGTTATGTAAGTTAAGGTATATGGATAGCCACACAATAATATTCATAATACTCCCTCTTGGCTATCTATCACTAGTTGTCATACGATTAGATCTGCTGCCTCGTTAAAAACCTTGCTAGGAAAAACCCGGTGGGAAAAAACCATAGCTAAGGGAAAAAGAGTGTAGCCCGTATGTTCTCCCTCTGATGATTAGATCACTAAAGTTCATTGAGTCTTCGCATTCCAATGCCGTGAACCAACTTCTTAAATGTTGTAGTGGGAAGTGCCTTGGTAAACAAGTCTGCTAAGTTCTCGCCTGAACGAACTTTTTGAACAATAAAATCGCCGCTTTTCTGTAATTCATGAGTGAAAAAGAACTTCGGTAGAATATGCTTGGTTCTATCACCTTTGATGTATCCGTCCTTAAGTTGAGCAATGCATGCTGCATTATCTTCATACACGATTGTTGGAGCTCCTTGGCCTGAAGAGATACCACATGATTTACGAATATGTTGTACCACATTTCTTAACCATACGCATTCCCGACTCGCTTCATGAATGGCCAAGATCTCTGCATGATTTGATGAAGTGCCACTCATTGTTTGCTTCACAGAACGCCATGAAATGACAGTACTGGAACTTGTGAAAACATATCCAGTTTGGGACCGACCAGTATGGGGATCAGACATATATCCTGCATCTTCAAAACCAACTAGGTCTCTTTCGGATGAATTAGTGTAATATAAACCCATATCTTTTGTACCTTGAAGATAGCGAAATATTTGTTTCACCCCATTCCAATGTCTCCTTGTTGGACACGAGCTATATCTTGCCAACAAGTTTAGTGAAAATAATATATCTGGTCGTGTATGACTCGAAAGAAATAACAATGCTCCAATGGCACTTAAATAGGGTACTTCGGGACCAAGAATTTCCTCGTCATCATCTAGAGGTCGAAAGGGGTCCTTTTCTATATCTAAGGTCCTTACAACCATTGGGGTGCTCAATGGATGGGATTTTTCCATATAAAATCTTTTTAGCAACTTCTCTGTGTATGCCTTTTGGTGGACAAGGATTCCATTCTTAAGATGTTCAATTTGTAATCCAAGACAAAACTTTGTTTTTCCCAGATCTTTCATCTCAAATTCTTTCTAGAGATATTCAACTGCCTTTGGTAGCTTACCTGGAGTTCCAATGATATTCAGATCATCAACATACACAACAATTATGACACATTCCGATCCAGACCTTTTTATAAAAATGCATGGGCAAATTGAATCATTTCTATATCCTTCCTTTAATAAATATTCACTAAGGCGATTGTACCACATTCGCCCAGACTGCTTCAACCCATACAAAGATTTATTCAGTTTGATTGCATATTGTTCTCGAGAACGTGCTTTACATGATTCAGGCAGCTTAAACCCATCTGGAAGCTTCATGAAGATTTCTGTATCAAGTGAACCGTATAAATAGGCTGCCACAACATCCATTAGAAGCAGATCGAGTCCTTCTTGTATTACCAGACTAATTAGATACCGAAAAGTAGTTGCATCCACCACTGGAGAATATGTCTCCTCATAATCTATACTTGGTCTTTGTGAATATCCTTGTGCTACCAAGCGTGCTTTGTAACGAGTAATTTCGTTTTTTTCATTTCGTTTTCGCACAAAGACCCATTTATACCCAACAGGTTTTATACCTTCAGGTGTACGGACTATCGGTCCGAAAACTTCTCGTTTTTCAAGAGATTTTAATTCTGCCTCAATTGCGTCTTTCCATTTTGGCCAATCATTTCTATTTTTGCATTCCGGAACTGACTTTGGTTCTTGATCCTCATCATTTTCCATAACTTCTAGCGCTACATTATATGCAAAAGCATCAACGACGTCGATTTCATTTCGGTTCCAAACCTTTCTAGACATGATATAATTTATTGAGATCTCTTCATTTTCGGGTACCCGAGGTTCATCTTGAACCGTCATGTCTAATGTCCTTATAGAGGACCCTTCTGGTGTTTCTTTAACCTCGACTTGACCATTTTGATTATAGGCTCCCTTTTTCTTTCGAGGATTTTTATCTTTGGAACCGATTGGTCTACCACGCTTTAGGCGTGCCTTAGACTCATTAGCAATTTCTGAATGTTCTTTAGGAACATCAATTTTGACAGGAGCATTAACAGCTGGTATATGTGACTTGGTTACTCTTTTAAGGTCAGTAAACGCGTCTGGTAATTGATTTGCTAACCCTTGTAAATGAGTTATCTTTTGAACTTCTAGTTCACATTCTTTTGTTCGAGGATCAAGATGAGATAATGATAATTCTTTCCAACTTATTTCACTTCCCAGCTGTTTCTTTTCTCCCCCTAATGTTGGGAATACTGACTCATCAAAATGACAATCAGCAAATCGAGCCGTAAACAAATCCCCCGTTGATGGCTCTAAATATCTAATTATAGATGGTAAATCATACCCAACATATATTCCCATTCTCCTTTGAGGTCCCATTTTTGTGGGTTGTGGTGGAGCAATTGGGACATATACTGCACAACCGAAAATTCTTAGATGGGAAATATTTGGTTCCTGACCAAAAACCAACTGTAATGGGGAGTAAGTATGGTGACTCGTTGGCCTGATACGAATTAGTGTTGTTGCATGTAAAACAACGTGGCCCCAAGCAGAAACAGGTAGTTTTTCTTTCATAATCATGGGCCTTGCAATCATCTGAATCCTCTTGATAAAAGACTCAGCAAGCCCATTTTGTGTATGAACGTGAGCTACTGGATGTTCTACACTTATCCCAATAGACATACAATAGTCATTAAATATTTGGGATGTAAACTCACCAGCATTGTCCAAACGTATTGTCTTTATAGGATAATCTGGAAAATGTGTTCTCAGTCTTATTAATTGAGCAAGTAATCTCCCAAACGCCATATTGCGACTTGACAATAAGCACACATGTGACCATCGAGTCGATGCATCGATTAAAACCATAAAGTATCTAAATGGTCCACAAGGTGGATGTATGGGCCCACATATATCCCCATAGATTCTTTCCAGAAAAATTAAGGGATTCATTCCCTATCTTAGCTGGTGATGGGCGTATGATCAATTTACCTTGTGAGCAGCAACACATGTAATATCTTTCGTTTCTAGAACCTTATGGTCCTTTAATGGGTGTCCTTTTGAATTTTCTATTATTTTTCGCATCATTAATGATCCGGGATGGCCTAACCGATCATGCCAAATGATAAATTTGTCTCGGTCAATAAGTTTTTTCTTTATGACCACATTTGTTTCAACAATATTAATCTTAGTGTAATACAACCCGGATGAAAATGCGGGTAATTTTTCCAACACTTTCTTTTTACCCAAAATCACATTCGTAATATGAAAGTACTCATCATGTCCTTCATTTGTAGTCTCAATATGATATCCATTTCTACGAATATCTTTAAAACTTAATAAATTCCTTTGAGACATGGGGGAAAATAGTGCATTGTCAATTTTAAACATTGTTCCTTCGGGTAATAATATATGTGCTTTTCCATAACCTTTTATTAGTTTTGCACTACCCGAGATAGTGTCACAATTCTCAATTTCCGGTCATTTCTCAAATTTACCATCCATCGTTTATCGTAAAATAGGTTTACGAGTATCAAATTCGCGTAACCTTAATGGTTTAGCTGCGAATTCATGAACAATCATCGAGGTCATTTCATATAGACTAGGTTTAGTCTACATATCATTAGCATCATTATCATCAAATTAGTTCATGAATGGTTTTGCATTTTATATTAAACGCATAATTTCCTATTAAATAAACGCTATCGCGTAATTATTTATTTTGAACATTTGATCCGATACTTCCAAAAATTATCCCGATATATTTTTATGCTCATATTAAGATTATAAAAATATTATTATTAGTTTACCTGGTGTTTTAAATTTATTTTGTATATAAATTGTTATAATTATATAATTACGACGGTTTTCTTAAATACTACACGATAATTATTATTTCACTCAAATTTTTGTAAGAAATGTATTTTTATAATTTTTATGACTTCAATATGTTTTATTTTTATTCGTTAAAATTTATTTTTAGTTAACACTACCTTACAAGCTCAAATATATAGCTAATTACCAAACTATGCTTACAAATATACATCTATTCTACACTTAAATACTTATAAAAAAAATTATCACTAGCTAAACAAATACCCCCTTGTCGACAAGGGGATGACTCACACCAATTTCATCCTAAATATCTACTTCTAATATACTTATATTCATATTATACTAAAAAAAAAACACACACAACTAAATATCCAAGGTGAAATAAAAGTTTCTCTCTTCCTCTCTTCTCACCATAGAACCGGCCATATATAGAGATCAAGAATGAGATCACAAAAAATTTTCAAGTCAAGTTTTTATCAATCTAGACACACTCTTAAGTAAGGTTTTGAAATAAAAACCTAGGGTGTTAGGATTAACCTTGTTCATTTAACCTCATCAAGTTACTTGTAAGCATTTCATGTTCATATTCATATTATGTTCATTTCATCATATTTGAGAAAAACATGCAAGTCATATTGATGTCTATACCACTTTTTATTGTTTTTAAGTATTATAAATATATATTCATCATCCTATAATTACTCCTTGAAACATATCACTTTTGGTGATGTCTAGGAACCCATGACACCCTAAGAAGGTGTATGGTAGGATTAGAATAGCTTTGGCGTTGGTTTGAATTGGTTAGAATAGGTTTTGCACGAGAAAAACTCATTTCGACAACTTTATTTAAAGGTCTGATCATATTTTTGAATTCTGGAATCTCGACAGATTGTAAAAATTTTTGGGCTAGATATTTGGAAAATATACTTTAAAACGAAAACATGGCCGCTTGAACGGGTTAAAACGGAGTTATAACGAAAAAGTTATGCTATTTTCAAGTTAGACGACGAAAAATATAAAAATCAGAAATTTCAGCATGTTACTTCCACTTTTTACGAGTAAAAAATGAGGCTTAGGCGTTATGAAATGTGTCGACTTATCAAAAATATATGGGCAAATAACAAAAAAATGCATCGAACTTGACACTTTTTATGATTGTGTGTAGCCAACTATTTTTTTTCTTATTGTGTGTACTGAACTTTCAAAACTCGATTATTGTGTGTATTTTGTGACCATTTTACCCTTAATTTTTTCAAATTTCGAAGGGTAAAATGGTAATTTTACATGGCAAAATAGTCACAAAATACACATAATGATCAAAATTTGAAAGTTCAGTACATACAATAAGAAAAAAAATAGTTTGCTACACACAATCACATAAAGTGTCAAGTTCGATGCATTTTTTTGTCATTTTCCCAAAATATATTAGTATACTTTAATACGAAGCTAAGGACATATAAAACGTAGAAAACGGACTTGTAACGATTAAATTACACGCGTTTAAATAAAGTTGCCGTAACTATATTATATAAGCAAAATTAATATATTTCTATTAGACAAACATTACGGCCACGAAGGACCATGTTGAGGGTCGTTTTTAACATGGATGTAGTACGTTTTACAATATTATGTCTTCTAGTAAAAGTAAGTTCGCCTAGCCTATTTTCCAAAATGTTCAACCGTTCGTCAAGCGGAGTTGTAACGAATAAAATATGGACACTCGAACTTTGCTGAAAGTTACCCTAAACAACATTTTGGACATAAGTACCATACTTTACCTATATTTTTCTCCATGATCGAGACCTCTAGGATGAAAACTTAAATGCTAAAACTTTGAGATAATGATACAAGCTTCCCAAAACTGTTGAGTTTGTTTCCTAACACTTGATGTGCACCATTTTACGACTAGCTTTTCAAGGCCGTTTACTCACTTTCATGAAATTGTCAAATGACATTATTTTACGATGAAAAGTTATAATTTCATAATAAATCACTAAATGACTATCGTAGGATATCATTTCAACGTAAATACTTGTAAAGTAATTTATAAATTGTCAAGACGTTATAAGATTATTTTTCGACAATAAACTTTATTTTCAAAAGTGTACAAGTGGTGTGGATATCATATGAGTTTGCATGCACGACATTGTTTCATGACTTATATTAGAGCACATCATTCATATTAGGTTGCGGATAGAGATCGCACCTCATTTATGTGTATCTACTTTTGTCATCATAAACATTGCACCAGGTGAGTTCGTAGCCCCACTTTTACTCGTTTAATTGTTTTATAAACTCTTCGGGGGAGATACATGCTCAACTACTTGCTTTTACTTTACATTTATATGAACTTAAATATCTTTTGTTTCACTCTATGTGTGCGTAAGTAGATTATGTCCGAACTAAATTGATCACTATGTTATGAACGCTATTAGTTGAAACACTTTCCTTGATTTTGAACCCTTCGACATGTATATTTGATCTCTTTTAAATTGATTCGGACCCTTTAACATATAAGTGAACACTTTGGACTTGATATGAACCTTTTGACATATAGTTAAACTCTTTTAACTTGTACAAGGACCCTTTTGATATATTTTTAACTTGTTTGATGTGATTTTGAACGCTTCGACTATTGATAAGGTTTTAAAAGGTACAATTTTGAGGGGTCGTTTTAGTCCTTATTTGATCACTTTTGTATCCGTTATTGCTTAATATCGTTCCTTTTCACTTTTTAGATCTCTTGAAGGCAAAATACTGGAATGGCACTTATTTGGACGAAAAGGCGCGAATATATGAAGAAAATGGCCAAAGTCAAAATCGAGACACTCACAGTTGCTGAAATTAGAAGGCGACGGCGTCAGGTGCTAATTGCGACGCCGTCCGAAAAATGTTGAGACGGTCCAGAACCCAAAACTCGTATTTTCAAGTGACGACGTCCAGTTGTAATTGAGTAGGCCGTCGCTACTCAGACGGCCTAGATGCAATCCAGACGACGTCAGAAGCTGAAGAGGACGGCGTCACGGACATAAGGTGACGCCGTCGCAAGGTTAACGTGGCCAAGACGAAACCCTAATGACGGCGACACGACGGCGTCACGAAACATAAGGTGACGCCGTCGCATATGTAATCTTATATATAGAATCCGAATTTTTCAGTTTTGAGGAGAGTCTTTTTGGAGTGAAAACCTAAAACCGAACCTAAGGTGTCTTGTACAGTATTTTAGGGTTTTAAACCCTATCTTACATCAAGATAAGTCTTTACTTCATTAATTCAATGATGTCTTTGATTATTTGTGTGTATGCTTGCATGTTTTCCATGTCCGGCTAATTTATTTGTGTGTTTGCTTAGGAAGTATGAAACTTAATTATTGAATATTGATTGGTTGTTTCTTATCTTAGTTGATATATGATCTAGTAATGCGATAGGTCATTCGTTGTGTACTTAATGCTTGATTCATCTTTGTGAACCTTAGAATATAATTACCTGAGTAGTTGTAGGCTAAACCATCCAAAGAGTGCCTTAGAGTAAGAGTTTATCATCCCTAGTGGGTTTGTAGACGAGACCCTTTGGTAAGTTCAAAGAGTTAGGGAGAAACGCATACCCTACAACTTTAGACACACAACGCAACTAAGAATAAGACGTGACAACTCAACCATCAATAGGAGATAATTAAGGAGTAGTACAACCTAAGTAAACACATCTTTAAACTATCATACGAGCACACATTAATTAGACATAGACTCCCACAACCTTAGTTTAGATAATTAGATAATAGTAGAGTAATCGGTAGAAATACCAACCCCCCCAAATCCAATACCCGAGATTCGTACCTTTCCATTTCATAAAATATAAAAAGATAAAAAATAATCTTCCTCAACCTTAACCTTAGCGTAGTAACTCCTTACTAGCATTCCTATTCCCCTAGAGAACGATATCAATACCCGTGGCTTACCCTAATTACTACACTACAACGATTAGATTCACTGCCTAGGGTGTTATAAAACTTGCTCGAAGAAAAGGAAGTTTCCTTGACCCCGAACGACGCGTGTAGCGTTATCAACTATCTTGAACCTTTTGATATTATTCGAGCTCTTTGATTGTTTTGAACTTTTGAACTCGACTTAAATCTTTGAACTTAATTACGAACTTTTGAATGGAACCCTTGAACTTAAATACGAACTTATGACTTGTTTGAACTTATTGAACCGTACTTGTTATGACCTTGACCTAAAGTCTCCCATGTATGGAGCATCACTATAAAGTCTCCCTTGTTCGGAGCATCACTATAATTCTCGCCTTGTCGGTGGAGTGTTCTCAGTAATTCTCGCCTTAATGGTGGAGTGTTCTCAATAATTCTCGCCTTAATAGTGGAGTGTTCTCAATAATTCTCGCCTAGGTGGTCGAGTGACAAAGGAGTCTCCCTTGTTGGAGCAGTGCAAAGTCTTCCATGTTCGGAGCATCCCTGAGTTATTATATACGTGGTGCTATACTATGAACTATTATGACATCGTACACTTGACCACTAGACACACTATATTTTGTGCAATGGGTTGTGAACACACAAGTTGCAAGTCTTGTATGGGCGGGACTTGGAACTGAGTGGATTTACAATGCCTTTGCTTTGTGACCTCATTTGACAACATGTACATGAACATAAACTAGACATATTTTGGCAGTGGGTTGTGAACACACAGGTTGCAAGTTTTGTATGGGCGGAACTTGGAACTGAGTGGATTTACAATGCCTTTGCTTTTGTGGACTATTCTATATGACCAAAAACTTTTCCTTTGCTGCATGAACATTCTTTATAGGCTTTACAATTCAACCAAACACTATGAACTCACTCAACCATTGTGTTGACACTTTTAGCATGTTTTATCTCAGGTATCTAAGGCATTCACTTCATGGCATGCATGTGGACTTATCATAGAGTCGCGATGACGACGCGTCTCACATATATTTTATGCACTTAACTATCGTTTGATTGTAACAAACTTATTTTGGTATATTGGAAATATTTTGGGACCTATGTTTTGTAACTCTGATTATTTTACTTAATCAAACGATATTTTCAAAACGACACTTTAGGTCGTTCGATATAACTGTAACTTGATGCTATGATAGTCATACCCCAGGAATCCATTCCGCTGCAAAACAGGTAATTTGGGGGTGTGACAGATAGTATTAACATTTGATTCTTGTTGGTTTATTTGATCAAAATATTTCTCCTTTTTGAGTATCGTGTGCGTGGTTGCATTATCCACTAGACATATGTCTTCATCATCAATAATAAGTTGTGCCACACGATCCATATTCTTCAAAATAAAACACATATCATAAGTAAAATGTTTAATAGAATAATTAAAAGGAAATAACATATTTTATTAAGCCAAGTGAGTAGATAGAGTACGTCTCATAGGACAACATAGTTAACTTGAAAGAAAATAAACGAAACAAAAACAAGATCAACATCAACGTGAAGACGTTTTATTCTTGGCTTTATTGACACTATTATTATTATTGGCTTTGTGGATCACTCGTTTGTGAGGAAATCACTCACATCTAAATGAGTGTTATCATTTTGGTCTTCTGGAACACCAAGGTTGTCAATACCGAGGCTATCGATATCAAGGCTATCAAATTTTCCTTCATCATATGCAAAGTTAACTTCGACCCCTTTTCCTTTGTTCTTTTGGGATCGTTGGTAGAGTTCCACCAAATGTTTGGGTGTGCGACATGCACGGGCCCAATGATTAGTACCACAACGATAGCATACAGTTTCTATGGCACCTTTTATTTTTTCACCTCCATCATTTTTGATCATTTTTCCTTTATCTTTCCATTTTTTATGACCACTTATATTCCCATATTGGAAACCATGATAATTACCTCGACCAAAACCACGCCCTTGGCCACGTCCACGGCCACGACCACGTCCATGGCCACGTCCTCGTCCACGGTCAGATCCACGACCGCGACCTCCATTTACCATATTTGCTTTCAAAAGTGGAGCAGATCTAGTTGGACGTGACTCATGGTTTTTCATCAATAATTCATTGTTTTGTTCCGCGACAAGTAAACACGAAATCAATTCACAATACTTTTTAAAGCCTCTTTCGCGGTACTGTTTTTGCAATAGTAAATTAGAGGCATGAAATGTAGAGAATGTTTTTTTCAAGCATTTCTTCATCAGTGATTTTTTCTCCACATAAAGTTAATTGGGAGGTAATTTTAAACATAGCAGAATTATATTCACCAACTGTTTTAAAATCCTGGAACCTTAAATAAACCCAGTCATAGCGGGCTCTCGGTAAAATTACTGTTTTTTGATGTTCATATCTGTCCTTCAAATGATTCCAAAGGACAAGTGGGTCCTTAATAGTAAGATATTCATATTTTAAATTCTCATGGAGGTGATGGCGTAAGAATATCATTGCCTTAGCCTTTTGTTCAACAGTTGTTTCCTTTCCCGGTTTGATTGTATCACCAAGACCTTTTGCCGCAAGGTGTATCTCGGCATCCAGAACCCAAGACAAATAGTTTTGTCCAGTTATGTCCAAAGCCAAAAAATCAAGTTTCGCAAGATTCGACATGGCTAGCTATATTATCACATATACTTATACACAAGTTACCATTTACTCAGTTTGCAAATTGACACATTTACTAACATAATAAGAATAGCAAACAATTGTAATAATATTACTTGATACACACTGGAACAAACGAACCAAATATCACAGTAAAGCAAATAGCCACATAAAGGAAATAATAATACAAAGTAAAGCAAATAGTCACATAACATCATAAAAAAAATAATACATATAACAAACAGTGAGTTTAGAATCAAACTTATAAGGTAGATACAATTACAACATATAGCACAATACCAAGCATGATCAAGGATTAGATACAAAGAAGTATATAGTATTTATTACGATAATGTTGTAACATCTTGAAATTAAAGTAATTTATACTATGTAACCAGTAAAGTAGCATTACAAATATTAACAACGCACAAGGTGAGTAGATAGACATTTATTTATAGTGCATCATGTAATTACTTGATTAGCAGATACAAAATTAAACTACAAACAATAAACTTCTATAAAACGAAAACAACAATTTGATCTGGTCATGAATATAATATAGTATATTGTTAATAATAAATCCTAACATATACTACACAACCTATTCAGTTTAATGTGGTCATGAATATAAACGAAAACAAAAAAAATGTCAACAATAATAAAGCATACAACATTCACTCGGTACATAGAATCACACAATCATAGTATTATGACATCACATATATATCATAGTAAATTAACAGTGTACAAACAACATAGTTAATAGAACAAAAACAAATATGTGTGACATCAAGACATACCGAACAAAATCAATGGTTACACTCGGAGACTATCGTGCTGATAACGTGTTATGAAATAATGATGATCAACAAGAAGTATAAGCTAGAAGGATTGAGAGATTGTAGAATGCATTTTCATTGATATCACAAACTACAAAACTAGCCTCAATTTATAGGGCTCTCTTCATCAAGTATTTAGTACAAACAATAAATGAGAGAATACAAAAGATGAAAGGTTTTGTAAGTTAAGGTATATGGATAGCCACACAATAATATTCATAATATATATATATATATATATATATATATATATATATATATATATATATATATATATATATATATATATATATATATATATATATTTTAAATTTGGAATTGTTGAAGTTATTCTATGTACCAATCAAATGTTTTAGAAAAATTAAGAGCTTATATAAGTTATTGGGATATTCATAAGGTTTTTTGTTGCCGTATAATCAACAAAATTCATCATCAACAAAATGTTTTAAAAAAATTAAGAACTTATATAAGTTATTGGGCTTCATAAGACATTTTTTTACTGTATTTTTGTTCATCAACAAAATTCATCATGAACAACCAACAACATTATATTAATCTCAACCTATACTATTCACATACACTAAAAGAGGAGGGAGTGGAGTCGGGTTCAAGCTCGGTGCCGATCGGGTAGGACGGTAACACCGTCCCTTCCTCATCGGGTAAGGCAAATCGGGTAGCAAATTGGGTTGGGAAACCGAATGAAGCCGACGGCTACAAAGCCTTCCAATGGCTAGTTGGACCAAAATAAATAAATAAATAAATAAATAAAAATAAAAAAAATCTCACACCTTTTTAAAAACCTCACCTTCACGTTTTAAAATCACTACCCATTTTTCACAAAATCATCACAACCCATCTTTCAATTTCTCATAAAATCCCAACCTTTTTATCATCAAAATGTCTTCCGATTCTTCCGAATTCGAATACGTTATTCCGTCTTCGTCCGACGATCTATCCATGGGTAGCTCGATGCAAGTTATGCTTCACGCGGCTCTGTTTCTTGAAGACACGACAAGCTCTAGCTTTCAAAGCCGTAGTAGCATAGATCGTCATCGGGAAATAGGTCTTCAAACTCTAGAGAATGATTGGTTCGTTGAAGCACCAAAGTACAACGAAGTTTACTTTCAAAAAAAATTTCGAATGGAGAAAAGCATGTTTTTGAAAATAGTGGGCGACATTGAAGCGAGATACCCGTATTTTCAAGAAGGTTATGACGCGCGATTGAAAAAAAGTTTCACGGCGAAACAAAAAATCACATCGGCCATTAAGCAACTCGCAACCGGCAATCCCCCCGATGAGTATGATGAATATTTATGCATGTCTGCAAGAACATCACGTGAAAGTCTTGATTATTTTTCTGAGGCCATCATTCAGTTGTACGGTCGAGAGTACCTACGTAGGCCGACAACACACGACGTTGCACGCATTTTCGAGGCCCATGAAGCGAGACATCACATCCCTGGGATGCTTGGTAAAATTGTCCTAGAAGTTTGAGAGGGCAATATACGAGAGAAGACCATGGTGTTCCCACTATTATGCTTGAAGTCACCGCGTCACAAGATATGTGGATTTGGCATGATTTTTTTGGTCCCCCGGGGTCAAACAACGATATCAATGTATTGAATCAGTCTGAATTGTATCTTACAGAGTGAAATGGAACGGCGGCGAACAGTTCATTCCACGTGAATGGATGCTTTTACAAACGCGGCTACTATTTGACCGATGGAATCTATCCTAAGTGGTCCACATTTGTTAAAGCATACCCGTATCCAACCGACCCAAAGGAAAAGAAATTTAAGAAGTTACAAGAGGGGGCGAGAAAGGATGTCGAACGAGCTTTTGGTGCTCTCAAAGGAAAATGGAAAATTCTCGATCGACCTCTCCGAGCTATGACCAAAGCGAAGATTGCCAATATTGTTCATGCGTGTATTATTTTGCACAATATGGTTGTAAAAGGCGACGGGAGGGCAATCTCACCGGTTCATATAATTGATGAGCCGGTCCAGCCAGTGTTCAACGACAGTGTGGTAGCGGAGTTACTAGACGAAGTTCTCCATGACAGTCTTCGATATGATCTCACGGAGCACGTAACACGTCAATACTTTCCGTATCTCGATGATTAGTGGTTTTTTTTTTTTTTTTTTTTTTTTTTTTTTTTTTTTTTTTTTTTAATCTAGTTTTTTTTAAAGTATTATGTAATGTTTTTTTTTTTTTTTTTTTTTTTTTTTTTTTTTTTTTTAAGTATTATGTAATTTTTTATTAAGTCATTGTTGAATGTATTTTTTATTTTTAATGAAATGTTATGTTTTTATTTTAATATTGTATGTGATTTTATGTATTAAAAATATATGGAAAAATAATTGAGTAGGATTGAGTACCACTCTCTCCAATTTGGGTAGTTTTTGGGTAGAATTAGGTAGTTTTGAGTTTGAGAGTTTTTATTGGATAAAGGTGATATGACAATTTGAGTAGTGTTGAGTATTTGGGTTTCACTCCCTCCTCGTAAGTTATATAAAAAAGCACAACTTCTTCCTTTACTCCATATGGGATTGAAAACTTAATGATTTTGACAAAAGTAAGTTCTAGTGACATAGCCCCTTTGGTTGTCGTAATCAAATAATGCATTTTTTATGTCCGTATTACACATTCCAATAGAGGCATAGTTATTAGTTAATAAAGGCTCACAAGCTTATTGGATTTGGCACATTTAGTTGCTAAGATTTTGTTTTGGTTAGTCACTATTTAATCTCGCTTAATCTTTATATTTTAAACGAATTTGATTAATATCTTTTTTTTAGTATTCACTCTGATTTGTACATGAAAATTGGAGCTATGTGAAAATGAAAATAAAAAATCCACAAGAAATGAGATCTCTGTTGCCGCGTGTTTGTCGTGTCTGTTTGCATTGGTATATCTTTCTTGTAGTCTGTTACAAGCTATTGTATCTAAGTAAGTTGTTTCGAATGAATAATATAAAGAAAGAAAAAAGAAAAGAAAAGAAAGGATACTTGATTTCTAATGTTTAGATTATATAAAGGTTCGGTTGAAATTAAATTGAAAAATGGATGTTCCACTTATATTACGTATCCGAATTCGATACGTTGAAATTAAATTCAAAATTATGTTTTTCTTATGTTTTCATACGTTTCTATTCGTTTTTATATGTTTTCGCCCGTTTTTTTACATTTATTGCACCGTTAGTCCTTTTGACTCAAAAATATGTTTTTCTTACGTTTTCTTACATTTTCATACGTTTTCATATGTTTTTATACGTTTTCGTCCGTTTTTATACATTTTCATAGAAACGGACGAAACGTTTAAAAATGAACAAAAGCGTAAGAAAATGGCCGAAAACGTATAAAAACAGATAGAAACGTATGAAAACATATGAAAATGTAAGAAAACGTATGAAAACTTAAGAAAACATATTTTTGAGTTAATTACAAATGGTGGTTAGTCAAAAAGACTAACGGTGCAAACAAAAACAAAAAAATGGGTGAAAACATATAAAAACGGATAGAAAATTCTTCATAAGTATTAATCCCAGCCTAAGTAATTTTGGCTATAGAAAAAATTAAGAGCTTATAACATTATCAAGATGATATGACAAATTTTGTTTTTTCCCATATTTTGGCACTTCAACAAAATCCATCATAACACCCCAATAACATAATATTAATCTTAACATGTACATGTCATATACACAACAATATATAAGCAAGAACAACATCTATTCTTTACACCATGTGGGATTGAAAATTTAAACCAAGATTTCACAAAAGTAATCCCATAACACTTTTGTTGTCGTAATGTATCATTTGTATTCTTTTTATGCATTGCTCAAGCGATATCATAACATCTTTTATATTTGTTGGTCCTTTTGTACCTACTCAATTTGTTTAGTTTAGGTTTTAACACACCTTATTTTTGTGTATTTTCTTTATGATCTACCAAAATATCAAAAGATACATTGTACAAACGACTTAGGTTAGTCTATCCGATTCACTCCCTCTTTCTGTTAAGGGATAAGGATAAGCCCAAACCCAGTTTGTAGGTTTAGGGTATTAGGGATTCACTATTATAAATAGTGGATGATTAATAAAGATTATGCTACGGGTTTCAATGTAAACATGCGATCTTACATGGTATCAGCCACATTATTCGATCCTTAAAACCAAACCCTACTTTTGCCGTACCTACACTCAAAAAACCACAATTCATATATGTTCCTTTTCTTCCGCTGCCGATAACATTACTCAAGTAATCGGTGAAGACAATTTGTTTTTCCTTATCTTCAACTCTTCAATCCTCCAATCTCGTCTGTTTTCTTTTTGTTGAATTATTTGACTCCAATTGTGTGGCTTATGTGTTTCCACGTATAGTTCTCAAGATTCCCTAATTAATATTTCACAATCACTACATTTTCTTTTAGATGGTGAATTTTAGTATTGGTGCAATGTATGTTCGATCTATATGGTTTGAACTAAAAAGAAAAAAAAGTTATTTAGTTGTTTGTTTTTGTTTTATGTCGAATCCAGGGTATTAATTTTCGAGACAATTTTTGTTGGTGTCGATTCTAGGGTTCTTATTTCAGAGACGACTTTTGTTGGTGTCGAATCTATAGTTCTTATTCCCGAGACGACTTTTGTCGGCGTCGAATCTAGGGTTCTTATTCCCAAGACGACTGTTTGTGATACTTTGGTTTATCCTTCGGATACTTTGGTTATCCGTAAACAAAATTAGAAGAAGGGATACTTTGGTTATCCCGTTTAACTTTGGTTTATTGTTTTATTTTGCGTTCTTAGTTTTCTTCTTCAGTCCGAGCTTTTGTGATTTCACCGCTCGGACTGCGGATGAGTGTTAAGGGATAAGGATAAGCTCAAGTCCGGTTTGTGGGTTTACGATATTAGGGTTTCACTATTATATATAGCGGATGATTAATAAAGATTAAGCTACGGGTTTCAATGTAAACATGCGGTCTTACACTTCCAACAATCGTCATTTATATAATATTTAGTTTGAATGGATCTTTAAAGATAGTTAATTTGACGTTTCACACAAATCTTTTGTTGAATTGTTCTTAATCAAAAAGCTGATCTAAATTTTTTTCCGCAAAACTTAAATTGAAAGAAAAAATAAATAAATAAAATCCTTCAAATTTGGACTTTAACTCTAAAATTTAAATTTAACTTAGTACCAGAATTTTGATTATAAGAAACTTTTTGCCTGATTATAACCTAACGTATTTTAAGAAATCTGACTTTTAGAAGGTTAGAGTAGACTTTCAATGGGAAGTACCATTTTTAATACATATTTGATCAACTAAGATACGTCAAATTTCAACTTATTTTGGTACCATTTTTCATATTTGAATTTTAATGGGCAAGCTCTTGCTTTGTTTAGTTTTCTTGTCTACTTGTACAAATTTTCCAAACTTCAATTTCACGTAGTTAATGAGAAAGTATGAAACAACGCTATGTCCTAATACAAAATTCTTATTTATACCTTTCAGTGACCGCGGACCGCATGAGCTTCTATGGTGCTTTTTCATCATCCCACCCATGTAGCCAGTTTTTTACCCATTTGATTGGGTCGATATGGGTTAAACAAGTTAAAAGGTCAACTACAGTGCATTTTACAGGTCACACAACCTTTAAGATTACCAAGTTCAGAAGGTTATATTAACATAACTAATAATATAGTTTTTGTAACCTTAACACAAAAGTTGTTTTTGGATTCTTAAAAACTTGGAAAACTGTATTGTTCAACCCTACCCATACTAAAAATTACCACCCAACAAGCCATTTGCCATTTCTACCAAAAACTCAAAATACATTATCTTTTTTTGCTAATAAAACTCGATGAATTCTTCTATCATCTTTCATTTAGTTTCATATATTTGTATAAGTGAAAATAGTGAATGATTTGATTTGATTGATATATCGTACACTTAAATATGCAAATGCATAATGTAACACCCCCAAATCTCGGTACAGAGGAAGACTTAATCAAGTTTTCGGGGCGTTACTTTTTGGATTGGTATCGCACACAAGTAAAATAAAAAGCTAACCATTACCATTTAAAACCAATCCCAAATCAAACATTCAAACATTTAATCCGAAGATATAAATTTTAGGCCCAAAACATAGTTTAACAAAATAGGTCCACATTGTTTATCAGAGTCAGAAAATGATCCTTGAACCACGCCTCCATGCCAAGCTTCCACACATCAAATAATCCAAACATCTCTCAAATACATGAGAAATCATGCTAAAAGGTCAGCTTACGCTGGTGAGTTCATAGGTTTGATTTGCTATGCAAGACCTAGATAGGTAAATACCGTTTCACACACTGATCCTACCCGGATCTCCAATCATATAATCACTTACTCGGGCCCCTGCGACTCTAGTCCAGCACTGTCGTGGCAACCTCTAGAACAGTTGCCAACCCCGGGCTAGGTCGAGATAGAAGTCTATTTTTAGTTAGGCACGGTAAAACCTAGACTCAGTCAGCATATAAGCAAATCCAAATAGTTTTAACGGTCCAAAAACAGTAGCATGATTCTCACCCCAAAATAGTTCAAAACGTAGTTGAAACATATATATAAAAGTGGGGCTATGAAACTCACCTCAAGCAATCAACGCACAATCAACGCACAAATATCACTAGTAGAAGATAACAAAAATCACAGCACAACAACTATCGACTCGGCACAACCTATTAATGTAGACCAACTTAATATATATTCCTCAAAATCAACGTTATCTACCCCAATATATTCCATTTCTTTATTTCTAAAAACGTCTCGTTTCACCATTAATCCTAGTGTTTGGTATCCTCATGTGGGTGTATCGACTCAATATGATGTCATGAATGCACTCAAACAACCAATATATAACTCAATGCGACACAATGAGACCTCTAAACGATAACTCCATAGTTCAATAAGTTTCGGAATAAATAGTAGACCTTATCGAATTCGTCAACTCGATAAACTCATTTATTTACTCGTGTCGCTTATTATCCCATAAATTAATCGTATCCTTAAAGAGTCATAAGGATAATTCACCCATTAATAAGGTTACCCAACGTACCTAGCGGGCACTTATTAGATTCGTCAACCTAATAAGTCCGCTACCCACGTGGATCAACAATATTAACGTTAGGTTATCCGTAACCCATGCACACATAACGCAAATAAATAATTACTTATCCAACCTTAAATGTCCACAATTGACATTTATTGATAAACGTGTACTCGAAACGTTAATTATTTATTTATTACAAAACCTCTCCAATTTAGTCGTTAGTTTCATTTAAAACTAGTAAATAACAAGATAAGTCTTGTTATTGATATTTTTGGTACAAAAGCCCATTATTATTTACATTTCATAGTTCTATTATCATTTTCATATATAAATATATTTCGTCAAAACCCATTATTAGTTTCATAACGTTATTCGTTTCGAGTCCACAAGCACGACTCATAATTTCTCGGCTTTAAATCAATCAATTGTCCAAATTATACTAAAGTCCATGTTACGGCTTTGTCGAAGTCAACTATTGACTAAAAAGTCAAAGTGACACCGACGTAGCTCAAAGTCACAATATATATATCAAGTCCATAATTAAAAGTCATAACGTCGCAATTCAATCCCAAACTAACTCAAATCAATCTCGCCAACCAAACAATCAACCAATTATACTCGAAACCAATGTTATGACCCTAATGGTCATGACACGGTCGCGGTCAAGACCACGTAAACCAAATAAGCTTCTAAAGGTTTTCGGCTCCACGTGTCTCATCCAAACCTCAACTAAACCAACCAATAAGCTACCAAACCCACCCGAATCGGACCCAAGACCCAAGTGGGTCACGTACGAAACCAACCAAGACCCATACGTGGGCTTCTTAGCTCGTACATCCCATATCACACAACCAAATACAACCAATTCAATTCTACAACACTCCAATCCAATCATTCAAGCTCCAAACACTAATTAAACACAAAACCCATCAACTATCATTAATCAAGAACATGCAACTAAACCCTAAAATGCAAAACCCATCAAATTAATGCACCACACATGTACCAAACACTAATTACTTGTTTATTTCATCACTAATTAGCTTTAATTTCATGTTCCACCCAAAAGCCCCAAAAATAATAATCAGGTCGAAACCCTAATTACCCATTTCGTGGCTTTTTATTGTTCAAACAAGCTCAAAACATGTTCTATTTACCTTCTCTAATCACCAATTACAAAAGCCCTTTGAAATATTTAGAAACCCTAAAAGTACGAATCTTAATTCTTGAATTTGGAGGTGTTAATGAAGTCCAAATTGAGTGTATGATATATGGTTGGAAAGAGGAGAAAGAGATCTTGCTTTTGGTGGTGGAGGTGGTGGTGGACGCGCCGCCGTGCGACGGTGGTGGCCGGATTTATGGCCGGCGAAGGTGGTGGTGTGGTGAATTAGGATTTTTAGAGAGAAGTTAGAGAGAGAAAGAGCTTGTGTTTGTTTTCTAGAGAGAGAAATGGAAGTCTCAAATGAGGGTTGGGTGGGATATTTATATCCTTGAGCTAAGGATTTGAAAATAAATAAAATGGGAGGGGAGGGGGCGCCGGCTACAACTAAAAATGGAGGGTTCGGGTTGAAACTTTTCGTATCTATCTCGTTTACCCATTACCGAGCTCACATATCGTCCCCCGAGTGTCCCACTACATTTATTTAACTTCCCAACATCGTTACTCAATTTTTTCCACAAGTTTTGACTATTTATTTGTCAATTTTTGAGTTACGGTCTAAAAGTTACAATAACTCTTGTTTTAGGCTTTTCTAGTGCCGAATCGAATAGTGCCTACCAAATATAGTTAAAACGCATACGATAACTCATTTATTAATGAAATAAACCGTAATAACCAATCGACGATATAAAATCAAGTCACGGTTTATAAAATAGTGTTAAAGGCAAAACTCAGTTTAATTTAACGTAATGCGGTTACCTAAAATAGACTCCCTAAATTTGCCAGTTGTCACACATAACATTCTAGATTCGGGTTTAGGCCTGTTACAATACTACAACATAATACGGGCTAACACTCCCCCACAGTTCGAGCGGCGAAATCCCGAAAACTCGGACTGGAGATTAAAAGCTAATAACAATATAGTAAAACTAATAAATAACTGTTGAAGAAGACAGTCGACAGCAAGCGAAAGCACATTTTCAAGCAGCATCAGACATAAACAAGCAACAAACCGGACAAAGCAAAGTATCCGTACCAAACAGGATAAACCAAAGTATCCTGACCAAATGGGATTAACCAAAGTATCCCTTACCAAACAGGATAAACCAAAGTATCCTGACCAAATGTGTGACAACTCGTAATTTCAGGTCATTTTACAAACTTTGGAATTTTCACTATTCATCTCGGGAATTTACTATTCATCGGTTACTATTCATCATTTTACTATTCATCGTTTTTAAAGTCGATATGATATTCTGAGAACGTATTTCAAAATTTTACTATTAACGAAACACTATTCATTCCCGGAGAAATTCACTATTCATCATTTATCGTAAACTAGGTTTACGAGTATCAAATACGCGTAACCGTAAGGGTTTAGCTGCGTATTCATGAAAACATCATTGAGGACATTTCATATAGACTAAAATTAGTCTACATATCATTAGCAGCATCATCATCATATTAGTTCATGTATGGTTTTGCATATTTCATTAAACGTTTATTTTCCTATTAAATAAACGCTATCGCGTAATCATTTATTTTGAACATTTGATCCGACACTTCCAAAAATAATCCTAATATATTTTTATACTCATTTTAAGACTATAAAAATTATATTATTAGTTTACCCGATGTTTTCAATTTATTTTGTATATAAATTGTTATGTATAAATATTTACGACGGTTTTCGTAAATTCAACTCGATAATTATTATTTCACTAAATTCTTGCGAGAAATGTATTTTTATAATTTTTACGACTTCGATATATTTTATTTTGTTCCGTTAAAATCAATTTCTAGCTAATGCTACATTAAATACCTAATTACATTTACTTAATACACAATGAAGTTAACATTAAAATGCATTTACTCATTTTAAATACATCACCTCTTATTTATTTTACCCCTTGTCGACCAAGGATCAATGACACACCAAAATTTGATAATATTAGACCTAGCCCTTACACATATACCATATTAGACTTAACACATTTATTGTTTTAATTATATACAAACATATACACATAGAACACACATTTACAAGGTGAAAAAAAAATAAAACTCTCCCATCTCCATCACCATTTTCAGCCAACTCAAGAAAAAGGGAAGAACACAAAGTTTTTGCAAGATCAAGTTATTCTTACAACACTAGTATACTCTATTTTAAGGTTTTGCTATAAAAACCTAGAAGTATTTAGAAAACCTTGTTCTATAAACCTCATAATCATTCAAGTAAGCATTTCATGATCTTCATAACTCTTTCATATTCATATTTATGTTATTTCATCATTTTTGCAAGAAAACATGCAAGTTATATGAGTATCTATACCACTTTTAATGTTTTTAGTACTTATAATTAGTATATACTATCCTATAATTTATCCCTTGAAATATATCATTTTTGATGATGTCTAGGAACCCATGACACCTTAAGAAGGTGTATGGTAGGTTTAGAATAGTTTTGGCGTTGATTTGAAGTGGTTAGAATAAGTATTACGCGAGAGAAATCATTTTCGACAACAATAAATAGTGGTCTGATCTTATTTGTGAAAACTGGAAATTTCGACAGTTTGTAAAATATTTTGGGCTAGATATTTAGAAAATATATTTTAAAACGAAAACGTGGCCGCTTGAACGGGTTAAAACGGAGTTATAACGAAGAAGTTATGCTATTTTCAAGTTTAACGACGAAAACTATTTTTCCTGAAAATTCAGCATGTTGTCCAAATTTTTACGAGTTAAACATGAGTCTTAAGCATTATCTAAGTGAGTCGATTTATCAAAAATATATTAGTATACTTTAACACGAAGCTAAGGAAAAATAAAACGTAGAAAACGGACTTATAACGACTAAGTTATTCACATTTTAAACAAGTTGTCGTAACTTTTATTACAAGTATAACTTATATATTTTCCTATTAGACAAAAACTAGTTGCCGCTAAGGACCATGTTGAGAGTCGTTTTTAACATCGATGGAGTACTTTTTAGAAAACTATGTCTTCCAGTAAAAGTAAGTTCACCTAGCCTATTTTCCAAAATGTTCAACCGTTCGTCAAACGGAGTTGTAACGAATAAAATACGGTCACTCAAACTTTGCCGAAAACTACCCTTAAACTATATTTTTGGTACAAGTACCCTACTTTACCCATGTTTTTCTCCATGATCGAGACCTCTATGATGAAAATTTAAAAGCTAAGACTTTTAGATAATGCTACAAGCTTTCCAAAACCATTGAGTTTGTTTCCTAACACTCGATATCCACTATTTTACGACTAGCTTTTCGAGGTCATTTAGTCCCTTTTCATGAATTATCAAAGTATATTATTTTGCGACAAAAAGCTATAAATTCTTGATAAATCACTAAACGACTATCGTAGGAGGTTGTTTCAACGTAAATACTTGTAAAGTATTTTATAATATGACGAGATGTCATAAACATATATTTCGACGATAAACATTATTTTCAAATGTACAAGTGTTATGGATATCTGATAACACTCAGATTGTGCATGTTTTTAGTAGCATTGTGTGTACTTTTATATCTGTTATTTGGTTATATTTGTGTGATTTTAGTACTTAATCGTATCTAGAGATGTTTGTCTAGTATTTATAACCAAGTGCAGGGAAATGGAGGAAAATGTGGAAATATGCAGTTAATCGAAGATTCCCGTCTCAGTAAAGCTAAATCCCAAGTACCTTTGAAGACCTTAGTGATTGAAGAACCAAGTTCTACAAGTCAGAGTTAAGAGTGAAGATCAAGTTTCATGTCTCAGAAGATCCAACCGGATCCGGTTACACTTTCAGCCGGATCGGTTGGCATTTGGTCGGAATAAATGTTTTTGCCATAACCGACCGATCGGTCGCAACCCGCAACCGGATCGGTCGGTGTGTTATTATTGAAGACCAACCGGATCGGTTGGTCGTATGACCGATCCGGTTGGAGAAGCTGCAGTTGTCAAATCTTCATCACTAAGCTTCCCCTTTACATCCAAACGATTCTAGGTCCTTCTATTGGTGTATTCTAGTCCCTTCCTTACTCCTTGGAGGCCAAGTCAAGCATTTAATACCCTAGGCCTAGGAATTAGTATAAATAGAGGCTAATTGTGAGCATATTAGACACACTTCAATTACAAATCTCTCTACTCATCAAACCAAGCCTTAACCTCCTGAAATTCGTCCTTAGAAATCCAGAGAAGTTTGGAGTTCCAGAAGTTCCACCTTTGGAAGCCAAAACACTAAGAAGTCCACCACGATCCTTTGGGAATCATTACTTCATCATTTGTAATCTTATTCCAAGCATTGTAAGACTTTTAATCATGTTTTCTAATGATCAAAGTTATGAGTTTATGTTCATGTTTGTTATGAGTGGCTAGTTTCTTTATACACTTGCTTAAATGATGTTGATTATTATATGATTAGTTAGTGATTGTATTAACATGTTTTAATTCAATTTCAAGTTGATTCTAAGATCCAATTGTGCTAAAGTTTCATAGTGACATTTGTTAATCAAGTTTGGCTAATTGGTAACTATCGTTGGGGTCGAAAGAACTTCGTATTATTCAACTAGTCATAATCATTTTGTCTATGGATGATTGTTTTTACCCATTATTCTTGATTATACAAAGGAACTAAGGTGTGGTTGTAATAGAAACGCTTTTTGATTATCAAATTGGATTGGTTGGAAACATCTAAATGGTCGTAAGATTAGTTGTTGAGAATCAATTGTAGCCTTTTGTCTATGATCGGGTACCTTTTGTATTGACCATTTCTTAAGCAATTTGATGAGTAAGTGGATGTTTTTGTGTTTAAGTTTATGAAAGTAGACTTATGAAACTTGAATTGATCTTGAATTGATTGGTTAAACTTAAAGCTTGTTTTTATGAACTAAAATCTTGACGAAGGTTTAACTTGTAAGAACAATAGATTAGTTTTCAACTAATTATCACAACCAACATGTTAAGTAGTTAATACAATCACATTAATCTATGATATGATACTAGTTTAAGCAAGTGTAGTTTTTAATCATCTGAATTTCATTATATCTATTTGCTTTGTTATATGTTTTTGATAGACACCGTTAATTCAAACTTGTGCTCTGATTCACTCAAATCCCTGCGAACGATCCCGACTTACCTTCACAATCTTGCTATAACGGACGAGTATACTTGCTCGTATGTGTTATTGGTAATATTGGTAATTCACCTTTTATAAATTTAAAACTTGCACCTACCGGGCACATCAATATCATATGAGTTTGCATGCACGACATTGTTTCATGATTTACATTAGAACATATAATTCATAATAGGTCGCGGTTAGAGATTGCGCCGCATTCTAGTGTATCCACTTTTGTCATCATTATAATTGCATCAGGTGAGTTTCCATAGCCCCATTTTCAATTGTTTTAATGCTTTTATTAAACTTTTTGGGGGAGATACATGCTCAACAACTTTTATGACATTCATGACTATTTGCAAACTATATGTTTATCTGAAATGAATGTTTAGTCATACGAAGTAACAGTATGTGGGGAACCAACCGAACCGTAGCACCAACACCCGAAAGTGCTATTGTTGCTATTAACCTTGGTGACAACTTCACCGTGAAGGGACATCACCTTTCTATGATCAAAGACCGACAATTCGATGGCCGTGCGCGGGCCGATCCGCATAAGCACATTGCCGAATTCATCGAAATTTGCGGCATGTTTCGTTATGGCGACACCGATGTCAATGCCATAAAACTCAAACTTTTCCCATCATCACTCGCCGGAGATGCTAAAGTATGGTACAATGAATTAACCCCAGGAATCATCAATACTTGGGAGGAGATGAGGCAAGCTTTTGTGAGCCGATTCTTTCCACCTGCCATGTTTGATCGATTAATGGGAGAAATTCGTGCTTTCAACCAAAACCCAAACGAATCACTTGTCGAAGCTTGGCTT